>SOMO01000056.1:1692104-1715108 GCA_028128575.1 Paedocypris carbunculus | reverse complement strand
GAAAAAGAACAGAAAATGACACTAAAATCATTAAAGAATTTAACAATTACAATTTTAATTCTGTGCATTATTTCAATCAAGTTTTACTCACTCCAATAAAAAATATTTTAGTATCAAGAAGAAGTATTTTCCACAAGTGTTTCATTGTCTTCAGAACAGTTTGCTACTTTGCTTTAATGTGGTGTGTCAACTCAAGAAGCAATAGCGGAAGCAGCACAGCATGATGACATCACTGCTTACTGTAGCATCTGATTCACAGAATTCCAATGAATCAGTTTGATTTGCAACAACGTGCTGTTCACGTGAACTGTCATTGTCTTCTAAAAACATTCAGTCATCCGGTCACCGGTCATATTCTCTTTATTTACGCACATTTAAGCTCGTTTTTTTCACAAGTGTTTCATTATCTTCAGTTCACTGTGATCGACCAAACAGTTTGACCTGAGTCTCTGCCTGTCAAAAAGCTGTTCTGTGGGTTTCCGTGTGTGTTCTCATGTACTCTCTGTTTTATTTCCTACCAATTTATCACTAATAAATCAGAATGAATCATGATAAGGACACAACAAAAAAAACTAGATAAACATGTTTGCGTACACATTTCGGTGTTTACCCGTAAACATTCTAGCGTGTCTTTGCTCTGCCTTTAAGGCCCTTCTCCGCCTGATCGGCTGTTATGTGATTATCTTCCAGGAACTGACAGAAAATAAACAGCATCATACTTTCCCACACCGCCACTTTTTAAGAAGCAGCGCTGATAGAGAGACACCATTATGCTTGACACACATGTGCATTTCTTGGGCCACAACTTATATGCTTATATGATAAGCCATCCATATGGCTATTTAAAATTAGTCTAGATCGCAAATTTTTTTTAAGTCTGAATCTTGTCAATCCTGATTCTTGAAAGCGACCTTACCTCGTTTACAGATTTGTCCAGTGTGTTGAGCATGACATCAATCCCTTTCCTGAAGTACTGTACAGCCTCTATGCCCGTGTGGATCTGCCCAAGGTACATGTATTTACTGTGGCCCTCATCTGGACTGAGCTCCACAGCCTTCAGGAAAACGTATATGCTGCTGTCAAGGACCACATGCGTCACAAACACAGCTTTGATGATATAAAAAAATCTTAGATTAGAACTTTAGAAAGGTGTTGAAGCTTGAAAGGATATCTGCTTAGCTTTCTCTGCATCTCCTAATTCAGCACAAATATTCCCCAGAAGGTCCAGAACAGTCAGGTTGGTGGGTTCCATGTCCAGCGCTCGTTGACAGTACAGTCGAGCCATCTCAAAATCAAAGTTATCCATGCATTCTTCAGTCTGAAAGATTAAAACATAACAGCAGATCAGAAAAATATAGACAGATATAGACAGAAAATCTAGTGGTGGCACAAAACCACAAAACTAAACTAATTCCTGCAGAATAACAACTGTTTATAAACATCAACAAAAAGCATTTATATTTAGTATGTTGTTCAGGTTTTGAACAACATATTAGGTTTTTGTTCAGGGTAACGCAATTGTGCCATCACTCTAACACATCTTCTCCACAAACTAAACACGGCTTTTCATACAGACAGACCATAAAACTGCAATACCTACAAGATGTTGACTTTATCAACAAGCTGCATTGAAGAATACAAAAAGTATGATGCGACAGTAGTTCACATGTTGTGATTTTAATAATGTATTAGTAAATATGTATTTATTTATTTTATAATTATTATTGATGAACATGATTATTGTTACCACATAACAATTTGGTCCTGTAAACCTGAACTAACTGTATAAGATTATTTGGGAAATTCTCGCAAACCTTATCATAAACCCCAGGTTTGCCATAAGAGGAATCTAACTTAGGATTATCTTATGTGCTTTATGAAAGTCAGAAATCACCTTTTCCAACAGTTGATCCACTGTATATTTTTCAGCAGTTTTCCTTTTAGCCTTCTCTCGCATTTTTGCTTTCATTCTCTCCTGTGGTGACATTCTCATTGCACCTTCCAAAAAAAGGGTAGAAAAACAAATATCGCTTTATTGAAATTGGAGTGGATTTCAAACAGCTTAGTTGACGTTTACATTGACTATGACATAACTGACATACCTTCATTCTGCCTCATGTCTTTGCGCTTGGGTTTGTTTCGTCTTTTAGGCTTTGATTGTCCGCCCATTGTTTAAATGCTCTGTTAATTTAATAAACAAATGTGGTAAAATACTATCTTCTACTGTTACTGAATCTGAAATAAGCAAGCATGGACTACAACGTGCAGGGGTTGACTTCCTGTTACGCTTCCTAAAAACCAAAATAAAAGCCTCTGTCTGACGAAGTGGCGATTTTGTAATTTTGTCATTGGCTTGCCGGGTTTGCTTCGCTTGGGTTTTCGGAATTAAAATCAACCCCTATTTGAAACGAAATAATAATTAAAAAGACACTTAAATATATTACCAGTGCCATAACTGAGTTTTGTAGTAATACAACAGAAATGCGTATTTTTGGTGTTTCGTTTATACCAAGGCTACCATTTAAATTAAATTAATCAAATGCATTTGGCCCTTTAATGCAATAAATGTTATAATAGTAATTGCAGTAAATTTGAGTTTTAGAACCTAAATTAAGGTTCTTAATTTAGTTTAGTCACTAAATAACAACAGTGATTCTTTGTACCGAAAAACAAAACTTGTGTTTTAAAGAAACACTACGAAACAACTAAATTTTGCACAAATATTACAACATATACGTATTTCAAATTATACATAAGTACATTGTTTTACTCTAGAAATATGAAAATATACATGTAAAAATTGTAATATCATTTAAAAAATATTATTATTACAAGTATTATAATAATAATGATTATTATTATTATTATTATTGTTGTTGTTGTTAATAATAATAATAATAAACGAATAGTGCTTTTTTTTTTTTTTTACTGATTTTCTGATTACACGTTTGTTTTTGTTTCGTTTTACAACAACTGACGTAAATCAGAATGCACCTATTTTGAAATTGACTTTGAATTATAAATTGTGCTTTTAAAAAAAAAAATGTAATTTAAAAATGTATTTTTTTTAAATTCTTTAATTGATCATCAATGTTTAACCGGCACTATTAATGTTTAAGAGCTGAGTGGGGCGACAGTTTGACAAGTGTGGTTGATGGGTGAAACAGCCAATGAAAGGCATCTCTTTGATTACGTCACTAAATCAGTCTCGATTTGAGCCAATTGCCGAAGAGTCCAGCCTGAGGCGGAGCCACGTAGTAAATAGACTGAATGAACGTATCGCTGTGCTTTAACAGCTGGCGTTTCACAATACATTAGCTTTATTTTCTGGGTATTGCCGAGTAGAACGTGTACGAGTGAACTGTCATTTAACGAACTGAGCGAGCTGTCGAAGAAACGAGCTAAACGTCTGTCTGGCATCCGCTGGACGTTAGGTAACGTTGTTAAACACAGTCCGTATGGTGAGTTTAATATATCGGGCCTGTTGGTGAACCTGACAAAGCAGAAATATCGAGTCTTTAAATACATAATAATGCTTCCAGGATTCACATCCAGGTACAATTGAGAGCCGAATCCTAATTATAACGCCGCAGTGCCTAACTGCCGTTTATTATCTAGCATTCACTCTTTAGCGTTTGTTTTGTTTTTCCTGGAGTTTTTTGGCGCCAACGTCCTAACATATTCGTCGCTTATTGTGACGTATGGTTGGCAGATGTCACCATATCAACGCATTTTCGCTCCTAAAGCTGAAAATAAAAACTATTTGCAATAATAAATCCAAAGCAGGACAGCGATTTTTGCAGCAGTTCTCTCGCATCAGCATCTCTTCTTCTGGTCTGGATGCGCGGTTTAAGTGGATGATATAGGGATAAAACCATGTCGGAGGCCAGTAAAGAAGTGGTGGATCTGGTGTGGGGTAAACCTGCCAGCGGAAGTGTGTCTGGATCACTATTTCGCAGGTGGTCTCAAGGTAAGTTCCGAGAGTTGTTTAGCTAAATGGCTGGATACTAGGGGTTATGTGAAACATCTGTGTTACAGGGTCGAACCAAAGATAACTTGAACCTAATAATTCTCAATATTTATTTTCTACAACTCTAAAAAACAGTGACGTATACGATACGTACACTACTACAAGTATGTTTGATACGCTTACACTTTGTCCAGCTAACACTGCCCTCATTCAAATAAAATGGACTGCATGTGGTACACAGGTCGTACAGACATGACCAAAGGACCTATTGTGGCCCACAGGCCAGACAGGGTTGGCCAGTGGTTGACCAGGCCTGTGAACATGGATGTTGGATTGTATGTGGCCTACATCACAATAGGGATATCAATCTATGTGGTCCACTGACCTGATAAGGATAACCAAAAGGCTGTATGTAGATTTAAGTTCCAGTTATCATCATTTCGCTCCTTCAACACAGTTCAGATTTGTGTGTGTGTGTGTGTCCACTGTTAATGCTCTGGCCAATTGAAAGTTTAGATAATCTCAAAATGACTTTAGTGCCAGGTCTTTTCTCTATAGTTTAGATGTGATGTGGCTTTTGTGCTGATTGGGTGAATTGAAATATTTCCAAGGTTTTGTCTTCAGTGAATCAGAGTGCAGTGCCCTGGAGCAGTTTGAGGGCGGCCCATGTGCTGTCATCGCACCTGTGCAGGTATTTTACTGAATTACTTTCTGCACATTTGTTCAGAGTCTTTGCTAGAAAATAAATAAAATTGAGACCGCTAATAATTTTTTATTTAGTTTCTGAGATCAGGATTGGTCCTGATAGAACACATGTTTTATGTGTTCTATAAGCCGATCTCAATAAGAGATTGAGATCGGTCCTGATGGAACACATGGTGGAGATCAGGATTGGTACCAATAAAGAACCAATTTGTTAGAGAATGGGATAAAGCATTGGAATGGGATAAATCACATGACTGCGGTGTGAATGTTTAGTCGATCACAATGACCAAAACACGGTGAAAAAGAGAAACATTTCTCTCTTATTGGGAATTATTCAACTGAAAGCTCGTCCCAGGACCGGACCGTTTCTCTCTGTGTTTGTGTTGATCAGGACTGTATTTAAATAACATCAAATTCAGAGAAATCCAGAGCTAAATGATTTGCAAATCACCTGCATTGTACTTCATGGTCAATAAACATTGATAGATTTTTTTATTTTAATGAATTAGACTGATTTACTCATCTCACTTTATTGTTTACTGTAAGGAACGTATACATGTAAAGTACCCATGTATACTGTAAAGAACATATACATAGGTATTATTGACAAAACTTCTCTCTGGGATCCCCAAAATCTCCTAGAATCGTCTAGCAATCAATTTAGTGTTTGTTTTTTATATGAATGTTTCCTTCACTGCTTGTTACAATGACCTCAAAGTATTTTTAGCTGACTGTGATGTTTCTGCAGGCTTTCTTGTTGAAGAACATTCTGTTTAATTCAGAAGACTCAAACTGGAGAGATGTCTCAGGTATGAAACCACTCACAAATGAGTAGTTCTCACTTCACTGCTCATTTTTTTTTCTTTCTCTGCTCCTATTTAAATTCCCATAATGTATTAGTAAAAGTATATTAATTACATTTTATTGTGTTTTTTTTTTCTAATGTCATTGTGTTGGTTATTTTTTATTTAGTTAAATCCGTACCAGTTTCTCAGTGGAGAGATTTACATTTAACCCCTCCAAACACTGACATTAGCGCACACACACGCCTTGGAGCAGTGGGTAGAATTCAGTGTCTTGCTCAAGGACATTTGTGATACCTAGCAGTGTGGGTTTCGAACCAGCAACCTTTTGGTCGAAAGTCTTTACTTCACTTTAAACTGCCCATTATTACACCTTTACTTTTAAAATTATAATTACGTTATAAATTATAGTTATTGAATGGACTGTAAAGCTGCACACATGAGAACTCTAGTTGACTAATTTGTTAAAGAGTCTCTGTACCTTTCACACTGTAAGTAATGAAAAGAAAAGCACTTAAAGTGGAAAAAAAAAATTAACTGACCATTTGTCTTATAATTCATAACACATTTAAGACAAAATTTGCACCTTGTGTTGTAAAGTTTAGGTAATAAATGGTGTATTGCTGATAAGAATTAAATAAACAAAAGTACAGTAAATGTCTTAATCAGAATCTTTTTGACCTCCCTTGTCCGCACAATTATCACAGTCATTCCTAGAATGTTAACTCAAAAAAACTTTTTGCATTTTTTAGGATTTGCATTTTAGGATGCATTGTCCTTATTTGTGTGCATTACCTGTTTTCTGGACTCCTTCAGATGAAGAGCAGCGGACGTTTCTGTGCTCCACTCTTAGTGAGATCTTGGAGTCCGCTTGCCTCAACAAATCCCAGCCGTTTTACTTGGCCACCGTACCGTGTCCGAAAATCACAGGCAGCGGTGACATCACAGATGGCCATACACAGCCGGAGTCTAGCCAAACGACCGACACTCCAGGTACGTTTCTGCTATGAATGCAAGTCTGAAAATAACTCTTCTGGATCTTGAGATCAAGCTTAAGAGCATGTGCTTTTTTGTATGAGAATTGGGAATATGACAATTGAAATCTGGGAAACCAAAGGTCTGGGTGAGAGTGTGAATTTGTCCAAGGGATGCTGAAATCGAAAGGCGGTTCAGAAAATGAATGGATGAATGATTTCTGTGTTGTGAATGTCCTGCTAAATGCATCTGTGTTTTGCACGGTGTGGTTCTAGCTGATTTAGTTGATGAGGAGCTTGGCTTTGAGAGGTTTCACAGCATCTTACAGTAAGTGGTTACTCATTCCTCAAATGCATGTTTTAAATCATACAATAACCTCTAAAAAATAAAGACAGTTCTCACACACGCAATGGAAGTACAGCAGTATTTGTGTAACATTTCAACATTTTTTATACTTTGTTCCTTCTTTGAAGAAGATGCATTGATTGGATGGTGGTGATGTCTATGTCTTTTTCAGGAAGAGAACTCTTAGATCTGCTGTGGAGCTTAAGGAGGCCGTGTTGGATTTATATGACACGTGGAAGAACAGATTTGGGGTTTTGTTGTTTCTCTACTCTGTCATACTCACAAAGGTTATTACTCTACTCCTGATAAACGTCACAAAAACGAGGATTTTTACGTTTCTTTACAATCATTCAGCAGATGCTTATAAAAAAAGCAACTTGCGTGTAATTCAATGTTTTTTACCAAATCAGTAACTTTCTTCTTTCACTGGAAATCCCATAATCTACTGCGCTCTACTGAATGAGCTACTGGGAAAATATATATATTTTTTACCTATATTTGTACATATTTTAATGTGCGTATTTTATTTATTGATTTATGTGCATATATTCATGCATGATTTGTATTATTAGCAGTCCATTCCCATTTTAGAAAAGTCCGGTTCTTGTTTTCAGTCAGTCCTATTCCTAATCCTTACCATTTCGGTATAGTCTGGTCAGTTTGTCTGTCCGTCAGTCAGTACTATTGCTTACCATTTCAGTGTAGTCTACTTTGTCTGTCAGTCAGTCATATTACTATTGCATGTCATTGTAGTATAGTCCTTTACACCACTTTGCTGACCTTGTTTTTCTTTATTAAAGGGAATAGACAATATAAAGAATGAGATAGAAGACACAACAGAACCATTGATTGACCCAGTGTACGGTCATGGCAGGTAATACGTTAACTTCATAATTCTTTGTTTTACTACAACACATTCCAGACTAACCTGGTTATCCTTTTATTTTTCCTTTAAGCCAGAGTCTGATTAACCTGTTGGTGACGGGCCATGCTGTGTCCAACGTGTGGGACGGAGACAGAGAATGTTCTGGAATGAGTTGAGTCAACCTTTTATGTATGATACATTTTGCCAATACTTCAGCTCATGAGCATTTTATTCTCCCTTGAGGAAAAAAAAATGGCTCCAGTTTATATTACACACACAGTGCGTTTTAGACCGACTCACTTTTCAAAAATGAAATGTTTCAAAATTCTAATCTCAAATTATTAAAAAACCATGCGCCGTCAAAACTCTTCTAAGTTTTTGTGGATTCGCACCAAACTATTTTTGGCTGAATTTGCCGTGCTCTGACGAAATCCACTCACAGGAGCTGAGTGCAAAGCAGTGTGTTCCTGTCTGGAGCTGGGGAAAGCGTTTGCTTGTGTTTTCTGGCTTGCATTGTTTTGCAGGCTGGCTGTATAGTCAGTGAGTAACCTCTTACTTTCAGTTCACTGCATCCTGGGAATGGAAGCGACTAGAAACATGCGTTTGTAGTCAGTCATCACAAATTTTGATCATTTTGATATTATAAGCTAGAACAACAGAAACAGGATTGAATATTGGGTTATAAGTTTTGTTATGGGCGTTCATCAAATGTTTTTTATTTCTTCCTTTTTGTTCAACTTAAGTAAACTTTTTTTTGATGATTTGAATGGGCTCGTCCTTCACTATAGTTCTTGATGCCCTTCTTCTCTTATTCAAGCTTTTTCTGCAGATTCTGATATAAATCTGTTCAGCATAAAGACAGATATGCGCTAAACTGTTTCCAGCTTCCTTCCAGAGGGAATGAAACAACAGCAGCAAATAATAACTTCTGTGGCCAGTTTTATCAATGTGAAGCAGAAAGAAATATAATTAAGTTGAATTTTTTTTGTGCTTTGCAAATCAAGTCAATTCATGAATCAAATTCATGGGCTGTGCCACTTGTTTTATGTTCTCATTTGCCACTTGGTGGCGCCATCTTCTAAAAATTAGGTCAAGACTTTACAGAAAAAGATGTTGTTTCACAGTTGCATTTTTTTTTCAAATAATGTAAAGCTACTGACTGAAAAATCTCTTTTTTTTCCCTCATCTAAAGAACTTCATGGCATTCATCAGCAAGCTTCCGTTGGTTTTCTCACGCTAATGGAGTCACTGCGTTATTGCAAGGTTTGTAACAGCTTACAGTTTCACTCACGAGATGTGGTTCTAATCAGAGTGCTTGTAATTTTGAAATCTCATAATTTCTGTGGAATCAGATTAGTGCCAAAAATATTGAACGTAAATTTCGGAGAAACGAACAAAAATGCTTCAAATTTACGTTCATTTTTTAATTTTTCTTTGTTTTCGTTCAAAACTTTTTGTTTCGCTCTAGGTTTTTCGTTTGCTTTTTTTTGTTTCGAACGAAAACGTAAAGATAAATAAAAAAACGAACGTAAATGTGAAGCATTTTCGTTCGTTTCTTCGAAATTTCCCTTCGATATTTTTGGCACTAATCTGATTCCATACATTACCAGCTTTCCAAGTTTTTGCAGAAGTCTACAAATACTTTGAGCAGAATGTCCAACTGGTTTAGTTCCAAATGGACACTTAAAGGATAAATAATGTTATCTAATACATCTATCTAATGTTTTTATTGTCAAGTACAAAAAGCATCTATTTTCTTGACCGGTTTCCGCAGCCAATGCCAGCAGCTCTGGGCCTGATGGTGGTTACATGCGGGTGTCTCCGACCAATCACAGAGCATTCCTCTTATCGCTTAGGACTAAATCAGAATATTCTACCGTTACCAGCTGAGCAATATTTGGCTATAATATAGTATGTCACATTCTTGTACTAAAATCTAGAATTATCAATTCATCAGATTCCCTTATTCTTCATGTGCATCTTATGAGTCTTGGTTGTGTTGTTTTAACCTGGGGGAAAGTCTTTAGGAAGCCAGCAGCTGCTTTTATTGGCAATGTGTTGAGATCTCCAGGATATGTGCAGTGAACCCGGCTCTGAGTAGAGCAGAGGGAAAAATGTATCACCTCCCATTTGGAACCACCTGAGACCCCGTCACAATATTCCCAATCTTTTTAATCCGCTTACCCCAGGAACACTGATACTCACCTGTTGAGTGATCGGAGCGGAGCGCATTTGTTCTCTCTGCTGGAGATTAATCTATGCTCGCAGCGTTTGCTTTCTCTTTGACTTGATTATTTTATTGGCTTGTGTTTCTCAATTCTAAACTCACACTCTCACCTTATTCAGTTTTAATGAGATTTTTATGGATGGATGGATGGATGTGGCTGCTGTGTTTTTTCTCAGCTCACATTACACTGCAATTACGGCCGGACGATATGGCAAATTAAACCATCACTAGCAGTTTTTTTTCTAGCAGTCAAAAATTATTTTTATCCAATCATTTTTCTTTTTCACATTTAATAATGAAAACCATCACAATATTTATGAATTGTCACGGTAATGTTTTTCCATCTGAGTCAATCATAATAACTGGAAAAATGTTTTTAACTCAAATTGAAAATAGTTCATTATTCTTTAGATCGCATTCTCAGAACACAACACTCTTTTCAAATTCTTTCGAGCAGGTGATCAATAGAGGTAGTTTTTTTTATTAACGTTTCTAGCAAAATCAACTTTGCTACAATGCATTATTATAGCAGGTACAGACTTGAAGTGCTTCTATGGAACAAAATTATATTGTGATAATTATTGTTATAAAATTGGATATGGTCTACCATTATGAATCTAGATTGGGCCAAACACTGTCCTGTTTCCTCTGTGAACTTGGTTAATAGTGAAATAGTGGTAGTGAAATAAGACAATAATGGCTTGTATTCATTTCACTGTAAATGGACCTTGGTGTGGTGGAATGAAGAATGACTTTTTTTTTTCTTTATAGGTTGGTGCATTTCTCAAATCTCCCAAGTTCCCTGTTTGGATCCTTGGCAGCGAGACTCATCTCACTGTGTTTTTCACCAAGGTGAGTAAAGCTAAAACGTCCCGTGTCTTATCTAAAGCGTTGCGTCTAAGACCTGAGTGAAGTCTCAGAAACAAGAATGTGCTGTATATCTAGATTTAGTACGTCTAATGGAAAAAGGAAAAAGACGATAGAAGGGGAGGTAGAACTGAATGATGAGTGCACACGGCGGTTTTAGACTTATAAGGTATCCGCTGTGCTGCGTCCTGGACTCGGCCCATGCAGCATGCGGTCAGTTTTGGCTCTCATTGATGCTCTGACTTCCTTCATAGTGGGAATGTGTCATTGGATGTGTTTGCTGATGCCACAGTTGTTTTTTTTTCTTTAACTCCTGTTAGACACACACACACACACACACACACACACACACACACACACACACACACACACACACACACACACACACACACACTGTGTAAGGCTAGTGGTGGCCAAATGATTAGAGATTTGCAATTGAGATCTGAAGGTTGTAGTTCTGAATCCTGGGCAGACTGCTTTCACTGTGTGTGTATTCGTGGATACTGTAGGTTGCACTAGAGTATGGGACAATGAACCCTGTTTCAAATTTATAGTGAAATGGTTTATTGTGTTTTGGTGATAACTTAATCTAAAGCCTGGGCCAGCGTGTCTTGTGATTGGTGACTATAAAATAATGTACAGTATTTATATCAGAAAAATTATTGTATTATTCACAATCCAGACAAGCGCCAGTTAGTGTCCAAATTGAATCATCAGGGTGGCAAACACACACTCAATTTCTTTGAAGGCCACCACACACTGATTGTTTTAACATAATTTCTTTATCTTTTTTTATTTACCACATCTACGGTCAAATTGGTGTCTGTTTAGTCACACACTTTGTTAGTTTTATCTTAAAGTGAAAATGTATGTCTAAAAAGCATGAACAGCTAGGCTGGTTTTTTTTTATCATTTAACTTTTAGTCCATCCATGCACATTCTCAGACTCTTCCCTTTGAGCTTTAGAGGATCTGACTGATTTAAAAGTTTGTTCTTTTCTGGTCTTTTAAACAAACAACATCCCAGGAAGCTAAACAGAACTTACACTTCAGTTAAACACTTGTGCTATATCTCTTCACCTTTTCAGTGGCTGCTTAGTGAGACTTGCAGCTTGTGAATATTGCAGAGATTTCCTGGAGGAAAGCCAATCTTTTCCTCCCAAGAGTCCCGGGGAACTGTCTGTCCATCTGGTTTTGTTTCCCCCTAGATTCACTGGCATGGTCAGTCACTACTCCAGACCCTCTGGAGGAAGAACGCTTTTGGCCTAGAACTTGACTAGAAACCGGTCGATCACTTGACTCAAATGAAGGCGTTTTTTAAGGTCTTGAGTTTGCATTTTATTCATTGATGTTTGTTGTTCTGAATCAATTTTGATGATTTCGATTGTCAGTATAATAGTGTTTCCAAAAAATTAGGATTAAAAGTTAGAACTCATTATTTTTTAATATTCAGAACCCCCCCCAAAAACAAGGCTCCTTTACCTAAGCTTACATTTTGACTTATACCCAATGAAAAGTTTCAGACGTCCCGTAAATTGATGTTCAGTCCTTCAATAAGTAATTTTTCAGACATTCTTTAAATTTTACCTTTATAAATTTATAATTGTACCTTCGTTCAATGAAACATTCAAGGTCCTGACCCCAGGAAAATTAATATTTGTCCCTCCCATATATATTGTTGTTGTTGTTATTTGGACCAGCCATAAAGTAATATTTGGATTGCTAATTAATTAGAGGTTAACTTTTTTAAAAGGATTTTGCATAAATTAACAATCTGACTTTAAAGCTAAAAGGTTTAGACCTTCACATAAATTAAAATAATGTGTCTCCAATAACTGCCCCTCCAAAACATTGTTAGTTCCACTCCAATAAAATAAAAGTTCAACCTTGAATACATTTGAAATTTGGCCTCCAATAAATGTGGGCCTAAAGGTTTCGATCTCCCAAAAATGAATATTCGGACCTCCTATCAAGTAAAGCTTAAAGGTTCAGAGCGCTCATACATAAATTACACAAATGTGTAAAACAATAGATATGTTGTGGTGATATTTATCTAAAAGTGTAAGCGGTATCCTTTTTTAGATGTAAAATGTTTTCTCTAATAGGATTTATGGGGTGACGCAGCTTTAGTGCTTTTTTTGCACACATTAGCGTCTCCCAAAGGGTCGTTGCTCATGTTGCCGTTATTTTGGCCTGACTTCGAGACTCTCTTTTTAGACTTTAATAGGGTTTGTGTTCCACTCTTATCTGATTTACACCAACACAAGGGCGGTAGACGCCGCACAAATAGCCTTTCGCTAGGGGTCCTGAGAGGGCGACGGACACACACAGACACGGCTGTGGACACTAAAGGAATGATCGGGTCCCGGAGGACAAACTGCTCCTCACCCTGAGGACACTAGTAATTCAATAGCAGCTTTTAGTAAATCTCAGTGGTAACTATAACCATGTATAATGCAGAGAAACCTGATCCATGACTACGGAACCAGTCGCCCTTTTTATTCCAAACTTGATTCCTCTGTTGCTCCCATACACACACTCACCGGTTTGTGTGTGTGTGTGTTCAGCGTAAGATGTTTTACAGAGACTCTGATCAGCATCACCCTCACCTAAAGAATCTTTATGCATGCAGTTATTCCTGCATACAGGATATCCCTGTATTATTCATTCAACTGTGTTTCATCACCTAGGGCTTTTTAACATGCTGTACTTGAAAGCGATTTATGAGTTGAAGCAATTAATTTTGTTTTTTGAATTGTATCGTTCAAACTTTTCATGGTTGTGGAGTAAAATGTGAACGCATAATCAAAAGAAAATGTGCAATACCTGTGATCTGTTATCATAAATGTTCATGTTAGAAGAGGAATTACATCCTTTTTGTTTTCTAATCCGCCTCCCACTTCTGCACCACAGGGAGGTGGAGCAATCGCAGCAACTCTGGGTATCAGGTCACACTATATTTGTGGCCAATCAATCACAGATCAGGACACACCCTATATTTGTGGCCAACCAATCACAGATCAGGACAACATTCACACTCTCACTTACACCCATGGAGAGATTTCTAGACTCCAATCATTTTGAACATTCTCTTGGACTGTGGGAAGTAACTGGAGACCACACAATATTGTGTAAATTCCACACCTATGCCACCATTCCAACCAATGCATGTATTAAGTATGTAGGCTATATGTATGAAGGTACACGTTGTACATAATAAACACGTTTACAAGTTAAACTATTACATCAACAATCACAGCGAATTGGTGCTAACGTATTGACTTGCCAATATGGTTTGTCCAGTATGACGCTAGTTGGATTTCTTTTGGAGAAGGAAAAGCAGCCAATGAGCTCTGAAAAGTTGCTAAACGTTGTGACATAGTTGACTACACTGCTACAACATTATCTGATCAGATTAAAGCTATTAATCTGAGATTGATCCGTCCTTACAATGTGCTTTTAACACATCTTTCCTTGTTTCAACATTGATTCATGAACTCGCATCAGATTTCTTCTCTTTCCAGTGATTTGAAGTGATGAGCTTCCCATCCCACACTTCCTCTGTATCTCCTCTGACTCTCTGGAGTCCTTGCATTTGCATTCATGTGTAGATTGTTAACCTTCACAATTTGTGCTTCCTTGGATCATTTTTCTTCAGATAACTGTTGCCTCTGATGAGGTTAGCATCTTCTCAACGCTTCGCTGATTCCTGGTATTCCTCTACTTCCTGCGCTCCTCGGGCATGATCCCTTCTAAATCCCACAATCCATAAAAAATAACCCTCGGATCACAAAACAATCCCCTCCATTTTCTGAATTTGTCTCCTGCTAAGAGCAAAACATATAGTAAATAATGGCCCAGGCAATCTTTAGGTATTTTTCTACAATTTTGTTATAAAAGCTCTATAAATGTGTGGAGTCTTTAGGCAAAGTGATCAGTCCAAAGTGTGAAATTANATAATGGCCCAGGCAATCTTTAGGTATTTTTCTACAATTTTGTTATAAAAGCTCTATAAATGTGTGGAGTCTTTAGGCAAAGTGATCAGTCCAAAGTGTGTTCAAAAGCAAAGCAAAATGAACCATGAAAATCACCTATCATGAAAACAAGAGTCTGAAACGCCATTAGTTTTTTCTCAGGACATCAACCAACTGATCGGATTCTGTGATGGTTTTTTTCTTTGGACATATCTTTCAGGAAAACGATTGTTGGCCCGCGATCCTGTAAAGGACTAAGCGGCAGAAGATGAATGAATGAAAACGATCTTTAGATTTGCCTGAAATCGCAATTCCGGTGGTTCAGGCATTGTATAGACTGCTTTGACAATGTGTGAATTCTGATGCATTTCATACTTTGCCGACCCTGATTCTTCCCAGTTTCTGTTGTGTGCTTGGTGTCATACACTGCCAACAGTTCTTTTTTTTTCCCTCTTATTTTTTTACAAAAACACAATGTGTGTGATTTATATTCAAACATTTTCTAAGCTACACACTTCAATAGCCAAACCTGATGTTAAAACTCAAAGTCCACCCTTGAGTTTTGTCATTGTCCTCTAATTTACCGACTGCATGTTTTCCAAAACAAGCACTTACCTTACTTTTGTGAGTCCCAGTGGAGCTCACCTCTTTCCTGTGGTCTTGGTTCTGTAGATCTTTCTATTCTAGCTGATTTCTTTTGTACATCCAGACAAGACCCTGGTGTTCCCAGAGCAAAGTGAACTACAGTGAATTGTCGTAGGGCTCTGATTACTGTCCGGCTGAAAGACTTCAATCATCACTTTTTTCCTCTAAAGAATAGTTCTGTGGTGCATATGCTAACATATGTAGAAATATGAAACCGAATGAAAGTAAAATAATATCCCTTATTAGGTTCTAGCCTCATCAGACAGAGTAGATGTTTCCAATTTTTTCAGAAAGTTGATTCCTCCAGACAATGTCCTCTCTGGCATATAATTAGTCATTCCTTTTCAAGAATCTGGACTTTTGTTCCTGTGTTGTTTTTTTTTTTTTATCCTCCAGGTTTGTTGTGTCACACTTATAGTCATGAACACGTAGACGTTTACTGTGCCACAAACGCTGTCTCACTATGTAAACCATTTTCCAACCTCAGTGCCGCCAGGTCTCTATTTCATGGCTTTCTACGAGTGTATACAAACACACAGACACGTATCTCTTACCCAGGAGACTAGTAATACATATATGTCTCACATCTACTCTTAGACCACTACAATAGCCTCTTCTGTGGCTTCTTGCTGATACCAGAGCATGTATGAAGAGTTCTTTACAAACAAATGGCTCGAGAACAAAAGCTGGCCTACAAGGAGGCGGATGGAGATGAAGGTAATTGTAGAAACACACAGACCTTGACTTTGATCGACGCCAGATATGGACAGATAAATCTGGAAGAAGAAAGTTCAGTGTGTCTATTCAGTGACCCAGAAAGCTTGGAAGTATCACCTGTCCTAAGAAATCTTTTCTGTGAGCTTGTACTTGGTAATGCAGCCAAAATACAAATGTAATGATTGTCACAGCTTTGATGGTGGTAAACACTACAAGCAAACTAGTTGTTTAGTTAACCCAGGCTTTTAGCGCAGATGTTTAAAGCATGTTTGTGTCAATTTCTTACATGCCTTTCAAGAGACCGTTCAAAAGCCTAACAATTAAATAATTGACAAGAAAGCTGAAGTTTTTTTTTTTTAATGGTAGCCCTTATTGGCTAATCTGATCAGCAAAAAGAATGTAATTATCAATTTTGGTTTATGAGTTTCAATTTGTATCATATTTGATACATTGGGTTTTAATGCTTTAAAACAATTTCTTGAGCTAAAATATAAAATCACAAACTGAGCTGGGAGTGTGAACGAGTAAAACCATCATCAGAATGAAGAAAAAGTACCAGCTTTTGCAAAACACTTTTCCAAGCGGATCAATGCATAAGTGGTTTATTTGCAGTAAACAAACATGGCTGGATATTAAAAAATATTCGACATAAAGCTATTTTGTGTTATTTATTTTATTAAAAAAAAAAGTCAACGCAAGAACATATTTCGTTTAAAAGATGCTCATTTTAAGACAGTCTTGGTGATTGTACGGTTAATTGGCCTGAACACTTTGTTTAATATTTTGCATTATTTCTTAGTATTTAAAAGCAGGAAAGGCAAGGACACATTTTGTTTAAAAGATGCTCATGCTGATCTTGATGATTGTATGTTTATACTGTATGTGAATTAAATGTAATGTTTGAGAGCAATGCATTTTATCTTTGCAAGACTATTGGTAAAAATCATAAATCAATATATCTGCTGAGGTTTTTAGTCTTAATGTTTGCCTCCTACTAGACAGTTAGCCCAAATTAAGCTGAATTTGATTAAAAACATATTGCCCGTTTATTTTAGTATCATTTTAGTCATCAGTAGTTTTACTTTTTTTTTTTTTTTTTATATGGGAATGTTATATCATTACTCTAACTACTTCATTTGATTTGAATCACTTTAGTCTTGTCTAAAAACTGCTGAAATGTCCTTATGTTTGTGGATGGTTTTGAGCTATGTCTTCTACATCCATAAGGCATATCTTACGGCCTAAATAATCTCCATCTATGGCCTTTGTCAGCATTCTTTGTCCTGAGACTACGAGCTAACTCATTTGGATCTCCTGAAAATAATAAAAGCCAGACCCCGATTTCTTATCCTGTATTTCTGCCTCACAGAAATGGTGTTCTGTTGATAAACGGGAACTTTTAATACTATGGTGTACTGGAAACCGAAGACAATATGGAATAATCCTGCCTGGCAAACAAAAGTGATTGTGGCTGTTTGCTTTCGACAATGATTGCCTTTCTGCATCTCACTACATTCAATTTATTATACGTTGTTTGGTGATGGGTGTCAATTGAAAAATGTAATCTCAATTACATTTAGAAAATCACAATTTCTACGCTGTGGGTAAAATCATAGCGTACCATTGGTTCCGAGGGTCCCTGTTGACACCTATGAATCAGAAAAAATGTTTCCGCTGATCGTATTGTGTCAAAGTTCTCAGCGTCATCTTGCCTCCAGCTGAAGTCCTTACTCAACACGCTGCTCTGTAATTCTGCTTCTGTTCCAGTGTGTTGAGCGCTTACTCAGCAGCTGATTACAGGCTTTAGTCGTGTTGTTGTGAATCCACCGTAGAAACATTAATGGACAAGTGTGTTGTTTTTGTTGGGCTCATCTGTCGTAAGCTAGGAACCACATTGTGGGCTTCTGCATCAGTAATTTGAGTTGCAGGGGTTTTGAGTGTGCAAACACAACTGTCATGACTGATTTTCCGCGTTTCAGTGGCCATAATAACTATTACTGGTTTCTTTGTTGTCTGTGGTTACTCGGTGTTGAGGATTCACCTCTGGTTTACTCTTCTTCTGCAGAAGAATACATGCTACAAGCTAGTTTATACTATTGGAATGTTGGATTTCATTGTGGCTTACAGCTTTCGTGGCCTTCAGACGGTCTAATTGAGAGAAAATTCTCAAATCCGTGAATGTTCTAAATTAGCGAACAGAAAGATTGATAATGACAAGTAATGAGTCACTTTCCCACATTACAGACCATCATCTGTATTCTGTCTGAGAAACGATGACAAATCTCAACCTAAACGTTCTTAAACTGATTCTGAAAAACAACTGCATATGCCGCTCTAATAAAATCAGTATTGTATACTGAGTCCAACAATTATTGATTTATTTATTTTTTCTCGTTATGTTTCGGCAACTAGATTTATTGTTGTTTATGTTGTGTTGAAATTCTCAGCAAAGTCAAGTTTCCTCGACAAAACACTCTATATTTCTGTATTTTTGAGTTCTCTGTATTTGACTAAACAGTGAACATACACACACTGGAGCAGTGGACAAAGTTGTGGCGTCAAGGGAGCCAGCGGAGTTTCATTAATAATAATAATAATAATTAATTTTTTTCCTGACCCTCAAGGTCGCTGACCCTCATTGTTTGGCTCAAGGACATTTCATATGTGATACTTGCTGCTCTGGGATTTGAACCTGCAACCTTTTACTCACATGTCCCAAAAGACCCAACATTAAAGCAGCGTATGTGTGAAGCTCTAGCGTTTGTGTGTGAAGTATAGTGGTATTAATGATCAGCATGGACAAAATCCAGCTGGGTCTTCTCATTGTCATGTATTTTCTCCAGTCTTGGTGGCGTCTTCTGTTGTTTTCTGTCCCCTGTCACTCTGTCCTTTTCCATTGGTGTCGACGTGAGCTGTATATTTTCTTTGTGAAATAAGAGGAGGAACTCGAATGAGTTGCGTTGAATTCACACTGTGAAAGTACACAACTTCAGATGGTCTTCACTTTTCCCATGTTTGATGACCAGGTTTCATGCATATGAAAGTGTTCCTAATATTTTAGTTTCTCGCTCAGTATTTGTGGTTTTGTAATGACTTGACCAATATGCACAGTTTTTATTTGTTAAGATTACAAAGATGTTGCAATTCATAGTTTTAATAAAGACATAAAAGGTAATTCAACAATTCAAAAAACAACCATTTGATCTAACAACGGGTTGCTTAGAAGAATTTAAGTAAAAATTTTGTCTTATTTTTTTGTAGCCGGCTGATCATTTCATTTCACACAGTTTCTCAATGCAATAAAAAAGCTAAACTTTTTAACTTACCATGTAAAGAAGCCTCCTGAAAGGGACGCAATTGAACCAGCAAGGTGAGGTGTGTACTTGATATTGGCCACGCCCACATGCGAAGGAAAGAATTGCATAGTAAGACGTCAGTGGAAGTGCCATCCTAAAGATTTGGGAAAACCATGAAGCGATCCGACCTGTTTACGGAAATTTTGTTCTTTCAGAAATTACAAATATGAATGCTAAACTGACTGGAGAACTTCTAAAAAACTCTCTCTGTGGGATTTTCCTGGGTTATCCCATACAGTAGTTGTACTTTGACTTTACTGGAACCTTTGAGGTGACCTAGGGAACTGGTAAACCCTTAATCCTCTTCCCCCCTTTTACTGGTGTGTGAAGGAGGAAGGAGGTTACGAGGTGTTACTATCATGAAAGGCAGATGGAGTTTGTTGTTGGACATATTTCATGTGCAAGAGTTCAAAGCGATGGTTAGATTTGGTTTGGATCACTAAAGCTCCGCTTTTCTCTCTCACTGCCCATTTGCCGTTTTCTTTGTGAACATGCTAATGGGAATTTGACCTCCATAAGCTATTGATTTAGAAAATCTCATGTCTGTTCAAGTGTGTCGCGGGGTTCATCACACATTCATGATATGCTGCTTTCACAGCTGGCGTTTTACATGGGTAGCAAGAAAATATGTCAAAATAAATACAACGCAAAATTGTTTGTAATAAAGTGCCCAAAAATGTCAGGGTATGAAATTAAATTGTATTTGAATGGTTTAACTATAGATTACTATAGGAAAAAAAAAAACACCAAATAAATATATCCAATAAAAAGAGTGGTTTTTAACATTTTTATTCATTCACATTTATCCATTAAATTTTTTTCAACCGCTTTGCAATCAGAGCAATTCTGGAACCAAAGGCAGGAGGCACATCTGGATTCATGGCCAATCATAGAGCGGCACACACACATACACACACACGCACACTCACACCTATGAGGGGGAAAAAAAACAATCCTCTCTCATGTTTTTGGATTGTTAAAGGAAACCGGAGACCTGGAGGAAACCCACTCAAGCACAGAGTCCAAACTCTACAAATAAATTTAATAAATGGATTCTTTTTTTTGTTTTATCCACAAAAATAAGTATCTTTTTGTACTTGGTTCAATCTGCCCGTTGACTTTGTGTCATGTCCAGATTGAAGCACAGATGTGTTCTGTTGTCCCGGGTCGGTCAGAATCCCGCTGCAACCCAAACACGCTCAAGCGCACAACAGCCTCGGTTTGTGTTGTGCTTTTCTGGAAAGTTCACAGCCTGTTTATGAGTTTACGCATATGGGAGCGCGACTGAAAACTGTTTTGATTATGAGGCCTGCGAGTGTGGGATGGAAGGGCGATTTGGAGATTTATGAGTTTTATCTCTACATCTGTTGAATAACACTTATTCGGAGACACTCAGAAAACATAACACACTTCAAAAGCACGTTGTTACAAATGGACAGAATTGCAGTTTCTATAAACATTTAAGCATTTTTATTGCCATGTATTTTAGCAATAGGCCTTGTGCTGTGTCACAGCATTGCTTCACCCGTTTGTTTTGGTCCAGTTTAGAGTTTTTAGTTAAATTTACCGGAAAGAAACAACTGAAGACCTTTTGTTTGCTTGAAAAAATACACACTGTAGTAATAACTGAAAAGAATGGTAAATGTTTAAGATGTAGTGGCCAAAAGCAAACTCTAGTTTGATAAGATCAATGTGCGAGGTCACAGAATCTGCCAATCAGCATCAAGGGGAGGGTCTACTACACAGTGGAATATATTACAGAGGAGTTGTACTAAATCTGTACCAAGTAATCCAAAATCTACAGAAATAGACTTTGCACATCCACAAAAACATAAATGCATTGCAAATTTGTCCAATCATCGTCTGAATATGGATAACGCTCAATACAAACAGCTGTATATTAGCCCCTCCCCCTGGTGCTGATTGGCAGGTTCTTTAGATTTGAAACTTGATTTTGCAGATTGCTCGTTTCGTTCCAATCTATCAATTCACACTTGGCCAGAAAGAATGGTGATTAAAAATACATTGTTCACTGTAACGACTTTCAAATTATGTTTCTTGTTGAATGTATAGCATTGGTTCTGCAACCACTAATCCACCACTGTCTGTTTGCGCAGGAAATGTCTTTAGTGGCCCCGGAGTCTCCGTCCGAACAGGCCAGGAGAGTCTTCCAGACCTTTGATCCGGAAGGTAATATTATTTTTTCCTCAATTTTTTTTCCATTTTCTCCCAAATAAAACGAAGACTCCAGGCAGCTGAGTCAACTAGTCCTTCACTGAGAGGAAAACGAGCTTAGCTTTACAAAACACAAACCAGCTCACAAGTTTATTATTTCTGCAGCTTATGAGAGACCACAGGATCCGAGGCTTATGGCTTTTGTTTGTGTTGGACCGAAAGAAAGAATAATAGAGGTTAAGGAATATGAATGCAACAGTAATTGCATTAGTGGGTTATTTCAGTGTTTGAAACTAACACACACGTCCGTGAGTGCGAGGAAGCGTGTTCGTAGATGAGATATCTCGCTCGGTGAGTACGCTAATGTTAAACGCTTGCGTTCCGTGTTCACGACTCTCCCACAGTATCCACACGCGGATATCAGTTGTAAAGACTCCCTCGAATCCACCAGCATGTGTTTTTTTACGAGAGACGTTGCCCACTGTGTTTAAATTTGGAAAGGTTTGTGTAGCCACTGTGTTTCAACAAATTAAAGATTTGTGTTATATTTTTTAGGCCAAACATGGATTTGTTCAATTCCCTGAGTGACAATATCTCAGCTCAGCTCACATGCACACAAACTTCTCACACACTTGTATCATCTTACTACTGTAGGATTGAGACCTTACCTAGTAGAGTACAAATCTGTGAGAGAAGACCGAGTGATGCTGATGGACAATTACCTTTTTTTTTCTTCAGCCCTTTTTTCAAGTTTTCATTGTTCAAATTTTGTTTGCTCTTTGGTGTTTTGTCATGATTGTTTTACATGTAGCATTAGCGTTTTCCTCATTCTGTGTTGGGTTAATGTGTGAACCAGAGCAGGCATAATTGTAAATTCAATTGCCTGATTCTCTTACATCTTACAATTATAACCACAAAGTATTGTTAAAACAATGTGTTGTGAAATTTGTCAGGTCAGAGTTTATACAGATCCAGGCTAGAGGAAAATAAATATAAGCAAGCATAGAACTGACTCTACATCAAACGCCTCTGTTGGGCTCTAGTGAGAATCTTGTCATTTTGTGAGGAAAGAGGCAGTTGCATGCATTGATGTAAAACAAGCTGTTTAACACTTCGAGAGCAGAGAGAAAAGAAACAGCATATGTCTGTAACATTCCTTCACCCAAACCAACCATCTGCTTGTTTCTTCACTCCTTTTCAGATAATGGCTTCATTCCAGACACACTGCTTGAAGACGTCATGAAAGCGTTGGATCTGGTCTCCGAGACAGACTAGTAAGTTTGTGTGTTAGATGTGATGTTTATCACTGTGAAAAGGACCAGACAGTTTTCGGTTGCTCATTGGTCAATGTTCAGCTTTTCAGCATAATATCATATCAAAC
>SOMO01000056.1:1661847-1686859 GCA_028128575.1 Paedocypris carbunculus | reverse complement strand
ATTTTTTTTTTTTAAATGTTGCGTGGATAAGAGAATTAAGTGTGCATTTGGTTCTTCTGTATCTTTCTTTCAGGTGAGTTATGTTGAAGGAACAGCTTTGGTCCTGGGTTTTGAGGATCCCATGGTACGAACAGATGACACCCCGGTCAAGCGCTGTCTACAGACCAAATGGCCCTATATCGAACTCCTGTGGACCACAGAGAGGTCACCCTCACTCAATTAACCCTCATTCTCCACTTTTCACACGCCAACGTCACGTTGACTTCATGAACGCTAGGACTGTTCACTCTCTGCACTAGTTGGCCATCAAAGGGCCTGAAGTACAACAGAAAGACAAGCGTCTGACTGGCTCCCATACCTCTTGTTTAAGTTCTAATGTCACTGAGTCTTTGGGCTAATCTTGCATTTATAGCTTTGCTTGGATGAAATGCGATGAGATATTCTGTTTTCTGAGATAAATCCTTACCAAATGCATAAGTTCATAATTCATTAGTGCTACTTTCTAGGTGATGATGTTTACTGCTGACACATAGACTCTAATGGTCTATTGAATAATTTATTAAATTAATATATGTTTTGTACTGGCATCACAGTGTTAGTGAATATTTAAGGGATCTTATGACCAAAGCATCTAGGAGTATTTAATTTAGTTAATGGTCAGCGGAGTTGTGTTTGAGAGGAATTCTGTTTAGACAGGTTTACAAAAGAATGCACTGCAGCCCCATGCTAGGCCCCAAAAGAGAGAGAAAAGATAGTCAAGGAAATCGAAGGGCAATTTCACTTTTTAAACTTGGAAGTAACGGCCCTCCAGGAGGGTCTCTGGAACCACTTGTGATTCTCTGCATGAGAGAAAAGAATATTACTAATACATTCTCAACCTTTATTTATTTCTGCTCTTTATGGGTCATTTCAATAAACACTTTTGTTCTCGACATCTGAACTCTAGTGTGTTTGTCCAATCCAGATCCGCAAACATGTCGATTTTTGAGATTCCTGATGGGGTTTGTGTTGACGTGATTGCAATCCATAAGTTCAATTTGACCTAAAATAGTCTGTGATTTTTGCTTTTTTGTTTTGTCTTTTTCAAGCAAAACAAGTTTCAGATGAAACTTTGCGATTGAAGAAACTTTTTTTTTTTTTTTTTTAAAGTGCCAATAATACACTAGATATTTTATCAACTGGGTGTAACATTTGACTCGTAATTTGAGGAGCTATGAACCATCAGAATCGGTCCAATCCTCAAAATGTTCTGAGGAAAAATATAAGTCCCATGATGTCATAAGAAAGAAGTTGATCTGTTTTTCCATCCAATTTGGCACGTAAATAACATGGCACCAATTAATTTATCTGAATTAATTTACCATAATTAATTTCTGTATTGTATTTAACATAGTATATTGTATATGCACTACTTAAACACGCAACTGTATGTACCTCAGTTTTTCTTTTAAAAGTGTCCTCATGTCTCATATTATACACACACTCGAGAAACTTGAGTGCAAACATTTTTTGAAAAATACAAAATGTTAACAAAAGAACACTTTTCCCGAGTGTCAAAATATAACCACGCCATTGCTTCTTGCAGATGTTTGTTTTTCATGTATTTGTCAAGCTACGACTTTGATGTGTTGCGGGTTTTTTAGCAGGAGCCTTTTCTATAATTGAAAAAAAGCATGTGACAAACTTTGACATTTTCTTATCAACTACCTGAAGCTCCAAACCGTGAGTGAAATTTGTTTCTTGATTTGAAGCCCTGAATGACGGAACAGCTACTGTAGGAAGTCCATTCCACCTTCAACAGACCAGACGCGAGGACAACTTTGAGCAGAGTTGACCCACGAAAAGCTTCTGGTCCAGACAACATCCCAGAAAGAGTGCTCAAATGTTTTCACAGCCATCTTCAACATTTCCCTGGGCAGTGCTTCCCTCCACTCAGCCCTCACTCACCTGGACAATAAGGGCACGAATGTTCCAAGGCTGTTCATAGACATCAGTTCAGCATTTAACACAAACATTGCTCACCAGCTGATGGACCTCAACACCTCTCTCTGCAGCTGACGGGGAGACCTCAGTCAGTCCGAATCGAGGGCAGCACCACCACGTGGATTTTCTGTTCGGTGTAGCACCGGGGTTCTGAAGAAATGTTCATTTCACTGCATATGTGGTTGAAATGACAATAAAGTTTCTGCGACTTTTTGGTTGGACTTCTGTATGTCTAAATCTGTAGTCCTCTAACTTCTGTTTTAATTGTAGTAAATCCGAGCATGGCTTCCTGAGATGGCTACTGAGGCGAGGCGGATTAAGATGCTAAGAAGTTGGCCTTCGAATCCCTCACGCTAAAGGATGTGATTGTTTCGCCCCATATGATCTTCAGGGTTATAGATCAAGCTGCTCTGGTTTCCTTTGTAAAGGTCAGACCATTCGATAATTAAAAACTTTCCCACAAGGCTGCGCATAACATATGGAACCGATCGTTGGTGACTCACCAATTCCCCATTAATTGAAAAAAGAAAAAAAGTGACATTTAGTGGAACCAAATTTTTCATTAAGCTCGCAACGACACTGCTTGGCACCACATCAAACAAATTGCATGCAATAGTAGAGAACAGAAAGCAAGATGTAGAATATAGGGTACCGCTTTTTATTGCCAAACATGCCTTTTAAGCTCTTGCAACTAGGAGTGATCCTTTTCATTATTAAAAATAATTGGTGAGTTTTCGGAGGCATCGTTGGGCAGCATGGTGGCACTGTGGTTGAACATCGCCGCACAGGAACAAATATTTGATTAAAAAAATTGAGATGGTCAATATGGCCACTAGGGACCGTATATAAATTGTGTTCTGCATTTAACCATCAAGTAAAGTTATGAACGGTGCAGCGTCACACACCTGGAGCAGTCGGCAGCCTCAAGCTGTCGGGGGGTGGGATTCAGGTTTGATTCAGCTGGCTGTGACTCAGAAAAAAAACAGTTCAGAAAATGGATGAATGAGTGTTAAATTTGAACAAATTAGTTACATTTGTAACAAATCTAGAAGAAAAAACTCAAAGCTCCAAATAGCTTGGCTTAATATATTTGAATCAAGCTGTGGAAATTCACTCAATTGTTGAATTAAAACCTCAAATTGAAGAAATAGTTATTTAGAGGAAATCAGAACATTAAAAAGCACCTGCGTGTGATGACGGATGAGAATGAGTTAAAGCATAACTGATGCGTCTGGAACAGTTTAAGAACAAGACGAAAATAGCGAAAGATGCATTTAAATGTTTGTACGAGAGAAACGATGAAGTGTGTTTACAATTTAAAAAATCTTGCTGTAGAAATGTCTCTGGCTGTTTGCCTCGTCTGGCCTTAGTGGAGAATTCACGGAATGTTTTCCAGTGTTTTCATTCCACCTGAAATGAAAGAACAATACCTTGGCCGAGCTTTTCTTTCTTCTAAACTTCTTTAGGAGATGTTGTTTTTTCACTCACACATACTTCTTCACACTTCATACTTCACACACAATCTTTCGTCTCTGCTGTAAAGAACACAGCAATGGTCACAGTGACGAGTGAGTGTTATGAACAGAAATCACGTCATATATCCTTCAATTTTCTGAAACACTTTTCCATTTCTGGTCACAGGGAGATGGAGCCAATCCCAGAGTCCCTGGACCTGAAGGCGGGACACACCCTGGATTTGTGGCCAGCCAATCACAGAGCAGGACCTGAGCAATGACACAGGTTGTGTTTCACACCAAAACAGAGAACATGAACAACACACTAAAGAAGAATAAATAATGTAATCACTAGTTATTTCTTAACTAGAGAATCAGTGAGTAATCTAAGATTAGGTTGTCTTGATTTTGGTTTGAAGTTTTTTTTTTTTTCTCATGAAACCGCTGAAAAAAAAAACAGGTCCCCAAATCTGAGTGAATCTTGGACTTATAAATCAGTAGTAAAATATCATTTATTTTTCTTTTGTTTTTTCCAATCTTGGATATTTTCAGATCAATGCAACCTGCTTAACACCTGCTGACTCGTCCACCGCAGACTTTCCCGTCAACACTTTATCGTTCTTGTCTATTTTCTGTATGTCATTTGTAACGGGTGCGTTTATATCCAGCTCAGTGTTTGATTACATCATCATCAGTGTGAGAGAAGCGTCATTATTCACCTACTGTTCTTCATGCTCCAGGTGTTTAGTTGAGGCCCAATGGGCGACAGTATTAAGCCACTGGCTCTCAGGATGTGCTTCAGAGCAAACAAGAAGTCATTTCGACAAGATTAAACCCTCCACATGTGGCGTGCACCACCGCCTGCGTCTTGCGTTCAGATGTGAGCTGAAAGACTAAATTTAGCTTTGTTCCAGGTCGAGACAGATTTGCGATTGTAGGTTCCCATGAAGCCGGCCTCACCGTATTTACAGAAGGCTGCACTTATCTACGCGCGATTCGTCTCGGAGTGTAACTTTATACGGCTAAAGCAGCTAATTAGCGTTTGTGTAATTGGCCGATGGGAAGCTTCCGCTTAAGTCATATGGCAGTGCTGGGCGTGGCACCAGTGTGTTTTCTTTCAGGGGCCATCGACCTTTTTGACACTCTTCTGAACAATCCTGTTTAACACAAAAATGTTTATATACTCGTGTTTGTACTTATATAATTATAATATATAAAATTAAATAATGTACGTGTGTGTAAATGTATGTTATATGATACTAATAATGTTCGATGTTTCAGGACATTAAAAATAATGTTATTGCGTATTCATTATGCTTGGCATTAATAAGTGTCAATATTATACTGTTGATTTCAATTACTGTATGTATTAGATAATTGATATTGTACTAACAGCCTATTATAGTTTGCCATTGTTAATAATTACTGTATGTTAATATTTTTGCTTTATCAAATTACGGTATTATTATTTTTTGATTTTTTTTTTTATCCACGATTATGAATACTGTACAGTACAGACCAAAAGTTTGGACACACCTTGTCATGACTATACAAATTGTAGATTCACACAGAAGGCCTCAAAACTATGTTGAATTATACACACTACATAGCAAAAATAGTATGAAAATGTCATTATCTAGGTTCTTGAAGATAGCCACCTTGTGCTGTGATTACTGCTTTGCTTACTCATTCTCTATAGATGAACTTCAAGAGGTTGTCACCTGAAATGCTCTTCCAACAGTCTTGAAGGAGTTCCCAGTGATGCTTAGCACTTGTTGGCCCTTCTGCCTTCACTCTGTGGTCCAGCTCACACCAGACCATCTGAATTCGCTTCAGGTCCAATAACTGTGGATGCAGGTAATTTGGTAATAACTTTCAGAGTGAATGAGAAGGTGTGTCCAAACTTTTGGTCTGTACTGTATGTATATTGTATGTATTGTTGTCTGCACTTGGCTTTTCTGGTACTGCGCTATCATCGTTTTCATCCTACCTATCAAACCGTACCCAGTTCATCCAGCTTGGCAAGTTCAGGTTCATGACTTGCGCCCATGAAATCTCACTCATCTGCAAAAGCTCATATTTTCTTTTGCGCAAAATAAATCACATCCGTCCTTCATTGTCGCCTAACACCTGCGCAATACTTGTCCAGGCTGTCGTTTCCTACCGGCTGGACTATTGCAATTCACTGCTTTCACGGCCTACCTCAAAATGTCCTCCATAAACTTCAACTAGTCCAGAACTCTGCATGCCCGCATCATTACCCATACCAGCATGACCATCACATTACCCCGATTCTCCCAATTTCATCGCACGTGACATCAGTAACAAAATCCTCATCCTCACATTTAAATCTCTCCACAACTTGGCACCTCACTTCCTTTCCAGCATTCTTGAGCCATACACTCCGTCCCGTACACTTCAGAAGCTCTCCTGTCTGTTCCATCCGCCTGCCTCTCCACTTTTGGACACAGAGCTTTTACTGTAACTGGTCAGCCCCCCGACTCTGGAATAGTCACCCCATCTCCAACAATAACTTCCCTGCTTAACTTTAGGAATAAACTCTAAACTCATCTCTTTTCAATTGAATATCCACCTTAAGTTTACAATAGTAACTCACTCTAGTTATTTATATGTTTTGCCCTATCCCTGTATACAGCAAACTTTGGTATCATAAAGGCAATATGTAAATGAAATGCATACATAAAGAAATATTGTAAATCATCAATGCTAATAAATCAAACATTATCTCTAATGAAATGGTATGTACTTTTTAAAGACATCTGGTATTATTTTTATTATAGGTTTAATAATTGAAATGGTACAATTAATAAAGTTATTAGTTTTTATTATTAATGTTAATGCATTATTTTGGTCAAAATAAATAGGTATTCTAATTTGTGTAGTAATATATTATCACTATATTGTTACAATACATTACTGATGTAGCGCTATGGCGAGCTATTGGGAAAACAATTACTAAAATTAATGTTTTGTATAAACGGCTATATCATTTCTTCTTGAAATACCTTTTATCAAGACTTTCTACTCGAGTCTTTATGTGGTGGTGGGGGGGGGTATATTGGACCCGCACGGTTGCGCAACTGCGTCCATAAAAGGAGCTGGCCGGATGCTGTGTGATGTTGCGCGCGAGTCGCGTCTCGTGCGCCGCTCATTCTAATGTTTAGTGCGCGGGGAGCTCGTGCTCACTCAGAGAAAGGCGCGCGCAGCTCTCACGCGGACACACGAATGGAGCGCGCGCTCGGCTTCTGACAGCTGAACACGGACTCGCCGCGCATTTTACCTGAAGGTCTGGGGTCCGTGTGGAGGTCTCCCGGAGACTCGAGCTGAAGCGATGCCTGCTTGTTTATTCCGCGTGTGCCTTCGCGAGTTTCTGCTCCTTCTATTGGCGTGTGGAGCTGATGCTTTTAACCTGGACCTGGAGAAGCCGACTGTGTACAGTGGACCAGAGGGAAGTTATTTCGGATACTCGTTGGACTTTTACCACCCGACACAGGACATCAACGCGTGCGTGACACATTTTAACTTTTTTCTCCCTTAATGCATTTATTCAGCGTGCCTCTTATAAGTCGCACAATCAATCAACTTTGGACTATTGATCAACTTTTGGATAATTCCATATTTCCCCTCTTTTATTTTCTTGCGCAAAAGCGCGTTCAGCACCACTACAGTGGACCAATTCAGTGTAACGGTTTGAAAGTTCGCCGCGTGCATTCTTGGCACGTGAAGGGCGGCTTACGTAAATAACGACATTTGAGTTGGATCGAACTTATCGCTTTGTATAATTCCACATAAATGGTGTGTAGAATGTGCCTGTGTCTTTCCAGGATGTCGGTGCTGGTTGGAGCTCCTAAGGCGAACACCAGTCAGCCCGGGATCGTGGAGGGAGGAGCGGTGTACTACTGCCCCTGGCCGGCATCAGACCCAGACTCCTGCCGCCAGATCCCCTTTGATAAAGCAAGTACGTGCTCACGTGATTTACAACCCTTCGTCTTGTAGTGTCCCGGGAGTTTTTAAGTGCACGCGAAGTGCAGGATACGTTTTTCTTTAGTTTCGAAACGACGGCGAGTTGCAATTATCTCGTTGGAAACGTAAGGTGCAATTTACGACAGCATCGATAAACTAAACCAAATGTGTGCATGCAAATGTGTAAACAAATAGTCCAAATCGGGAACTGCTCCTGCGTAATTGCTCAATACCACCGCAAAACCTAAATGAAAAAAAGTGTTGCAGTTCTTCAAATAAAGTGATCGAACAATACCAGGAAGAGTTTGTTTCAGCACATGTGGTTTGGCTTAAAATTTCAGAAGCGGAGTCATTATCAGAGAAAGGCGCGCAACTTTTCCTCCGCACACTGCCGCGTCCGTCACGCGTTTCTGCTAGTTACGTCACGGGAGTATTTTTTTCAGCTTTATGTTTGACGTCATCAGATGCAGATTTGGATCATTCATTGTGTTTCCAGCATAGCTTCACTAAGACTGCAGGTTTAGGTCGCTATAGCCAAACAGGACGATTACGCGAGGGAAAAAAAACGTTAATAATTATTTGGATTCATCTGTTCCCTGTGGGAATCTGTGGCTTTTGGTTCGTGGTCGATTTTGCTGTTATTATTCAATACTTTCTATAGATGGATCTTAATCTCTGAGTTCATTCTCTCTCGTGTATATATAGTTTATCAAAGCAAAGTCAGTTTGAATTATTTAACCATATTTTGTTAAAAGTCACTATATCACTACAACAATGTAGTGTATGTGTTTTATCCTAAAGAGAAATTGATCACTTTAGGATGTTTGGAAGAGTTTCTGTCCCAGCTGTGTTTTTTTGGTCACTCAACTTCAAAGTCAAGTATTTTAACCAAATCAAAGTTGGTGCAGCTAAGCAAGACTTCTTGTACGCTTTTTTCCAAAACTAACTCATCAATTGAGCCAACTGTGTCTCAACAACATATTTTCTTTTAGTTTTACTGAATAGGACCAAAGTTGAATCAATCAAAAAGAATATTCCAACGAAAAGCAATGTTTTTTTATTTGCGTTTTTATCCACGTTATTTTTACAGTTGTTTTCATCAGAACAGTTAATTAACAGGCGAAAGGTTATAGAGATTAATTAATTAAAGTGACGCTTCAATGGCTTTTTTTAAGGCATCTGTACATTTATCTATAGTTCCATCGATTCTGTGCCAAAGGATTTTGTACTTGAGGTTTGATTTGTGTGTTTTGTAAGAGGCATTGATGGCTGGGCATTAAACCGATGGAGATGAAAGCAACACAGTTCTGGCTGATGGCGAGAAGGAAGATCCGGGGAGCAGACGTGTTGTCTGCTTTTTGTTAGTGTCTGATAAAAGTCATCCGTCACAGCATTTACATCTCAGAACCTGGTGTTTCCAGATTCATTAGTCTTGTTGTTTTTAACACACTTGACCTTTGATCTCGTTGGCTTTTCCCACCGTGGCCCTGCACAGGGGGCATTCCACGCGCATCCATGCCACTGACGTGGGTGTGACTAATCCAGTCCTGACCGGATGGTTCGTTAGACACGGCAGACAGGGTCATGTGCGGCGTAGTGGATGTCGTCTGGCAAAGATTCCGCGGTTTTCAGAGCCACATGCCTGGAATAGTTGGAATAGAGTCGCTGCAGGTAGATTCCTGAGAGGCTAGCGTGATCAAATTGTCCTTTGCTAACCTTCTAAAAGAGTGGGCGCAGTTGCTGTGCTTTTTGAGTGAAGAATAAAACTGATGTTGTAAGCTTGAAGTGCTTTTTTTGGGTTCTTGTTGCCATGGTCTTTGACAAATCTTCTATATCCACTGTAACTCTGGTGGTTCTTCCTCCTTTCTTTATTGACACAGTTAAAACCGTGAAAGTGAAAAGCGTCTTACAAATGCTCAGAACTGGAACTTGAACTTTATTTACTTGAAAACACTGTTCAATTAATTTTTTCGACTTTGTTCTCGTAATGTTCAGAAATCACAAAGATGTAGAATTAGGACCCTTCCTCCCTCCTACCATTCTTCCTTCCATTCTAACTTTCTGCCTAAAGTCTTCCTTTCCCTCTTTTCTTTTTGCCTTTTTCCCTCATCCGTTCATTATTGGCTTGCTTCGTTCATTCATTTTCTATTTCCTTTTTTACTTTATTCCTTCCTTCTTTCCTTCCTTCCACTGATCCATTACGACTTCAGAAACGGTTGATTTGCATTTTTGCACAATTTTCCTTCTGACGTGTTTTTTAAACCGTCTACGGAAGATCGACTCTTGATTTTGAGTATTACATCACGTGTGTGATATTAGCATCGCGCTACATGGAAAAGATTTGCGTTGGGTAAAGAGAAAAGAAAAATGTGGAAAAACATTGGAGACAAAAGCTGCAAAGAATTAAAGTGGATGTGTTTTTTTGAGGTGTAGACCGGACCTTTGGTGCTCTAAACGGGCCCAGCCATATTAAAAAATCAATTCTGTCGCTCCCAATCTGTGGATCTAATGTACGCAACACTAAGGCTGTTGGTTCGATCCTTAGGGAAAGCATGTTCTCATTGTCTCAGCAAAAATCTAGAATAATAAAATCTGTTGAATTTTTTTTGTTTTTCCAAGACAACCGGATGGTCAAAGTGAACGGAACCCGAGAGCCTTTGGAGTTCAAGTCCCATCAGTGGTTTGGAGCCACAGTCAGGACCCACAAAGGGAAGGTGGTGGTGAGTGACATTCCCCATCACAATCCAGTCGTCCTCATGGATGCACATTTACAGTGGTTGGCGACACAATCTTGTCAGACATTCTTGATGGAACCACCAGGATTCAAAAACCTACCATTGCTTGGTAGTTTGACACATGTGGGGGGAAAATAATCAGCAAATGTTTATGTATAAATCTTGACTGTCTCCAAGTTCTAGCAGGGGTTTGGAAAATGAGGTTGAATATTTGGGTTCCTTCTTGAGGGCAAGCACAATGCCCAAACATCCTGGTTGATCCACGACGACTCCGATACCATATTATTATTTTCTTCTGTGGTTTGTTCAGCCAGAGACTGGAGTTCCCCATCTTTACTGGATTTATTTTCTCGGGCTCTGTGTGTTTTTAGGCCTGTGCCCCCCTCTACCACTGGAGGACGGTGAAGGTCAGCAGCGAGATGGACCCGGTGGGAACTTGTTACGTGGCGGTGCAGAACTTCAGTGCCTATGCCGAGTATTCACCTTGTAGATCCAGTGAGTTCACCCCAAAAACACAAACTTGTTGGTCACTCGCTTTTCATCTTGGTTTCACACAAACACACATCCACACTCTCAAACATCCCATGCATTATTTTCTAGACCCCAATTCTCTTGCATGTTTTGGGATTTTAAGTGTGAAACTGGAGAACCAGGAGGAAAACCCATGATAGCTCAGGAAGTTCTTCACTGTTAGGCGACAGTGCCAACCACTGAGCCACCGTGCCGCCCTTGAGTAAATCTACCGTTTTAAAATGCCCAACACGTCTTATACGTGAGAAGATCTTTTATCTTTTAAATCATATAATCAGTGTGCCGTGCCCAGCAGCTCTATTACCATCTAATTCCTGTAATAAACATGGATCAAAGGAAAACACGCTAGTTAGTTCTGATGTAATTTCCTGCTGGTTTCCTGCTTATTTCCTGTGCTTTGATGGGAGAGTTAATGTCTTCACTTTTTTTCTTGTGACATTTAATACATCTGTCTTTCCAGTTCACGTATAAACTTGAGTAATGGAGATGCTTAGCATCTTTAGGAATTACCTATCGCACATTGATGTCCAACCTGCGGGCCAGATCCAGTCACGAAGGTGTCACATGCGCTCGCTTTTACTGCTGTTTATTCACAGGCTAATTTATTAACTCTAGTCCTTTTAGAAGAAAGAATTATGACTGTATAATACTCAAATTACTTTCAATCAGAGATGACCTTCAGATTAACAATCAGTCCAACAATCACTGATTTTTCATTTTTTTTCCTCACATGCTATGCTACTACTACACTAATTTGAAATATATATTTATATATTTTGTATACATGACGGCCTACAAAATTCACCACAAAGTCAAGTTTGGCCACCAAATCAAGAATACTCGGGCACCACTGGTCCATATGAGCGATGATGTCTAGACTGGCATTTTTAGTCATTTTTTTTTGTCTCGGCTTTTACCCGCTGTTCGTGTTCTATCCTCACGATGAACCGAAGAGATGGAAACAAGATGAGCACAGAGAAACATGGCTTGGAGGACGGAGAGAGAGCGTTGGTCTGGTTCCAGGCTTCATGCTGTGATGCAGACATGGTTGTTGTGCCTCATTAACCCTCTTGAGTCTCAGTCCCCTTCTGTATTCAACATCAGCACACAGAAGAAAAACACACAGACCATGTTTCCCATCATTGTTCATCTTAATACCCCTCAAAAGTCCCATTAGCCTAGAGTTTGATGTAAATATAATTTAATATAATGAAAAATTCGGATTTGTTTCAAACAGCGAATGTATGAAAAAGTACTTTTATTATACCTTTATATGCCAGACACCTTCATAAAAAGTGATTTACTTGAGGAACTGAACACGTTTAGTGTCTTGCTCAAGGACACTTCAGTTGTGCAAATTACTTGTCCAAACCAGCCGCTTCTTGGTCACAAAAAACCCACTAGGCCGCAACAGCTGGAACCCAAAACACTGAACCCAATCTGCTGTCCATTGACATGTCTTCAGGTTCTTGTGTTTGTGTGTGTGTGTGTGTGTCAAAAGCAGACACTGTAAATGTCTCCAAAGTGGAACTAATGATGGTTTATTACTCATGATCTCACACAATAGCGAGGGCTTAGAACATGTTAGTTACCTGGTGTAATTTCCGGTTGTAACCACAAACGAGTCTTTGAGGTGCTGAAACTTTATCCGCTCGCTCATGTCCTAATGATGTTGGTGTGATGTTGTAGATAATCCAGACCCAGAGGGCCAGGGCTTCTGCCAGGCGGGCTTCAGCGTCGACTTCACTAAGGTATCAGGTTCCTCTCTTCATACACAGCTGGAGCAGATAACAAAATAGCAAAATAACATTGATTTGATTGAAGAGTTTGACACATCGCTTTAACTATAAACTATTGTTGGCAGGTAAAGGACAGACTATTTCGATTTAATGGCTTAATTTCTGTCACTGGGATGATTTGTGATGTACGGTGTTAAGGTTCCTCTGCTTCCCTCCCGCAGGAGGGGACACTTGTTGTGGGAGGACCGGGAAGCTTCTACTGGCAAGGTTGTGGTTTTTCTTCATTATTTAGTCTTGTCTCACATTCCTTCCATTTTTAGAGTCTCCCTAACTCTGAGAATTGATTGGCAGACATAAGCCTCTCATATCCTGTCTAGCAGGACCTGAAGAACCACTGTTCTGCACACCAGGAAAAGCCCAACTGACCCTTTCTCCACCTTTAAAGCACAAAAACAGACACTTTGACCCATGTGTTACATTCCTCCAACATTTAATACACAAAAATGAGTCACTGGCCATAACTAGTTCATTCACTAGAACTTATTAGTCCAAACTGAGGGATTATTCTTCACTTTTCTGTAACTGTAGGTTTGGGGCGATCACAAAGGCCTTGTGCTTTATGACATGAATATTTTAATCCATATAGTGAGTAATAATTTAGAAATAGATCTGCTTTCATTTTTGTTTTTGTTTGAAAGGAACATTATTGGTTTACTTATTTTTGTTCATTTTTGGTCTCACATGTTTCGTGACTGTGTAAATGAGCCACAACTAACTCTCTTAGTTAGGCTTGTGTGATTGTGATTGTTAATGCGTGTGAGTTTGGATTTTCACCGAAAAGTTCGCTGCCCCATCAGAAAAGACAATAATGCTAATGACTGTAGCAAACGAAGATATTGAGATAGACAACCTACGGATCTATAGGGGGACACACAACACCATAGGTCATTTTTGTTCACCGTATTGTAACTATAGGATCTAGATTCTATTCTATCAGTATCTATCGAGGCCATCTTTCTAACTGTCCGTCTGTCTGTTGGTTCACAATACTGTGTCTGTTTGTTTATCTGTCCAGAGTTTATCTCTCGCTGTCTATCTTTCCATCTATCTAATGGCAGTCGGTCCATCAGTCAGTCTGTGTCTGTCTGTTTGTTCATAGTTCAATGCGTCTGTCCATCTTCTCTTTATCTGTTTGTCCGTCCATCTGCTCGTCAATCTGTCTCACACACATATGCTAGAATTTTCCTTTCACGTTCTCTCTTTTTCCCATGTCAGTCCATTTTGACCGTCTTGACCTTTTGCCGTACATCGTTTCTTAGCGTGAGGAGAAAAAGTTCCACATGTCTTGTCATGTGTGTGTCCGCAAAAGCCCCTTTCTGCTGTGGGCTAATAGAGAAAGACAAAGACCCCCAGTTAAACATACACATTAAGAGAGATGAATGATCGGGGTCCGGACCTGCTGTAATCTTCTAGTAGAAGAGAATAATGCACGTACTGAGCTTCAAGAAGAAAAACATCAGATAACCTCTTATGTATCTTCTTCGCTTTCTTCATGTCTTTATGTGTCAAGAGAACTACAGTAGTTTTTTCTGGTTCTTGTGTAACTGTAATTACAGATGGTTTTCAGGGAAGATTTAGTTTGGGAAAGTTTGTAATTTTTATTTATTTAAAAATATTTACATTTTATGTTTATACTGTAGGTTCAAAGATCTTTTTATTGTGGAGAAATGTCTTTCTCACTCGTATGTTGTAATGAAGCCCTATAATGAAATGAATGAAATGAAATAGACCATTATAAATTGTGAAGAACCCTTTTAGTTCTTCAATTAGAGGGTTTCTCATATTTTTAACTGTAGCTGTAATCCTAGTTTGTATTTTTTAACATGTATTTGTAATTGCAATATTTTTCTTATTTTTGGATGGACAAATGGTATGTGTGTGTGTGTGTGATTGCAGGTCAAGTGATTACGGCCGGAGTGGCAGAAATTTTAAACGGCTATTCATTAAAAACCATCCTGCGTAAAGTTCAGGGAGAGAAACAGACTGCGGCCGCGTCAGATGCATACGATGACAGTTACCTGGGTAAGAAAGACGTGTGTGTGCAGCTTTATAGGGCCGCAGTGATTCGCTCGGGCCCGGTTTATGGGTCAGAGAAACCGGGCTTTGGGCAATTGAATAAACACATGCCCATGAATGCGCACAAGCTTTTTTGTGGATGTTGAGATAACCTTGACCCTTTGTGTCATCGCTCACTTCAATGCTGAGCTTTTGCCATCTGACAACAATTCCATCTGGAACCCTCACACACACACACACACACACACACACACACACAGACACCCAAAGACAGACCGTTTACATCCAATAAACTCTGTATTTAACATAATCGTTAACCATCAGTGATTTGTCATTTTAATTTTATTTTTTTTTTTTTATTTATAATTTATAAGTCTCATTTTGAGTACCTAATTGTTGTGTCTGATTGAACACTTTCTCCCTGGTTGTGCTGTAGGTTATTCTGTAGCAGTTGGAGAGTTCACAGGAGACTCTGAACAAGGTGAGATCTATTGCTCTTTGCTTAGACCACCAACTAGCATTGTTGGTGGTTTGGAAAACAAGAATAAACCTGACATTTCTCTAAAGCCAATAAAAGTAGAATATCACTGTGAATGTTATTAACATTTAGATGGACAATGAGCCCTACCACTAGGCCACAACTGATCCCAGAAGTAATTAGAACATGCAAGTCCCATGTTCAACTCTATAACTCTAGGCCGCAAGTTCTTCTCAGAGAGGATTTGAACATAAAGACACTTCTTTACATGTCTATGGTGTTTATGCTCAAGACCTTTTATCTTCAAACCAAAATGACGGAGCACTTGCAGGATTCTGTTGCTAACATGCCACCCAGTGACAAACAGTTCGTCTGCCGTCTGTCGGTTTCTCTAAGACTCTGACACACACATACAAGCCCACATCAACTCACAAGCAACCATTACAACACTTATTCATCAAACACTGTGTTTAACATACTAAGCGCCCACAGTCCAAATGAAACGGCCACTGAAGTCTGTGATGGATTACAGAAGACCCCTGTTCATCAGGATTGTTTTGTGCCGAAGCCTCTCATGAAAAGCACTGTTCCACAATATATAGATCTCTTTTCCACAACACTGTTTCAGCCATATATTATCTTTTCTTACTTTAAACATTCAGCGATTGAGCGGCTGTAGAGAAGGACAGCAATGTCTCTTTGGCATCTGACAGAAATATTGCGGGAGCAATGGAGTCTGTGAGCGAAGACAGAGTGAAACTGGCTCAGTGAGTGTGAGCGAAAATCAATCTGAAATGAGCCAGGGATTTTGAGAAATATAGCAGTCATTGGCCAGGTTGAAAATCTGCAAAATACAATTTGTCCAACCTTTCATAATATGAGGCTAAACTTGGCTTTAATGCGAATATTGCGAGCCACAATGCTTTCAAAATAAAATAGGATTATATTTCCCAATATTTATCATACTTCTTCCAATTGGACCAAAATCACCAAATTAGTCTGTGAATATAAAATTAGTAGAGCGAGTCACGTGTGGCAATTTGGAGGTCCACTGTTAACTATACAAATTTAAGTTTTTTTTTTATTATTTATTTTATTTAATAGAAGTTAAGACTCATCATTATCTGTGTGCAAATGTTCAATGCTTTCAGCAGACATTGTTCCGCCTTTAGTCGGATTCTTCTTCTCTTGTATCTGTGTCTGGGTTAGATTAGTGGTGAATCCACAGACATGCTGGTCTCTTTTTCCTCAAAGTTTCATTAATGGTGTCTTTTTGCTGTCAAGAACTTCTGTGGTGGGACATTTGAAGTTGTTGTGCCTGGTAGAAAAGCTCCTCTAGTTGGGTGGGACAGAGTTGTGACAGACAGTGACAAACACTCCCACCACATCACTATCTACAAGGTCATCCATTCAACATCTGACCATCTCTGTCTCACTCAATGAGGCTTTTTTTTCTCTCTTTCTGCTCTCACTGGCTGTCCCTTCTAAATATTTGGATTTAATGGTTGAGTGACAAGGTGTTGATGGAGAAGCAGTTTACAAGAAATGGCAACTCTCACCTCACTGTTTACACTAGGGTGCTTTAGATAAGTGCTTTGTGAGGGCAAATCTTCTCGGATGCACTTGAGGAGACATGTTCATTCCTCTGCCTTGGGACTTCTGAAGACTAATCTCCTGTTTGTGTGTTCTCAGAGCTGGTAGCCGGCGTACCTCGCGGAGCTCAGAACTTCGGTTATGTAAGTGTACCATCGGCTTTCATGCCGTAATCCGCATGTCAAGGTCAAAGAGATCGCAGCGGAAGGATGCAAAAAGCAATTGAAGATCTGTCACTGCTTTTAGTTAAAACCAAGACGTGTCATTCAATTAGCCACGTAAAGCTGTAAGACAGAAAAATGCGTTCCGGTAAGACTAAACCTGACACGTCACTTGTGGATATACAAGAACATGTACATGTGTAAGTGAATGCGAGCTTCTCATCTGGATGTGATTTGATGTCTTAAGAAGGAATTTCGAATGAGCGCTGAATCATCCAGGACTTTGGGGTGTCGCCTTTGGCCCTAATTTAAACTGAATCATGGACAGCTGTCTGGATGGGTGGTTTGCAAGGCCCAACGTGAAGGAATTCAATCCGTTTTCTTTAGTTTTGTACCCACTATGACACACTTTTCAGATTTTTAGTATTGTTGTCAGACCGCCAAAGTTTTCCCGACATTTAATCTGGGTACGGTACATCTAAAGATCAAGGTGTAGCATAAAGGAAGTTGCTCTGATTTAGAGGAGGACATGTTTAGACATCTGAGAAAATAATTCATACCAGTGCATAGATAATTGTGACCCTAATCAAGCGTTTCTTCATTTCGTAGGTCGCAGTGATCAATGCCACAAACCTGACGTTTATTCAGAATTTCACTGGAGAGCAGGTAAATACTTGCGTATGGCTCACGATTTTATTTCATTTGAGACATTTCTCACTTTTTACTATAAGGCAAAGAAAGTGGGCAAGAGGAACCTTTCGAGACTCCTTTCTTTGTTGCAAGCTTGTGCTTGCGTGGGTTTCCTTTGGGTCTCCTGCTTCCTCCCACAGTCCAATATTCCTGCAATTCCAGGCAATTGGAGTCTGTAAAATTGTCTCTAGGTGTGAGTGGGACTATGACTGTGTGCTGATTGGTTGGCCACGGTGTGTTCTTAGTGTTTTTAGTACAGTGCATTTATCCTGAATTTTATTCTATATTTTTTCTTTAAACCAATCTGTCTGAATGTACTAGTGATTTAATGGATCTTGTTTATTACAGATGGCATCGTATTTCGGATACACCGTCGCCGTGACCGATCTGAATGCAGACGGGTAAGTCAATGTTGTTAAAGTCAAATTCACTTAAGCTCATGTACCGTTTGCTCTGAACGCTTTCGTATCGAATCCGTTTGTTGTGTCCGGACACGAGGCCGTTTAAAGTGCACTGTAATCAGGACGTTCCTTGTGTTCATCACAATCAGCCCAGGCTTAAGTGAGACTTTTGCTGCCATCTGATTTGTTTTCCGCTAACTTAATTTCATCTCTCTGGCTGTATTCAATTACAAGGTGTACACAGAACCAAAAAGACCCATAAACCGTTCCACCAGCTCCATTTCTACTTGTTTCAGTAAATTCTCGTTTGTTTGACCCTTATCTGAATGATTACAGCTTCAGCGGGGAATCTCATATAATTAAATTAGTTTTTCATTTGTTTTGTGAGGATCCAAAACCTTGCTGAGTTGTGGAGGTTAAAGCACTTATGTCTGTAATGCATCTTGCTGACTTGTGCATGGGATGAACTGGAAGCTTTTGTACCGATATTTCCTTGTAAAACAGTGTTCCAAGAAAGAGCGGCTAAATGATATTCCAGCCGTATTCCAGAGGCTCGGAGCGAGTTGCTTCTCGCTGCACACACGCTAGCCGAAATGGTTCATTTGGTTTAAACCACACTAATTAGTCAGTGTTCTGTGAATCTGGCACCAAATCGGTTACATAGATTGTTCCAGATATCAAATGACATTATTGTTGTAGTGCAAGGGGAAAAAACTATTATTGAAGAAAGAAAATCCACAATACAGTATATGGGATAACTTCGCTATTTTTTCTAGCTTCTGCAATTTTCCACTCTTTGTAAAATCATGTAATTATTTTATTAACCAGAAAAATGAAACTGATAAGGCAGTTACGATTTAAATTCTGAAGAAGAAAGTTCAATACGTTATAATCCAGGGATCCACCACAAAACCTAAATACTGGAGACTTTTTGGATCAGAATTCTGAGTTATAAATTAAAAATTGCAAATTTCAATCTCTTGCCTACTTTAACTTTTTGTAACTAGGCATTCTGAAACACAAAGTATCAATTCTAAGTTTAATAGTCAAAATTCTGAGATTATAACTCGCAATGCTATAACTCGCTAATATAAGTCACATTTTTTTTGTGGCCTAAAATGGCCTTCAACCATAAACACGAGGTGATGATGAATTGAAGACTCAGGATCTGTCCGTATTCCTCGTATTTTCCAAGGTTTTTCCAGCAGTTTCTTGTATTGCCATCATGCATGGCAAGTCCATCAATTCCATTATGTTCCGCTTTAGTTTTGAGTCTGCGTATGTTTTTCTAATTCCGGCCAATTAGCTGAAGCCAGAAATGACTGAAAGTGAGACTTTTTTATTCTTCTTGCGAAAAATGAACATGTATTTAATTTAGAGGTATTTATTAAGTGTACAAAGCATACACAGTTTTGTAAATGTACATGGGTGGCGGTCATCTAATTTATCAGTGACTCTAACGTTAACAATGCCACACCAGGCTGGATGACGTCCTGGTGGGGGCGCCGCTCTACATGGACCGTGAGTTCGAGAGTAAACCGCGAGAAGTGGGCCGCGTCTACCTGTATCTCCAAGTGGACACGCTTGTCTTCTCCGACCCTGTCCTCCTCACCGGAGCCCACCTCTTCGGCCGATACGGAAGTGCCATCGCTCCGCTCGGTGACATCAATCAGGACGGGTATTTGGGTATGTGCACTTTCATGTAATTCTCTGTGCAACTGTTCACAATATATCCAAAGAAAAAAATATATATACATTAACACTAGCACTGAAGGGTGGACACTGTGTGGTCAACCAATTACAGAGTGGGTCACACACACACACACACACAAACTCAATCACACTGACAATATGGACAATTTTCCAGACTCCAAATCTCCTGCATGTTTTTGGACTGTGTGAGAAATTGGAGACCCAGAGGAAATCCACGCAAGCACAGGCAAAACATTCAAACATTTTAAGTATGTGTTTCTTACTTTGCTAAGAATGGCTGTAGGATTAAATCTGTCGATCTACACACATTCATTCATCAGATTATTCATGGGTCTCGCTCGCCTGTCAAGCTGTAAAATAATCGCTCCATGAGATAATTACAGAATAATGACTTAATCAATATTTAATAGAGTCATTAAGAATCTGAGATCACAATTACCCGTCTCTGTTACACCAGCCGTATGGCGGCATTTTACTGCCAAGGGACATTTCATGCTCAGTGTTTTTAAACAAAATTATTACAAATTGTATTATGAAATTATGCATTTAATTTATAGGCCAGGCGAAGCATAGTTTAGTGGTTGGTGTTGTACGTATCCTCAAAGCAAGAAAGACTTACATTGAAAAGACTTTAGCATTGTTACATTTTTATAAAAGCTTTGTCTGTGAGCCAGATGCTGCCATCAGAAAAGCCATATTTGGCTCGCGAGCCATAGGTTACCGACCTCTGCAGTAGACCCTGTGAATTATTAAAGTCATACGCACTAAAACAATCATCAGCCACAGAATTATCGATGCATATCATGAGTTTTCCAAACATTTCTGAGTCTTCAACCGCTTCCGAAACATAAGCAAACAGATTGCGATTAGATACAAGTGGTTTTTTCGTTCTACTTTAGACCTCCAAGGTTTGCAGCATCATATTCCCTGATGTAAAGGAGTTTATTTAAGTAGTCACTTAAGTACCAGCCACAAAATAAAGCATCTCATAAAGTGTGAAAAGACATACATCTTATTCCTAACGCTACCGCAGAAGCCAACCGGTCAGGGCTATATCAGGGGTCGATGGGCATGGTGCCAGCCTCTGTGCCCCCCAATTGAAAACAGGAAAAAGGAAATAACCAAGAATCATAGAAAACTTGGAAAGGATATTTTTAGCAAGGAACCAGGAGAATTATGGACAAGGAGAGCGTCACTGCACGTGCGCACACTCTTCCTGTATACACACACGGTGGTCCGGTGGACGGAAATGAGGGCTTTCTTGTGTCAATGCTTCTATTTTTCTAAGTGTAATTAAACTTTTCTACTTCAGCTACTTCACAATGGCTTCCTCGCTTGGATCTGGCCTTTTCTTCTGTTGTGCGCTTTGATTTATTTGTATCAGTGTTTTCGAAGGTGGTTCGTTGTTTTCAGTTCAGACTGAGGAAATGGACGAGATGTTCTCACAGTGTGTCCTGCAGGTCTAATGCGAACCCTTCAGAAGGTTATCGCTGGAAGCATAAATCCTTCACATCCCCTTAGTATTTTCAGTTCAGACTCTGTCGGGCGTCAAATATCGATAATAAAATAATTTTTGCTGTTATTTGCAAATATTCCGAAACAGACTGAGACTCTCTTATTGTTCTTTATTGGCCTTCAAGCTAATTGTATTACCCTTTTTAAAAATTGGATGAGTTTAAAGTAGGGTTGGGCGATATATCATAGTGCCAGCTTGTTAATTTAGCAAAATTGAAAATACGGCTATCATATAATTTAGTTTTGTTAAATCTAGCCTCGATGCTAACTGATTAGTATGTGGCGCTCTATTCCATGCCAGACTGATATTTGGTATCAAACGCAGAAACCAGATAATATTTACAGCCGTTGTTTCATTTCCGATTGAATGTTGCGTGACTCTCTCTTGCTGCAGCGCGCGAAAGTGAAGTGTTTGCGATCAAACTCTTAGCCCCAGCAAATGTTTTTATTGTTAAAAAAGATTTTTTAACTTGCTGAAACTAAATAACCGTCATGTGGCCCCAACTTGTTTTTACAATGACAAACTCCCTTCTACCTTTGTCTGGCTCAGATGTGGCGATCGGGGCTCCATTTGCCGGAGAGGATCGCGGTGGCAGGGTTTTCATCTATAACGGACAGAAATCTGGACTGATGTTAGAGGCATCACAAGTTTTACGGGGCAGCTGGGCCTCTGCCGCCGTCCCAGCAGGCTTTGGATTCACCTTGCGTGGAGATTCTGACCTGGATAACAACCAGTACCCCGGTGAGTGGCGTTAAACTCCAGTCTCTTCCTGTTTCTCTGTTTAGTATCTGTGAAGGTAATCAAGCTTTAGAGCCGATGTCGGCCCTGGGAGTTAGAGATTAGGACGAAAGCCTCCGCAGGGAAGAAAAGCGCTCGAGATGAGTCAAACCTTGGTCACTGTTTAGTAGACAAGCAGGCGAGTGTTTCCACTTTTTTCAGCCCATTTCCTGTCTTGTCATGTGGTTTGGGGTATTTCTGTTTTTTTCTAATTTTCTGGTGGTTTTACTCTAATTAAAATGAAGTTTTCTTCAGTCGGCCCTCAACTGCAATTACATGGAGTCAATAAATATTGAACCTGATCCAATACTGATTCTTAATCTGATTTTTACACACACTAAATCACACACACACACACGCACACATACATACGCATGCACGCACACACACATTTTTACACATAAAACCACAAAATATATCACAAACACTCACACTAAAATATATTAAACACAAACATCTATACACACCACTCTTATACAATCAAATTATATAGAATCAAAAAGATATGACACACACTTAAAACAAATCTATTTGCACTCTCTCACATACAAACTGCTGTAAGCATTCTTCTGCTTTATAGACATCCCTCTCTTTCTTTTTTAGACAATTGTCTTTTTCACGAGTGTTTCATTATTTTTAGTTCACCCTGATCCACCAAACAGTTTGAACAGTTTGACAAGAAGCGATCGAGAGTCTCCACAGCTCTGAAATCCATTCTTCTACAAATCATTGAAATAATGGCAGGTTCTGTTTAAAAAGACAGGAAGACATAATTAGGAAACTCTTGTGTGTGCGTGCGTGTGTGTGTGTGTGTGTGTGTGTGTGGGTGTTTGTACTCTGTCACAGGGACAGATTTGTCAAATTGAATACGGAACAGTAGAAGCTGATATTTTCCATCCCGACCAGTAAAGATCTATGGCAGAACGATCACACCCACAGGTGAACGTACACACAGATGTGATGGAGTGACGCTGAGCAGATCCAGTTAGTGTAATGGAAAAAATGAGGCTTCGTTTCACAGAGGAGCTTTTAGAACCTGTAGTGTGTGATGGATGGGACACAGGCTTTTAATCGCCCTGTCATTGTTGTAACTCCGCGACAAGTTGTGTGCACGTGTATCTCATATCGAAAAGATTTATTGCTTTTACAATTTCAGCTTTTTAGATGCCGTTCCTTCTCTACATAATTTTTTTCTTCTTCAAAAGATCATTGAAAATCATGTGGTCCACCATATGTCGTGTTGTTTAATGGATCGGGATAGAGAAACTTTCTTGCATTTTCATTGTATTTATAGGGGTTAAGGAAAAGGCCAGAGTGAATTTAGTGAATGGATGAGGTCTGCAAAGGTCAAAGGTCGGGAGTCATTCATCATGACCAGCTTAAACAGCAGAAGTGGTTGTGTGTTTCCCGTCCGGCTGCTTTCAGTGTCTCTGAATAATGAAAAACAGATTTTGCACGTATATGATTTATATATTGATGTGGTACGGTGGCGTAGTGGCTGCGCAATCACCTTGTATCAAGCAGAACAAAGTTTGAGTGTGGAGAATGTAATCCTCGTGCTTGTGTGGGTTTCCCCTGGGTCTCCGGTTTCCTCCCAGAGTCCAAAAACATGCAGGAGAATTGGAATCTGAAAAACTGTTAATATGTGAGTGAGAGTGTGAATATGTGTGTGTGTCCCACCGATTGGCCACCAAACCAGGGTGTGTCCTGTCTATCGGCTGAGAGTTGCTGTGATTGGCCCAACCTCCACATGACCCAAAAATGGAAAGAGGTTTAGAAAATAGATGGATGATTGATTCGTTGAGGTGTAATTGGCTAAAGTTCACAGTTCTTAGAAGCTGATGGACGTTCAAACCATACTAAGTATTTTTGGGGCCAACAAGTCTGTGCTTGAAAACCAAAAACATGTATATCTCAAAAAGCCAAACTTTCGGAGTCCAAAGTCTGCGTTGGCATTGGATCGTCCTGTGTTCATTTTCATCTGAAACATCTATGAGGAGAAGGCCATGTCTGATGACTTTGGAGGGAAACGAAAGAAACAGGAGGAGGAATGGTTGCACGTCAGGTTCAATGAAAAAGAAACTCAGAGTTGAAGGTGAAAGAGGGAATTATTTGGCCGATTCTCAAGCATTTCTCTGGCGAGAAGAAGATGAGTGTAACAGACTGCATCGCTACAGTTCATGTATTTTGAAATCCTGCCATTTCCTCTCCTTTTCTCCTGACTTGTTTATATGGCGAGGGTTTGTGTTGTGGTGGGCCGGAGGCTTGAAGCCCACTGTACACACATAGAGACGTCTACTCTTCACTGCTGTTCGCTGCTGTTTGGATGAACTCAAGTATCCAAATGGAGATTCCAGATGTTAGAATGCAAACTTTGGACTCCCTCTCAGGTTGGAGATGTCTCGGGCCTCCAAGCAGTTGATGCTGGGTGTGTGTTCCCATTGCTGCTGAGGTGTGTTTTTTGTCACAATACCAAAATTTGCTGACTGGTGTATGATGAGCCTCAGTCTAGAAGTTCAGGACTCGATGGAAACTATGGCCAGGGATTGGCTTTAGTGAAACTAGATTCAAAGCTGCAGTTTCGGAACACTCATTATGGTACCAGAGCTGTTTGCAAACATTCCTGGACAAGCAGCCCTCCAGGTCCAAGTACTTTACTTTTCTGTTAGTTTTCAGTTAAGGTCTCAAAGCCAAGTATAACGTATGGGGAAGAGTTTGCAAATTGCATTTGTTATTAAACTGCCGAAGTCCAAACATCAGCGTGAAAGTTTGAACAAAATGAGCAGCGCTTGAGCGCAAATGCGGATGAAGTGTATTCGTCGGTTTGTGATTTTTCTGTTTGCAATTCAATTGTAATGTTGTCTCTCTGTGTCGATGCGAAAGCAACGCAATTGCGAATACAGTTCTGGAGAATTGTTCCGTAAGAACGGGTTGATCCACCTGACATGTGGCTTAAAGTTCCACGCCTGATTATTAGTTCTCTCAGAAGCAAAGGATTAAGGAACCACAGGTAAATGATGTTGTATCCCTGAGTGTGTGTCAGAAGTAGCTGCCGTGCTGTGTTTTATGATGGGGACGGATAGGAACTGCTTTAAGGAAATGTCAGGAATGAATTGATTGTTATGGCTTTAGCAGAAAGCAGCGAGGAACACACACACACACACACACACACACACACACA
>SOMO01000056.1:1644028-1661605 GCA_028128575.1 Paedocypris carbunculus | reverse complement strand
ACATTGGTCCTGATTATTAATTCGAAATGAGATAGCCAAATGTAGACTTAGTTTTTCTGATCCAGAATTAGACGGGCTACAAAACAATTCACCCACCAGTGTCAGTATTTTTTGGGTTTTTTTTTTCCCGTTCCTACTTACAGTTCTGATTGATGGCGGGTGAAATGGATTTCACAACATATTCGATAGAGGGTCAGACGATATGTCATGGGCAATTTTCATGTGCAGTAATCAGTTTTCGAAATTAAAATATTACAACGAGACATAATTTAGTTAGATAATTTTTTTAAATGTATTTTTCTGTGATTTATTTGCATTTAAATAACAAATTTAGCATCATGACAAAAATGTGGCATTTTATTGATTTTGCATTTGATATTTTGGGACTTGACTTAGATATTTGTTGGATATTTTTGCGGATTTTTTAGTTGCATATCCTTTTTTATCATGTTCTTTATGCCTAAACTTTTTTGCCAGAATCTCAGATGTTAGTTGGTTAATAATTTATCCATAAAGTTTTCATTTCCACCTTTGCTGGAGAGAGAAAGCAGCAACAGAACAAACAAGTAACGTTCATGCTCGGGCCGTATCACTCTATGATTTCACTTCTTCTCTGCTCAGAGACAGCAGGTGATTGGAGAAGCAGAACCGATAGAATAAGAGTCAGGTTGAGGAATATTTGGTGGAGTCTGTTGGAGGCCCAAATCTTTTCCAGCTGTGGCTTCTTTATCATATTTCGGTTTTGTATCACATCTGTGTTTTCCATCTCATTACTAGACCTGTTACATGTTTATCATTTTTTTTTTTCCTTTTTCAGATTTGTTGGTTGGTGCGTTTGGCGTCAGCAAGGTTGTGGCTTACAGGTAGGAGACTCACTTGTTAGCACCATGTATTTCCTGCATTTTTTCACAAATCAGTATGGCAAAAATTAAAATGAAATCAATAATTGTGTGCTAATGCTAAAACACATTTGCACATTGTAACTGCTGCTCGAAAGCAACAAAGCTTCCGAATATAAAATAGACAAGAGTATAAATATGTGCTAATATAAGACGTGTCCACGCAGATTAGAATTACTGATCGAATGTTATGTTAGGAAGCAGTGACGTGATTTTGTTCAAATGTTAAGATGTATGTGAAATGCAAAAGCACACGTTAACTTAAAAAAGTCCAACTTATGAAAGTCCAACTTAACTTTAACTAAATCCGACTGAAACAAATTCAGTGTTATATTTGATAAAAAAAAATATATATATTTTTTTTTAACCAAGGATATTTCCCAATTTTATAACGTATTTTTTATGATTTATAATTTGCTACAGTCTGGTATGTGAATATTGCCTCGAGACCTTCAGTTCAGTTTGAGTAGCCAAGGTTTTGTTGTGTTTCAAATCAGGTTGCGGGTAGAAATCCATTTAATAGTCTCTTTTTATTCCCCTAAAGATAGCAAAAATGCTTATACGTACATTGAAATGTCCCTGTTCGCATACACCGGTGGCGTCGTAGTGTTAAAGTGATTAGCCGTGGCTGGCGTATTTGTTTAAGCTAACATTTCCCCTGCTAATCCAGTGTGAGAGCTAGTCTCAACAGACTAAAAGAGAAACTGGAGCAGACGGAGACTAACCTCATGTTAAGATCTCATTTACTCACTCGGCCTGATGCTTTACTGCAATAAAACCAGTGTTTCGTTTCTGCTGGTTTGATGTGCTGTTTGACAGACTGGACTGAAATGGGAATCCTGAGAATCAACTTCACATCCACCACTTTACTCTGGCACTTTTTCTCGTGGTCCATTTTGTGTATTTGGATTTGCTGACATCTTTTTTTTTTTTAAGATGGAAGAGTTTTGGAAAGAAAACATGTACTTAAAGTCAGCAGAACGTCTGAAATCGCTCACTCTCCCCTTAATATCATTTTAACATATGAGCAAATATGGTTAATTGAATTCCATGGTCTCATATTTGCTTTTTATTCTTCCTAAAAGAGAAAAACATTCAATCTTAACATTCCAACATTACATCAAAAACTGTTTTTGGTACTAAAAAAAGTCCTGTCAGATTGTTTTGGAAAGTCTTAATAATGACTTGGTAACTCATAATAAGAAGAAACTAATTCAAAACAACATCTTCGTATCTCATCATACATCAATACTTTGTATCTCATAATAATGACTTAGTATATCATCATAATGACTTTGTTTCTAATTATATTGACTTAGTATTCATAAAAAAGACTTAGTAACTCACAATAATGACTTAGTATCTCAATATAATGACTAAGTATTTCATAGTATTGAAGTAGTATCTCATAATAATTATTTAGTAACTCATAACATTGACTTAGCATCTCATCATAGCGACTTAGTGTCTCATAATAATGACTTAGTATCTCATTATAATGTCCAAGTATCTCATAATACTGAAGTAGTATCTCATAATAATTATTTAGTAACTCATAACATTGACTTATTATCTCGAAATAATAACTTAGCATCTCATAATAATGACTTAGTATCTCATAATAATGACAGTTTCTCATAATAATAGTTTAGTAACTGATAATATTGACTTTGTATGGTGTCTCATAATAAGGACCGTTCTTCATTTAAAATCAATGTGACCTTTATTTTTTGATGGTACAAACCTTTATAATCTTATGAGTACAATTTTATGGCATTCCCTCTTTAGAGCGAGACCAGTGATAACTGTAGATGCTCAGCTGATTTTGATGCCCACTATCCTCAACCCGGAAGACAAGTCCTGCCGAATGCCTGAAACTGATGAAGTGGTGACCTGGTGAGTAAACTGTTGATTCATTCTCATGACCTCTCTTTCTAATTCACAAATTCTGCTCATGTTTGAAATTATCTTCTCTGGATGAAGTATGCAATATGAGGATCGTTGGCTTGGTTAGATTAGACCAAAGTATTAGTACGCCAAGAAGCTATGGCTGACTGGGAGGTTTTAAAGCCCTGTGGTCTATAGTACCACATTACAGCCGCTTTTTTTCCTTCTGTGTGGTGAAACTAAGTGTTTCTGGAAGTCTCAATACATTCTCCCTAACCGCACAAACATACACAGTTCTGTGTTTTTTTTCTCTGTATGTGGCATGGATATTGTGTCCCACATGCAGTTTTGGGCCCTATAACTGTAAACATACTAGATCTGTTTGGCTTTTTTGGGTTCAAGTGACCTGTGTTTTTTAGAAATGCTTTAGAAAAAAAATGGAGGTTTTGGACCAGCAAACGAATGAAATAAAGTGTGGAATTCTGCACTAACAAAAGAGTAGCTAAGTAAAATAAATAGACTGTCTGTGGCTTCGAAATTGAGAGGCTCACACACACACACATGCACGCACACACACACACACACACACATACACAAACACAGCATTTTGAGAACCAAAAATGAAGGAATATGTCTGAAATTGGTTTCCCACCAATCCAGACTGGAAATGCCACCTTTAGGCCCAGAGACACTGAGACTGGCTTAAGTTCCCCTTGACCCTGAAAAAGAAGATGCTTAGAAAATGCATTTACTCATGAGTAAAATGTTTAAATCCCTTTAGTGTCATAGCTTTAATCAATATTTCGCAAAATTGAATATTTGAAAGCTCATTTGAATGATTAATAAAGACAACCATGTCAACGATCATTTAAAATTCCAATCCGAATACCACTAACCATCACAAATGGGATTTTAAGTGTCAACCCACACGCAGACTCAGCCGTGGACAGTAATTACAGATGGCAGAGGGGCTGCAGGGTCGGAAGAGCTCCAGCAGGGTCAGCAGAGAGGTCACGAGAGGTCAACCTCCGGGTGTGGAGCGTGTTGGTGTGCGTAAGCCGGCGTGATTAAACATTTACCCCGGTCACGGGAGAGGAGTACTAACAAGGCATCGTTAAATTATGTGGCAAGTTCACTTCCTGTCCTAAATCTGCATGCATCGTCTCTCAAACATGGAAATTTTGAAACGTGTGACCACCTGGAGGGGTCATGGGTGGGTTTCTGTACGGGCCCAATGGGACTCGTACGTGATTAGTTATGGTGCAGGAGGACAATTTCAAGCTCTTTTTGTGTTTGGATAATTCAAATTCAGACCTGTTTTAGCGACTGCGCATTAGGTAATGGGTTATGGTTCCGATTAGACACATTTCCCTAGCAGGGTGATGGCGTGTTAGATAGTCTGTTGGGTCATTATGACTGTAACTGAACATGGAGAACTTTACAAGTCCCACAAAAGAAAAATGCCGTATTTTGTGGACCATAGGCACACTGAATTATAAGACGCACCATTAATAGACATTTCCCAATGTTTTTTCCCCACACATTAGGCTTTCACACAGCAGACGCAAAAAGCAAAACCAATCTTATGCAAACAAACTTTATACATTTGTTCCTGTGTTTCCGATTGTGTTTGTATCTGTAGTCACATGGTTTCTTGGTTTCACCTGTTCCTCATTTGTATTATTATTTAAGTCTCACCTGTGTTTTGTGTCACTACGCTCCCTGGCTCTGGATCTCTGCATTCAGCTCCTCGACGATCATAACAATTCAGTTCATTTCTACAAATATAGTAAATTCTTCATCTTAAGCATCAGAGATTAGCAGTTGTCGCGATTGTTGATTCCGAACAATTTTGTAATTCTCAATGCTGGTCTCATCGATGTTCAGTGATGATTATGTGTCTTCTCCGTCTCTGTGAATGTGTGTCTACTGTCATCCAATCACACATCTCACTACAGTGACTTTAACCAGCTGTTAACTAAAATTCTTTTTTTTCAGATGGTTTGTCTGTAATGGTGAGAAACAGCATGGAGTCGCAGATCAATAGAGATTAAGTGTGATGAACATTTTGAACATGAATATGTTTGCTACATTGTCGGAAATGCACTAACACACAGCTATGCTTCAAACTAGTACAAGTGACTAGTCAAAAATTGTTATCATTGATTTCAATGTTAATTTGGCTTGCCATAGTTCAGTCTTTTTCCCTGTGTTCAGCATTACTCTATGAGTAATAATCACCACGTTTTTGAGCCTTGGGTAACACAGAAAATTGATCGGTGATGTGCAGAGGATTGTAATTTACGCCTTTGATTTTGACCAAGATGACTGGATTTTAAGTGCGTCTTATCATCCTAAAAATACGGTCCATGTGTTGGGCTGCAGCTGGAGAGGTGTGAACATGTGAGAATATGTGTCTCAGCGTGTGTTTGCATGTTTTGTGGATCGAATGACAGATTGTAAATCCACCAACCTGCTTTATTTGTGTGTATTTGCAAATGGAGGGTTGGTTTTAAACAGAAAATCTACATCTTTAAGATTCCCACTGACTAATTGAGCTTTCCTTTTCCTGTGCTCAATAAGAATGGGTCAGTGGTTCTTTTATTTAATAACATTGCTTTACTTTTTTTTTTTTTAAAAAAAAACCTTTTTTGTGCCAAACTTAAATATTACAAAATGTTTAATACAATATTAAATATGTCTCTCTGTTTTTCAGCCTCTCAGTAAATGTGTGTGCCAAGATCTCCGGGGTTGAAATCCCTGACCATGTTGGTAAGTCTTGTTGATTATTTCACACAGACAATTTGATGTGTGTGGGATTTATTCTCTAGTTAAAGAAATAGTAAAGCAAAAAGTTGTATTACAGCATCTAGGTGTAAAAGTATTAATCTATGTGTAATTGCAATGACAAGAGGTGAAAACGCGCCCGTTGACTGTCCTGTCTGTGGTGGGATGTTTGCTGAGATTCAAGGAGAAGTTTTATTGTTCTCACGTGTGGCTTCACAGCCTCTGCGGGCTGGTGTTGAACATCTGTATATAAGCGGCTGTACTAATAACCAAAACGGAGAAAGCGCCAAACTTTCTTTAACCAACAGGCAATAAAAGCCAATCTCCCATCACTTCTGAAAACAGGCCTGTTAAAGCTTAATGCTTGTGGTTTGGAATATGACAAAGAACAGGTGTGTGTTCGTGCATTCCGATGTATGTTAGACTCGCATGTTTGTTGGAAACAACATTCGTGTGCTTTTCAGAAGGCTCGCTCATTAACCTCCAAGAACGTTCAATTTTTGAGGTCTAATCCTTGTTCGGTCCAAGGTGAAATTGCAGGAATTACGTTATGGGAAGGTGGAACTAACAATAGTCTGCTTGTGTTTTCTCTCTCTCTCTCTCTCTCTCTCTCAGCTCTGAGAATGGACCTTCATCTGGACTGGCTGAAGCAGCACGGAGCCGTCAAAAGGATCTTGTTCATGGACTCTCACCAGCACCACAGAACCCAAAAACTGGTTCTGGGTCAAGGGGACCACCAGCATTGCCACAACTACTCTGCTTACTTACGGGTGAGGATTACGGTCAAGCAACAGCAGAAAGCACAACTAATGAAAGAAATACAGCTCATCTGCAACTAAACCCATGGGAAAATCATGTTTCAGCCAGACCAATAAAATAAAGGGTTTGAGCTAAAATAGTTTAGCTCAAACCTTTTATCTCGCCTGTTTAAGTAAAGTATTTACCAGATTTTGATGCACTGGTCTATAAGGTTTATAAAAAAAAAATTGCACTTAAAAGTCACAAATGTTTCATAACTTTCAAAGTCCGAACTTTTGTTTAGGATTATAAGTGTGTCTTGTAGTCCGGATAGATGCGCTCAAGACAGCTCAGACGCTCAAGAGAAGTCCAGAGGCACGCAAGATAGCTCAAACCCTGTCAATAGGTCCAGAAACGTGGAAGTGAGATCAGACGCAAGTCAGGTGCGGGAAAAAGAGATCAGACACTCACACGAGTCGTCCAGAGGCGCACGAAAATGATCAGATGCTTGCAAGAGAGGTCCAGACATCTGCACGAAAGATCAGAAACTCGCAAGAGAGGTCCAGAGGTGGGCAAGAAAGATCAGACACTCACAAGAGTGGTCCTGAAGTACAAAAGTGAGATCAGACACTTGTGAGACAAGTCCAGAAGCAAGCATCATACATCCACGAGAGAGGTCAAGAAGTGCATGAAAAAGAGATCAGACACTTGCAAAAGAGGTCCATAAACGAGCCAGGGAGATCAGAAGCTTGCAAGAATGGTCTAGAAGCGAGCAAGAGAGATTTTGTGAGAGAGGTCTGGAAGTGCATGAAAGAGGTCAGACAAATTGCAAGCAAGGAAGAAGCGAGCAAGAGAGATCAGAACCTCATGAGTAATGTCCAGAGCGCACATGAGAGATCATATTCTTGCAGAATCGCTCAAGTGAGATGTAGGAGACTAGCACAAGAATGGTCTGGAAGAGCTCAAGAGAGATCAGACACTCACGTGATGGTTTTTCACAGCGTTGAGGCGGGTTTCTTCAGATGTGTGGGCTGGAAAAATTTTTATACACACCTCCCAGATAAGTTCGCATGAGCCCCTCAAGTTTAGACAACTATAATACAAGGATGAGAAAAGTGTACCTCACTTCTCTTTGCACCAATATTTCTTCCTTCAGGATGAGGGAGAATTCCGGGACAAATTAAGTCCTATCAGCGTGACCCTGAACTACAGTCTGGATCAGAATTCCAAGCCCCCCGGCTTACAGCTGCGGCCCATTTTAGACCACTACAGCAAGACCTTTCACCACGAGCAGGTTTACATGCACACTTTACACTGCTGGTTGAGCAAAGTTTGATGTAGATTTTGTTTATTTGTGTGTTACCAAAATACAAATTTAAAAAAGACCCTGTTTCACAGGCAAACATCCTGTTGGACTGTGGTGAAGACAACATGTGCATCCCAGATCTGAAGCTCTCCGCTCGAATGTGAGTCTGTGGCTGCGATGCATACATGTGTTTTCAAAAAGATTTATATTTATTTTACTCAATGTACAGTGTCACAGTTTGGTCCGTTTCATATAGTTACATATGGCCTTGATTATAGTCCCACATTTACAAAAAAAGTTTTGGTAGAAGTGATGAATGCATTGTGTTTTTGTGGAATTTATCCAGGGACCGAAAGGACCTTATTATAGGGGACGACAACTTCCTAATGGTGACTATTAATGCAGCTAATGATGGTGAAGGAGCGTACGAGGCTGAGCTTCACGTGACGCTGCCAGCAGAGGCGGATTACATCGGTGTGGAGCGCAGACGTGAGGTAAAGCTACGCTTATGTGGACGCAGAATTGCCTACTCCGCTGACCAAGAACCTAAAGTCTACTAACCCTCTGTAGCGTGGTATTAAATCAGTCCATACGGTCTGTCCTCTTAATCCCTCTGAGTTTCTTTTGGCTGCTTGTCTTCTAGTCTGTCTATGTGAAGTATTATATTTGTCCAATTGGATTTCAGCCTTTTTGTTTCACCCTGCTATATTTTTGTCAATTGTTTTTTTCCCAAGGCATTTTAATCTGATTGTGACTTAAAACTTGTTAGGAATGGACTTAAGCTATTTTCTCAACTGCGCCATCTAGTTGGTGCACAACAACATCAGCAGCACAAAATTAATGTGGCAATGCCTGAGGAAATGGAGTTGATTTGGCCTTGCATATGTATCATATTTGATAAATATTCTTTCTCTTGTTCTCTATCTTGCACTCTCTCTGTTGCTCTTTCTTTCTTGAATTCTCTCTTCTTGCTCTCTCATTTGCTGTTTTTTTCTCAGTCAGTCTGTCTTTCCTCTTCCTTTCTCACACTCAATGTTATAAGTTTAGCATTGATACTTTCTATAACAGAATCAGGATACAATATTGGTATTCAGTGCTAAATAAAGGCATGTAAACGTCTTGTGAAATCCCAGGAACATACTGGGCAGCCTGCCAATGTATAACATGTGCACAACAATTGCAATGATGCATATATTTTTTTGACGTTATCGCTATATCAGGCTTCATTGTAGATTTTTACGCATGAGGTTGAGCTATAGAAGAATGTTTTTTAACCCCGGCTGGTAATAATTTCACAGCTAGTCAACAATTGACTTGTTATTGTATTTGAAAAAATTAAGACTTTGTTTTGTCATGTCTTGCCATTCACACTCCTCAAGCTTCTCTCGATCCACGCCGGCTAAATCTGTACTCCATTCAGAGCCGGAGTTAAACACACAAACACAGGCCGTGTCTTTCATGTAGTAATGAGTCCGGAATGCAGTGAATGTTGATCTAATTTTGGAAACTTTTTTTTTTTGGTTCAATTAAACAGGACTTCAACAGGACTGCTAGTTAGCATTTATGCATCTCCAGTCACTTGTGCGCAAACTTCATTCACATCATCGTTTAGTCACTTCATGCATCTCCGCTAAACTTCCTCCCACTGGATTATAAGAGCCACGGACCGCAGGAGTTATGAGCGCTCTCTGATCACGGGTTATTCGTTTAACAGACACAGTATAGAGCAGGTTAATGCAACACGTGCTCTTAATGTGATCTACACGGCTACATTAGCCGCTCTCCCGGGAACACACGGCTCATGAGTTGACTCTTTTTTGGTGAAAGGAAGTGGTTGCTAGAGAAAAAGAGGGTCCGAGGTGGGGAGGGGGGTTAAGGAGATGACAGGGGGAGGGTCTTGCTGATGTATGGAGAGATTACTATCGGAGCATTCATCATGTTCTTTCACTCCCTCTCTTCCTTTTCTCCCTCACTTGTTTTTTCAGGCCTGTGTTTTTTTAATAGTTTGTGTGGCCTGGTTTATGTTTATTAACGTGATTTTTTTCTTTCTTTGCTGTTAAGGAGCTTCAGAGGCTGAACTGTGAGCACCGGACAGAGAATGACACTAGAGTCGTGGTGTGTGACTTGGGAAACCCGATGGTGGCGGATACAAACGTAAGATCCCGATCACAACACGCTGTTCCTGTTGTTCCACAAGTTACAAAAATGATTCATATTAGTGGGAATGGTAAAGCTGGCTTTGGTTAAGTTGCATTTGATTGTCTGGAATAGTTTAATCAGACATAACACATGAGCAGAAGTACTTAAAAGTAAAGGGCTTGGGAAAAAGTGAAAAAAATGTAAAATGTGAAGCACACACGTCAGTATATAATATGAAATTTTGTGGTATTATTAAAAAAAATATTATAACGTTTCCAATAGTTTGTAGGTCATATATTTTTTGGGGGGATATTTACAATCATCGTAATCATGCATTAAAAAAATAACATTTTCTTTTAGTTAAAAAAAATAAAACTTTATAATGATTACAGGTATCTCAAATGACTTGAGAAATAAATTCATTATTGAATGTAAAAAAAAAAAAATTGAAAATGTAAAGAAACACTTTGCAGTCAATGAATGTAAAATGTAAACAACAGACTTTACCTACCTACCTAGGTAACTGCCTACTACATTCCATCCATCCGTCATCTATCCAATCATCTGTTGTTTTTATCTGCCATCCATCCATCTATCCATCCATCCATCCATCCATCTTAGCAGCAATTCAGGGACCAAAAGCAACTATATAATAATTTGTTCTTGTTCTTGAGATTGTTCTAGACTCCAGGTGTATCAGAGCAGGGAGGAACTGAGACTTTAGGCTTGTTATGAAACACCTGCTCGCAGATTCAGTTCTCCCATGTTTCATCACATTAAAGCTGTATTTAACTTAGGTTCCAGAATTTATAAAGTTTAGAGAACACTTTAAACCTGGAAAAGCTCATTTCAGGTTCTAAGTCTACGCTGTGAGATTAAGAATAAGTTTCGTTATTTGGCATAAAAATATAAAGAATAGAATAGAATGCCTTTATTGTCATTGCATCACATGGTTACAATTAAATTAAGAGGAACAACAAGAATTGCAACCAATCGATTGGCCTGCTGTTTATGATTTATCACTTTAAGATGGTCTAATGCATTCTAATGATCAGGACCCCAAACCTATTTTTTAAAGACATTTTAAGTCAAAATGAAAAGTGTCAGACTCAAAATATAAAATAACAATACAACGTATGCCAGTCAGTTTATTTTAAACATTTTTATAATAATGTATGAACTTGTCCAAAATTGAAGAGCTAACTGATAGATGTTTTTAATATATAATTTAAAAGAACCCTTTTGTCTATCTACATAGAATTATGGAAGGTTGCACTTTTAAAGTGGAATTCAAGAAACAAAGCTAAAGAGTAGTTCTTCCATCCATCCAAGTAGAGAATGGATTGGGGGCGTGTCTTCACTAATCCAGATGTTTTAAAAAACTTCATGCCCACTGTCCCAGAGACCCACTGGAGTGCGACTGTTGTACAGATGTGTTTATTCAGGTTCTTTTTAAGAACACATGCTCCTCCCCCAATAGTGTGTGTGTGCGTGTGTGTGTGTGTCACAAAAGAAAATTCTCATTTCAACATTCTCTTCCTCCATTTTTGTTTGCATTCTTATGAGATGGGAAGCTAGAGTGATGTAGTAGATGAGAAGCTGGTGTAAACACTTCGTGGTAAACATTCTCTCCATCTATTTACTATTCACCATGGCAACACACTTCCACTCATCCCAAATGTCTTACCCTGCTGTGTAATTACACCGGCTACAGAACACTCTTCGGCTGGAAAACACGCTTACTACACCCGGACTCTTCTTGTCCACTATCTCGAATATAGTAACACTTCCAGTACCTGAAAAACTGCATATAGGTGCAAATAAATTATAATTTATTGACTTTGAACCCAAGATTGAAGTCAAATTGTGCTACCAAAGCACTTTATTTGATATCAAATAAGTCTAATACATAACATTTTAGTATTGTCTTGATCACATATTAGGCTTTCCGGTCCTATCCGAGCCTTTTAATGTTGACCATACCGATTCCTAACCTGATTTATAATCAACTTTATTTTATACAACAAAATACAAAGCTTAAATCTAAGGACGCTCAGTTGTAGGACCAGAAGTATCGGGATTCAAACCTGCAACCTCTTGGACACCTCTCCAAGTCCCCTACCACTGAACAACCCCTTGCTGCAAGCTCCTCTTTATTTACGGACATAAACACACACAAAAAATAACACAAGCCTTCATGTGAGGTGTGTACATGTTTCTTTTTTGGCACATCTACCTCTGTGAACAGCTCCGATGACGCTAATTAGCATCATGGCTAATGTGTGGCGAGTGTCCGGGTGACACTTTAATAACATTCAAGCAGCTCTATTTCCCCCTCAATCTCGCAGCCGCTGTTTGTCCATCGGTTTTGTGTTTCCTGGCTTAAGCCCCCGGGACAAACTGCTCATACTCCAGACTTATTTATTTCCGTTTCATACGTGTTGAGCACAAGAAACACGCTTCGCTATATTGCTTCGTCATCTCAAACTAACAAGGATATTGTGAGTGTGTGTATGTGTGATTTTCTGATTCTGTGAAATTTAAAACATACCGTGAATATAAGCCCTAGTGACGATCAGCACAGTTTAACGTGTCACTATTATGTGGCGTTTCAGTCAAGTAACATTTGAGTTTTCATTAGCATTGCTGAGCATATTATATGCACACACACTCACACACTCAGTTTGGAGGTAGTTTAACTCATTCAACTAATAATATTGTAGTTCATGATTTAATTATGGATTATAAGTCCGTATGAGTATTATAATTAACTAAGAACTGTCTAACATTTGTGTGACAGTTTGTGGTGTCAATTAGAACACACAATTTTACAATCCATATTAGTAAACCACCTGTTTTTTTATTAGACAATTTGCTTTTCTTCTCTTCGCTCAAGTTTGGATCGTCGTGCTTGTTAAACCCAGGGCAAATTGAAATGTAATTTGCCTATAATTTGATGCATGAGCTGCTAAACGCCTCGACTTTGTCCTTGCCGCACAGGGCGAAGGCCGAGCGACAAGCTTCATCACTGCGTTTGTTATCTCAAGTCAAAATGTCGGATCAATCCGCTGTGTCAGAAATCTTGAAACCAATTGAGATATATCAGCGAGCAATTGTGAAGAAATTTGTTTGCTTGAATTCTCAGCGGTAACTACGTGCCAGTTCAGCCTGTCATAAAAGCAGATTTGGGGGGATGGAACTGCATTTGCGAGGTAATTATCTGTGAAAAGACATTGGTAAAATATTTGCACACAAGAGATATGGTATTCTATATACTTTACGCCACCGGGATTTATAATTCTCTGTTGAAAGTTCATTACATTTGTTTTATTTAAATTCCATGACGTGGATCCATTGATCTTTATACTGTATGTCAAATCCCATCATATTTTAATGCAAGCAGGGACGGCAGTGTACTTTAAGCCATCATTCAATATACAATACTTTCATGTTGTCAACATCATTATATATACAAAAATATATATATACACACAAACAGATATAAATATTTTGTTTGTCTTGAGCCGCAGAGTGGATTGTCATAGATCTAGATGTTTCACTTTTACACTGACAGAGTTGGAATGTGTTTGTAAGGTGATGTGTTAGAGATGCACAGGACAAATGAGTGGAGAAAGAGAGACACCGGGTTGTGCGACCTGCTAACAGGTTCCAGATTTGGGAAGAGGAGGAAGTGTTGTCATGGTGACAGGCTTCGTCATAGAGCCTCCGGGGTTAAACCCACATGGACCAAATTATCATGGCACCAGCAGAGGCGGGCGACAAGGCCACAGATCCCCCACCTCACACACACACACACACACACACACACACTCACATATCGAAAACCCCATTGTGAACTCACACCGAGTTACTTCAAGATCAGATCCAATGGAAATACACATTTGGAAACTTTTCCCTCTTCATTTTTCAAGCGGTGCAGTAATAAAACACAAGTCACAGCCATGTGTTCAACACAAGCAAGCTGTCCTTGAATCAGCGTGGAAGACAACAGGATCACAATAGTTTTTATTTAGAAAAGGAAAATACAAGTTTATTAGCAGTACGCTATGCTTTAATATGCAATAATTTAAATTTCAACATTACAAAATGCATTTTTGGTCGTGGCATTTTTAAAAATAGTCTAATTAAAAAGAGTCAACTGACAATTCTGAGTACAGTTAACTGTATAACCTATAAATACAGCTGCAAGCAGTGTTTTCTGGATTCAAGAACACTTTTCAACTTATATATTGCTGAATATTAATACAATTCCCTGACACAAGAACATGGTTTCTGACATTTGGGCTTGAACCACTGATAAAAGTCGTAAAAGGGATTGACAGAAAAACTTACTTTGAATTGAAATATCCACTAATGTAAATCTCAAATATATACTAAATGATCCTTACACGATATAATGTGTAAAATATATATGTGGTATGGAGAAAATAAGAATTATGGCTCATCAAGGAAAAGTAAATTGTTGGAAAAACATTGAATGCGTTTGCAGTTATTAAGAGATTTCACCATCTGTGAAAATAACCTGGTTTGTTACAGCAGACTCTTATTCTGCATGATGCTGGATTACAGGCAGATTACATCTTGTGCTTTTTGCCTTCATCTCATCACATCAACCGATGTGGAAATCTCACTGTACATGTAATACGTCACTATATCGATATCTTGAATAGTGTTCACTCATGGCAATGTTTCTTACATCATTTCTGCCTTTGTACCTCTCTTTTTGTCACCCGGTCCAGACTCTTTTAGTTAAACTGTAATCTGTCTGTAGAAATACCATTCCACACATGTCTGTGTTCATTCTGTTTGGGGTGGAAAGAGCGTCTTATATTTCTTCTGTTGTGAAATACCCTTAATCAAACCCACTTGAAAAACCTCTTTTTCCCTCTGATATGCGGCAATCTGCTCTAAGTTAAATTAAAACTTTCGATTAAGAGTTATTGTCTCATTAGCGTAATTAGAAAGTTACCATCGCCACAGAAACGCACAACCCAGCTCTTGTAAACTCTTCTCAGATGAAGTATTACTTCTAAAACCAGGCATGAAGCCGTATAAATATGTTGTTGATTCTTAACGTTGTGATTTGGCAACTTTCTTTTCACTAGATTTTTTTCTGTGGCCATGTGACCACAAAAGTGGCTCTAGAGCTAATTCTTTCTTTAAAGTTTAAGGGCACTTGTTCCTCTCACCCGTCTGTTATGAGGGGTCTTTGTAGTTAGGATGGTTTCCGTCTAAGGAAGCTCTTTTATGGGGTTCCAGACTTAGCACATAGCCTTCAGCTAAAAGACTGGCCTTCATTAGCCGTCCCAGCAGCCTTTATAAAACTCCCTCTAATGAACTACAACATGCGGGGACACACACACACACAAACACACACAGGATGAGAGAGAGATAGCTTTAGCTAAATGCTAAAAGCAAGGTTGTTTCTGATTAGCCTGATGCCAAAACTTCAAAATTATTTAATTCGCACGAAATGGCACATGTTTGTTAGCATTGTTAGCTTTAGCTACATAATTGACCAAAGTCTTTGCATGCTTTGTAACCGTTGACAAATAAATTGATGTGTCACTTTTAATTAACCCAGCTGATTAAATTCATCGATGCATCACCCTGCTTTTGGTTTAATAGGTTAAGTAAAGTTTAGCTTTACAAATAAAAAGTTTATTGCTTATAAAATGTTTGTTACAATTCTACCATACTTCAACAATATATTGTATGTTATGAATGCTGTGTTTAGGGAATTCCCATAATTTGTTGTGGAAAACGTTCTCTATACTGTGCAATTCACTCCTCAAATTCTTTTAGCATCATTCCATCTTTTTTAATGGAGTAACAAATTTGGGTAGTTTGGTTTATTGGTTGTTTTTGGATTTTTTTTAAGGCACATATCATGCTGAAGTTGAGTGATGCCTAACCTGCAGCCCATGGGCCACATCTGGACCGTGAAGGTGTTATATGTGGCTCGCTGATTAACTTTTTAATTTATATTTATTTAGTGATTTTAGTCAAAAAGGACAAAAATGTTTTGACTGTACACTAATACTCTTAAAAACTTTTAATCAGAGACAATCTTCAGATTTTGCCACCTTTCTGCGGGAAAATTGTAACATTTTCACAAATGAGCCTGTAATATTCACTAAGCATTAGAGTCCAATATTATGAATGGTTGGGCACCACTGATCTAAATGTGTTCCATATTTTGAATTTTTCATAAATCCTACTGACAGCTATCATGACATGCACTTCATTTGGGTAAAATGGCAAGGAGGGCTTCCAGACTGACCTTTAGTCGACCTTTTGGAGTGGAGGTCTCTATACTGTTTTACTGAACACATACTCATGTCCTTCTCGCGTTTGTTGTCTTCATGTTTTTTTTTCTTTTCTTCTCTCTGCCTCTCATTCTCTTCCAGCTATCAGTTGGTTTAAAGTTTTCTGTGCAACGACTTGAAGATGCCCCGCCAACCATTGGCTTTCATCTTCAAATGCATAGGTAAAGTGGAGTTTACTTTTCATTTATTGATTTCAATATTAGCTATAAATCTCTCAGCAGTCTTTACCACAAACAGACTGCATGCGCAATTGTAGATAAAACACCCTGACACTTGTATTTCAATGGTCATGATCCATGCTTGGTACTTCAGATGGTAAGAACACTCAGAACGAGTTAGGAAAAAATTTCGAAAGTAAGTTGGGAAGGCATTCAGATGGTAGTTGCTACAAAAGGAAGGAAAACAATTTTTTTCAGAAAAAAATGTGTAGTTTTGTAAGAACGTCATAAAAGAGGGAAAGAATTCAGAAGAATCGAAGTTCAAAGGGAAGCATGTTCAGGAAGAAGTTAGTAAAGAAGTTTGTAATTCCGTATGGAAGTTTTAAAGGAAAGAAAAAAAAGGAAGTCTCAAAGAAAGAAGTTCATATAGTGTTTATATAAAAACTTTGCATCATAGAGTGTGACTTGTCACGTATGTCTATGTATGGTTTTCACTACAACAAACGTCACGTTTTCAATTTCCAGAGAACGGAGGTGTGGGGGGGACAATGTATTACAATCAAAGTAGCTGTGGATAAAAAACGCATGCGAAATTTAAATGTAAAAAAAAACTAGAGATAAACATGTATTAATCAACTAACACGTTTTTTCTTCTTCTCAATTTTCAAAGTTGATAAATGGTCCGCATCGAGGAGACCAGCTGATGGTCCTCCCTAGCATAGTTTGCATGTCCTTGGTCATGTTCTGTAAAGAATAGAGGTGAAATGTCACTGTTAAACCAACAGTCTCTCACACACTCTCGTGAGGTGCTTTTAATGAGAATGAGTTGGTTTTGAGGTGTGGAGATGAGGGCCAGACTCCTCTCAGGGGCAGAATGTGCTTTAAGAATGGAGGGATATTTCCCTGAGGGTTTAATCACTGAACCCTAAAGTCTCGCCATAAGTCAGATCAAGGTTAGGTCAAACTGTAGAGCAGTGTGTGTGCAGTCTGAACACGTCCTGTTCTGCACGTGTGTGTGTGCTGTTTCGTTGCATCTGTTGTGTCTTGTCCATTTCTGTGTGAGAGATAGAGAAAGAAAAAAGAAAGATCTCCTGAGAGTAGAAAAATTTTCTGGTGGCTAATGTTAGCCATATGTTCCTTTGCCCACTTGGATTTTTCACCTTCACACAGAAACAGAGTGAAAGATGGATGGAGAGGAGAGAGAGATAAAAGCCAGGTGTTGAAGAGCAAAAAAGAGCTTTTGTCTTCCAAGTTCTTCTCTCATTTCACATTTATTAAATGTTGGGTTAAATGTTTTCTCATCATTTTTTTTT
>SOMO01000056.1:1609626-1641305 GCA_028128575.1 Paedocypris carbunculus | reverse complement strand
ATGTGCGTTACAATGAGAGATAGAGAGTTTAGAGAGAGAAAGGGCAATAGAGAGAATGAGAGAATATGAGAGGGTATTAATTTAACAAACTAAAAGAAACATTTTGTGAAACGTGTGAATATAACAAATAAAACAAACATGTGGATATCACAAATAAATCGTTAAAATTATTTATATAAAAATAAAATTATCTGAAAAATTAAGCCTCTGTGACCTTCAATGTACACATCACTCTATGCTTTGAGTTCTCGAGAAACTCTCTGCTGAGATTCAATATCGGTAATACCTTTGACGAAAAATGTATTAGAATAATTATTTTCAGTGTTGGTCGTATACATCGCAGTCTAGTTTTTGGGGGGAGACATGCTGGTTTCCACTCACAATATATTAGTATGGCTGACCACATTCCAGTCGCTCTGCCTTTCCTCTCATTAAGAGGCAATTACGTGAACTCACATCTGTCACTCACTTCTCTGCCCTTCTCTACACCATCAATCTTAGGTTTCGGAGCACTTGTACTAATGAGTCTTCAATGGTTTTAAAAGCCTGACTTGCAAGCCCTGTTTGTTTTTGATCAGAATGTGTCGGACTAATTCGAACCTCTTTGCACTTTTAACTAGGCTTTATTAAAGCTGTTCAAATTTCACATGCAGAGACTGTGAAGCATCACCACAGCTTTCTGGGTTCGGCCCTCGTAACTGATCCGTGTTCATGCTGCGTCCAGAATTTTAACCACCTGGACCGATATTAGTGCTTTTTTCCTGTGAGCTTAAGAACTTAAAGAGTTCCGCTAAACCAGACCCTGGAGCTCAATTCTTTTCTTTTTGTCGAACGTTACTGTCATTCCTGTTTGTAGTGATGAATGCTGCACTATTTATACCAAGCTGCTTTAAAGCCTAGCGCAGGCTTCTTTTTTTTCTCCCAGACGTCCACACTGCAGGACACTCCGGAATTATTGGGTTTCCTGAGGAACAGCAGTGGTCCGACTCGCCATAGACGATCCGTTTCTACAGCCCAGAGCTACAGCAGCAAAACACTGGTACACACACTACACACTACAGTAACTACAAATACACACACACACACCAATCACCTGAAGCACACTGCCTTTAATATGTGACAGATAGACATTTACATTGAACTTGACAGGTTATGGTGACCTCAAAGGGTTAGTTAGTCTGAGAATCTCCTGAAAGGTCATTTATATTAACATTCTTCTCCCTTGCTGCCACTCTTTCAAAGCATCTTGTTAGATTGTGTGCGTGTGTGTGCGTGCGCTTTGCCCAGCTGGTCCTGATAACAGTGGTTCATCACATCACAGACAAGCAGATAAGCTGGGGCGAAGGTTATGTCCTGTTCAGATACAGGCATAGTTGGCACTGATACCACATATAAGCACACCATTACTCAACTATTTTAATTGTCCACTTAAAATCAAGTCTGCTTTGACAGCACGTGTGCAGAGGCCTAAGAATGCAAGTAAAAATCCATTTTACATTAAACTAAAAGTGTAAAGCTTAATTTACACAAAGCATTATTATTGGCATTGAATAACTCACTGAACTGATATTGAAGCACTGAACTGATACACTTCTTATCATTTTGGATAGTCATTGAAATGATTAGTAATATTTAACGTGTGTTATTTAAAATGTTATTTAAAATTCACATCGTAATATTTAACGTGTAAATATTATAAATGTGTGAAATACAGGAAATGTATAAAATGCCTGGTGTTTTTAGTCAACTGCAGTCATGCTTTAGTCACTGCATACTTTGTTTAGACATTCTATAGAGTGACTGGCGCGGTTCATACCAAGTGTGAAATGTACGTGACTCGCTTTTTGGGAAAACAGCCGTAACGTTTTTTAAGGCTTGTTGCAATTTCATGCTTATCTGCCAAACGAAGTCATCATAATTTCGGGACGATGACTGATCTCTGGTTCTTTCTTTAGGTGTCACTGTAATTTCAGATGTTAACCTCTTGGTTCCACTCTACGTTGAGCCTTTGTGATCATCTTCTCCCTATACATTGCCTAGGTATTTTATACAGTGCGTGGTTTAACATATGTATTTTCCCCTTTCTAGAACTGCTCAAACATTCATTGCCTGATGGTGGAGTGCATTGTGGGTCGTTTGGATCGAGGCCAAAGCGCGGTTATTAAATTCCGGTCCCGGCTCTGGGCTCACACATTCTTACAGGTAATACATCCCTTAACTTGTTATAGTTTTTGTTTATTTTGTTATTTTTTTCTAGTAATGTAGTTGGGTTAAATAATTTGATAAAAGAATCCTGCTGGCAGCATCTTTTATTCCACACATGATGCAAAACAAAATGTTCTGGTCTTTATAACAGGGATTTCATACATAATCACAGTGAAGGCTGCAACATGGAAACTGGCCTATAAACATGTGTTTTGTCTGCCTGCAAAAACTGTCATCGTGTTTTTAGACGTTATCTAGATGATGTCATTGTAAAGTCCAGTGGGAGATTTTCACTTCCTAAATCACTGTGTGATCAAAGGCTGTTGTTCGGCAGTGTTTATACTGACCTTGATGTGCAGGTTAAGACTAATCTTGGAAACCTGTTGGCTCAATTCAATTTTATTTGTGAAGTTCTTTTCACTGTCACAGATTGTTCTAAAGCAGTTATGCACAAAAAACAGCACAATTGCTATAATTTAACAATATTTTTATTGCACGGACGCAACCAGTGAGCAAGCTAGATCGCAACAGTGGCTAGGAAAACAAAACTTTATTTTGGAAGATGAGAGGTAAGAGAGGTAAAAAGATTCCACAAAGGAGAGCTGGCTCACTGGTATCAGTCTCCTCTGGCAATACAACATCCTTTGTTTGAACGGCGTCTCTCACGATTCGTCCTGAATCAACTTACAACAAATCAGATGCCAACTAAGCATGCAAAATGTGTTACTCATATGCAGTATGCTTCATAAATAGACATAACTCGCCACTAGACTGTTAGCTAGTCACTAGACAGTTTGAGGCTTTAAATGTAACATTTTAAATTGTATATGATGTTCAACAGATAATTGAAACTGAATTGAGGTGTTGGTAGTTTTTTGTTCTACCAGGCACATTTTTGTGAACAGCCACATTTTAGTGTGGGAGCATCTGTAGTTCTCACTCAGATATAAAAGTGTTTTAACAGACATGGTTTCAACGTTTCTCTCACATGAGTGGAAGTGACATCACCGTGATTTTTCCCAATGTTTTTCAGGATGAAAGTTCCACTTTGCTCACCTTAGACACCGGAGTCACATGACTCTAAAATCCCTGACCTCGTCTTTGTGCAATGCTTTTCATCTCCCCTTCACAGAAACACATGTATGAAACCGTGTGCGTGTCAGACAGTTTTGCGCTGTGCAAACACACTCTGTACATGTAGATGTGTGTTTTGCCGTAATCCTAGTTTCAGGAAGTGTTTTATCTTATTGTTCCACTGCTCTTTTGACCACTCCTTCTCTAGAAACTTCATCCATGCTGAAACCATTACAATCTTGTGCCCTGTCAAATACCGCCATGTGCGTTCTGTTAATGTTAATCTGAAGTTTTCCTCTCCGGAGCATGGCCGGCCTCTATCCCCTTCTCCTCTGGATGTCTCCATGTGTGTTGTATTTACTCTAATCCAATGCTTTCCTTTGGCAGAGACGGAATGACCACTACACACTCAACTCCACTGTGTCCTTCCAAGTGACAGCCCTGCCTTACCAAATTAAAGCCCAGACACTTCTGCATCAGAGCAAATCGGTGAGAAATATGTCCGCCAACTGGTAAGGCTGCAGAAAACAAGCAGAAAAGGAAAAACTATACCGCAGAAGAAGAAACGAGAGATTATGAAAGCATGAAGATGGCTTAATCCTGACTTCATTGAGGGAAAGATTACTACCAATATTTATAAAATCAGTAATGTTTGCCATAACGCTTCCAAATGACTATTCCACTTTATCAATTAAACAAAATCTAGATCGCCAGTAAACTATGTAACTAGATAATATATGACAAATGATATTTTGACATGCAGTGAATTCTACAAAAAAATTATTTGTGTTCAATAGTGACATGTTGTTAAAATATGATATTAAATTCAGCAAAGAAAAAATAGGAACTAAGAACAGGAAAACACTTTTTGGTTAGAGTTTAGAACCTTGACGAATTACAATAACATTATTTTTGAGTTTCACTGCATTTCACATAGAGACTTTAAACTCAAAACTCAGTGCCCCAAAGTCCCTCACTACTGATTAAATTTATAGTTTGCACATTTAATATTTTATTTTATTGTGCAATAAAGACTTGACATTGTTAATCAAATTGTTCTTCCATTTTGTCCCTTTATTAGAATTACTGTGTTATTATTTGCTACCTTCAGTTTTGTTCTACCATGTAAGACTGTGTAAGCTACAGCAGCACCTTAATTTAACCTTAAAAAGTAGAATAGCATTAGCAGTTATTATGTTACAACCAAATACCGTGGAGTACATCAAGTGGTCAGTCCAAAGTCCATCCAACTATGAATAGCCATCGAAACGAACAAGGTTATCTAGATATAGCCATAAGATTTCCAGCATTGAGAGGATGTCAAAGGGATTTAAGCGTGCTAATATGTACAAGAGTGCTACTCTAATATTAATGACCTCGGTTCTTGTGTGTGTTTATCTTCTTTAGATCGGCACGTTTGTAGTGTGGGCCATTCCTGACGTCTCCTTTGCCATTCCCTTGTGGGTCATAATTCTGGCTATTCTGCTAGGCCTGTTGGTGCTAGCTATGCTTAGCCTAGCAATGTGGAAGGTAAGTCAATTATTCGCAGATGATGCTTTCACTATATATATATATATATATATATATATATATAAAGCAGTTGTGTACACATTTGATAAGGAAAACATACTTAACTTAAAATAGCAAACATTTACTAGCACATTTAGCCAGATTAGTTAATGCTAATTTCCTAATGCTGGTTCTCCTGAGGGGAATCTTAGTATGGATGATTACAGCATTTACTTGCGTGTCACAACTATTTTTCCTTGTTTGCAAATTCCATTATTTCATATTACTGTATGTAGAGATACGTAATACAGTTTAGATCTCAAGACAACACCACTTTCATAACTTTCTGGAGAAAAATCTACGAAGGGATTTAAAAAAGTAGTGAAGACACGTAAAAACAGGACACATGAAGAAGTTAAAAACTGCCAAATCAGATTTAAAGATAAAGTGTAGAGACGGAGAGAGTGGGCATGCTGAGCATTAGTACAGTCGGGCATTAATGAGCCATACTGGATCTTATCAATGTTTTGTCTGCAGGGCTGTTCTCAGGCTCATGATTGTGTCCCTGTGGAGGGAAACTACTCTAATTGGCCGACACACATGCACAATAGTCAATTGTAGAGTGATGAGTGTGTTTGGCTGCTCAGATGCTGGTGTGACGCTGTCTTGTTTAGAGCAGCTGTGGCGGGAGGTTTATTTTTAACCCGGTCTGTTACACATTTTATAAACATGGTCACTTGATTATTAACAGTAATGCAAAACGTCTGAGTTCTTTGGTGCAACAGCGCCATCTACTTGTAAAACTAATTTATTTCAAATCATTAAACTCGGTCACTTTAATATGTATCATGTTTATCTTTCTTTCAGAAGAAAATTGTAAAAAATTCAGATTTTTGATCTGAGGGCCAGACTCAAACCGTGGCCAACCAATCACAGAGCAGGACAAACAGACAAACACGTTTGTGATTCTAACCCTAGCCCTGCAAATACTAATAAAATGTAAAAACATTATATGTAGTTGTATTTAATTTTAAGGCAGTTTTTTTTATTGGTAGACACAAAGAAACCTTTTTCTTATTACTAAATGGTAATAAGAAAACGTTTTACAGTATTTTATGTTGTATGATGTATTTTATTTAAGTATGTATTTTATTGATTATTATTACAACATAATTATTCTATATCATATTATGTATCATTTTTAATGGACTAATTTTGATATAATATGATAATATTTTATATTTTTGCCAATATTTTCAATATATTCTATAAAATATTTAATTTGTTGTTTGGAAATATTTTTATTTAGGAAACATTTGTTAAGTTGTTGTTGTTGATTAAGTAATAATATTATAATAATTAATTATATTAATTAATATAGATCTTAACCATTATTTAGTTCAATTATGTGCCATAACTTTAACTGCTGCTCAATTTAATGGGATTGAACTTCCTATTTCTTCACATAATTACAAGAGGACCTTTCTGTAGACGTACAGCATTATAACATGTTCCGTTTAGCCATTCACCATATTAATAGCTCAGAAAACAATTTGGCCTCATGGTTCAGCAGACTAAACATCCAATAAAAAAAACTGTTATTCAAAGGATCATGTTCTCATTCTCCATTCTTTCTTATTTTTTCTTCCATGATCCTCTTGCCCACCTGCTGTCCTTTTACAGTGTGGCTTCTTCGACCGAGCCCGGCCCCCAAAAGACGACGATGACGTGTCGGATAGGGAGCAGCTGACGGCAGAAAAATCTACAGATGCATGAACGGAACACGGACAGAAAAAAGATGTAAAGTGAACAACGGAGCTGCAGGAGAGAGTTTGGTGTCTTTGTAGTCCACTACAGAGCCAAGCCACTGGAAAAAATACAGCTTCCATACTGGACTGCGATCTGTGAGCTGGGCCACAGTACCATTCCGAATCATTTATAAAGCTTTATTTAAAACAGCCTAAGAGAAATAACTCTGAAGATTGCACTCTGATAGAGTTGAAGCGTCTGGATCTGACTGATGCCTCCAAAACTATGGATGAAGATTTTACACAATTTTCTTTTGTGTTATCCACTTGGTCTTCAAGTTCAACCTTAAAGTCAGGACTCGAGCACAAACCTGGAAGGATTGATTAAAATAAGTCTTGCCGACTTTGTCACTCATAAACTTTCAAGATTTAAGAGCCTGTACTTGGTGGGAAATTATAAAAGTCCTGTATTAATTTGTCAGGCCTCACTGATTTATTTAGGTGAATTTGCAATATTGGAGGACATTTTACAAATCTAAAGTCACTGCTCAGAAATAGTAACGCAAACGTGGATGAAGATCAGATGTAAATTAAATGTGCAATATTGGAACATTTTAGAGTTGTCAACTTGTGTGAACACTGGCTCCAAAATGTTATAACCTGTGCTTCAGGTCATGTTGTGTGTTGAAATAAGTATTTGCGGGTTGATGAACTGACAAATAGAACTGACAATATACTGTGTTTTAATGCTTTAAAATCCATTACTAGAATATGAAAGTCTTGAAGTCTATTTCTCTGGCCATATTTTTTCCATCTGGAATTGTCTGTTCATTTTTTGGTCGTGTGGGTTTCTTCTGGTGTTCAGTTCAGTTTCATCCAGTTGATTTGGATACATTTGGACTTCAGTACAAGGAAAATAATAATAAGAGAACACTTTAAAAATGTGGACCTATAGAAACCATCAAGCTTTCTGGAATAATGCAATATTTTCATTTCCAAAATGTGTCTAATTGTCTTAAATAAAAAATGAAGGTTGGAAGGTTTTGGTTCTGTGCAACCCCACAAAAAACTGAATAATTGTGTCTTTTTACAAGTAACTTTTCCTGCAGTTTGCTGAAGTTGAAGAAATGACACATTTGTTTCAACATTTGATTAGAATGTAAAGCCAGTGGCTTTGAATGAAGTTCGAGGTAAGTAAATTCAGAAATAGTCTGTGCTTACGTGGGTTTCTTCTTGGTTTCCAGTTTCCTGTTCAGAAACATGCAAAAGAATTTGGTGTCTGGAAAAGTGTACATAGAGAGTGTGTGTGTCCCACACTGTGATTGGTTGGGCCAGTGTGTGCCTCCCACCTTTAGGCTCGTGGTGTGAAACTATTTCGTTTTGGAAAATGATGTTCTTTGGGGAAGAGTAGTAGATGGTCATCCAATAAAATACAAGCAAGTGGAGTTTTCCAATGAGATTCTGATGCTGATGATACTTTTTTCAGAATTCCAATGGTTTTTGGTGTTTGTTATTTTTAACATGTGTCTGTTACTGTAAAATAAAATAGAATAATTTATTTGTACTTTTCTATATATAAATGTAATGCATTTGAATGAGAGAGCTGGGTTGGAAGGTTGGAGGGTGCGTGTGTGAGTGTGTGTGTGAGTGTGTGTGTGTAAACTACACACATTTTACAACACAATATTACTGTACAGTAATTGGGCAGAACAGCAGGTGGCGCACAAACCCTTCTTTCTGCTCCAGCACGGGAGCGGTTAACTCCCGCGAAGTTAACTCGCTTTCCCCGTGAGGCTTTGAATCAGGGGTGAAACAGCGGCAACACAGATGCTGACGGGAGGACTTTCTTAAAACCCAGCGGCGTTCAACAACACGAGCAGCTTTTTTCCATCCCAAACTCCAAATCATGGTGCGGATGATCGGACGCTTGCGGGGGTTTAGATGCTGCTGCCGCGCAGAAAAGCTGCAACATTGAGTGAATCTGGGCACCCGCACGCGACAATAATGAGAGCGGCAAACAGCGGGAACCGCTCCGCCGTGATTGTGCTCTGTCTGCTGGGATGCAATTTATGGAGGGTGGACGCTAAAACACAAGACAACAGCTATACCAAAGGTAAGACAGCAAACGCACAATTAATGTTTGTGTCAGTTGTGACGTTAATTGAGAAATCAATAGACTTTGCTTTGTGTTTTAGGGATGGCATCGCCAGAGCTAACTGTTAGCATTGTTAGCATTGAATAGTATGTACGAACGAAAATCGCGCAAATAAATGCGCAAGACGATGAGCATTTGAGCTGGTGCGTTTGCTCTTGTTTTGTTGTCGTGATTTTTGGGAAATTTTCCAGCGCTTCTGTGAATGTTGACATGAGAACAAATAGAAATCACACCTGTGTTTTGTAAAAGTGACTTTGTCTTCGGCCAATTCAGACATCAATAATTCTACCGGTTTTGCGTGTCTAATTTAGTTCTGAATGCCGTTAGATTTATTTGTGAACACTTATTAAAGTAGTTTTCTGTTGAAATGCAGTCAGGCTCTTCGCTAAGAAGACGCGATAAGTCAAGTCACGCCCATTTTAACTTAAACGACATGCAACAATTTCATGATTCTTTCAAGATTAAAATGGGATATTCTGACGGAAAAGGTCAGTTGTTTTTGTTTTCACTTGAAGAAAATTTGAAAATTCAGACTTTAGTAAGTTGAGTGTAATACGAAATATAGAAATAATAAATCAAAATAATAGAAAAATAGAAACATGTTTTTGTTTCATAACAAAATAAAATCCCTTCATATAAGCGTTTTTAGTGTTTAGTCCAATTTTGTTTTTCAAATCAAATATAAAATTGCGTATGGTATAATGTTTGTTTCTGTGTTCCAAATGATCCTAAACCAGGAGTTAACTTGTATTGTTTTGTGGGTTCACAACTCAGTCCTGCAGAATATTACTTGTAATCTTAACAATTCTTACCAATTAAAAAGTAATGCAACTTATATTATTTTGGCTTGTTGTTCATGTTCTGAGTGTTTGTTCGGTCACATGACCAGTGTGGTGGCCCTTAAACATGTGATCAAACTAAACACAGCTTTACTTCAGAAAATATATATTCAGCTTGCATTGTAAACCATTGTTTTACTTTCAGTGTCACAATTTATAATGTATGAATAAAATAATATATTATATGAATAAAAATGATTTCTATTTTTCTTCATGCAGAAGGGCGATGTAATAAATAAAGTACATGTATAATGTTTTTGTCACTTTACAGTCTGCTGACTTCTAAATCCAAAGGTCATCGGAAGGTCTGCACTTGTCCCGGGGGGCTGAACAGTTCAGTTCCAGTCCAGGTCTACGTATTGCGCCTACACCATCATATTATAAACCAGGCATTAGTGGAAGTCACACTGCAGAGACTTTTTTGCAATGTGAAATAAATAGACATTTTGTCTATTTGCTCTTTAGCTGTGATGTACAGCATCATGTCTTGCTTGGTGGGGTCCACCTCTTGACAGGAGATTGATTTTAGTGGCTCATCGACTGTCAGTTTGGTTAAAATCACCATGTCTGAGGCTCCTTAGACCTCCTCCTCCCTCCTCATAGACCCTCATCCTCCCCCTCAGCATCCTGCTGATGAGGACAGATGGGTCCTTGCCGCTGTACGCTCATCTAAGTCGGGACACTGGCATGGCGAATGCTTTGTGTAGGCGAAACAAGGCTTTCCTGCCTTTTGTGTGGTCCGTGTCGCGTCCCCTTCACCGGGAGATGGAGAGGGATTCCTTTGTCGCCTCCACACGATCAAATCTCTTTGTGAACCTCACTGTCATTTACTTTTATACTTGTTTTTTGTACTTGCTTTTAAATAAATTGTTGTATTGATCCTATGGATATAGACCAACACATTTTCCATTTTCAAATTTCTGTTTCTGCCTCTATATCTCTATCTGTATATTTCTCACTATATCATCTATATGTCTCAATCACAATCTTAATTTCTCACTCCATTTTTCTATACTGTATAACATCTTTATAGTATCTTGTCTATAGCAGTATCAATTAATCTGTCTGCTGCTATCCATCTATATCTGTCTGTCTATCTATCTATCTATCTCTTGCTTTCTCCATCTATACACACTGTTTCTATCTCTATTTCATTCTGCAGGCTTACAGTGTCTATCTGTTTGTCTGATCTCTACATCCATTCATTCTCAAAAATAATCTTGTTATATACGTTATCTGGATCATCCATTCACGGATGGAATACGGTTTTTCATCTTTCATACTAATACTTTTTTTTTATTTTGATATAATTTATTGTTTTGAGCACTCGAAACAATTTTAAAAACGAGCTTGGTTTCAAACAAAAACCAAATGGTCCCATTGAGGCTGATGGTTTGCTGCTTCTGGGCTTTCTTCAGTAAAAATGGATTAACGTTGAACCTGTTTGTTTGCACTCATCCTTGATTTGATTCCTCTAGTCTATAGGGTTCTCCACACTTTGTCACGCTTGGTTTTTCACTGGGAAATGTTTTATGTGGACACTCGTCTCTGGTTTCTTAAATGAAACTTTTAGGTCAAAACAGTCAAACAACCTTTCTTAATTTCTATCTCTTCTTTCTCGTTTCTGAAGACAACCACAGGTTGTCTTGTACTTTTGGGACTGTGCCTAGTTAAACTGTATATAAAGAGGCTTCGTGGGATTAGTCTTATAAATCTGTAACGAATACAGAGATTATTTTACAGTGTGTGGCCTGTGGGCATGTTTATAAAGATAAAATTGGTTCTGTGGTAAAGTGACATGCCGTATTACAGATTGGTGAAAAAAGAGTGGTGAATTCTCAATCGTGAAAACGTGTAAGAATGAAAGAAAATTCATATTATAAAAAAATCCTCTGATTAAATTTCTTCTGGACGATTAAAATAATATTATTTATTCAGAAACTTTTTGATTTTATTTTTTTTTTTTTTTTTTTTTGAAGATGATATCACTAACGCAGTTTTATGCATTACTTGAATGAGTAGGAGGAGAGAGAGAGAGAGTACTGACTCCTTTTATAGAGAGAGAGAGAGAGAGAGAGTAATGAGTCGGCCACACATCTGGATAGAACCTTCTGAAATGGAGAGACGGGCAGATACACAGAAGATCAGCTGAACAAAAATATCCATCTATTGTTTTTTCATTAAAAGTAACAATTAAGTTGCATGAAAGTTGCAAGTATGCAAATATCTACGAGAAGAAAAAGCGAAAAAACAACAAGGTTGTTTAAATGTAACAAGGTTGCGATTATTTCAGTATGTCTTTATCTATACATTTCTGGACAAAACTATATCAACTATTTTTCAGGAAACTTGGCAAGTCAAAACATTATTATAGCTTGTAATAATGAAAGGACAGACTCTTTCACCTCGCATGACCTTAACTCTGATCAATTTAGAATAGAATCAATTGTTGAAGCTTTCAAGCAAATCATTAATGGTCCTGACTGGCTTGTGTTTTCATTCTGGGCTCTTAGGGTTAATGATTCCGCCTTTGAATGTCATGTGACGTGTGTTGAACTGGTTTGTCTAGGTGAAATCATACTGCCCACTGTCACAGGTAAACATATATGAGGGCAAATGTTCGCATTCTGACCTGACTTTTCGAATTAACATGGGACTTTTATTTTCAGTGGATTTCACCTTTATTTTAAATGTTTGTCACATTTTTACAAGGGCTAAAGCTGAACAATAGTGAATTAAGTCTGACTAACCATGGTTAAAACGGGTTCAACAAAATTCCGTATTTTGTCTTTCAGTTGAGGCTTTTTGTTTCGTTGTCCATATATCAACGGTGATAAAACTAGAAAAAAAAATTCCTTTTTTTTTTTTTTTGAATAAAAATGAATAGGCTAACATATGAGTTTGATTGAATTAACTAACCCTTTCTGATCTCCATCAAGAAGGCTTTTCAGAAGATGCTGGAACATGGCTGCAGGGATTTCCCTCTTTCATGGTCTGACCTGACTGATGAAGTCGATTGCGGTCGGCAACGTTTCCACTCATCGCAATAGCAGTACAGATAAGACCTTTGTGCACAGTCAGGTTGCTTTTCAAAAGATAGCAGAGCTGTTGTTTCTGGCCATCACTTGGTGCACAGGGTCTTAAGTACTAAGACGTTTGTCTTGTTACATAAGGAGTTAGATCTGTGACCAGTAGGTTGATGGTTTGAGTCACGGATTACCAAAAGAAGAAAGAACTGGAGAGAAGGAATAAGCATACAGTAAATTTAAATTAGATGGGTTTTAATCATTTAAAAAGTGCAAAATTGAGAACAATAATATTATTATTATTATAAGATTTAAAATGAGTTTTATTTGCATTTAATGTTTTGAATGAGCTATTTGTCAAAAAGAAAAAGCAGCAACCCTCAGCATCGTTATCTTTAAGCACTAAACGCCATTTTATACTGTAAATCTGACTGATAGAGTAGGACTGGGAAATTCCCACAGTGCCATGGACTCTCCCCCGGCGAGAGAACACTGACCAGACTCTTGTGAAGTGGAACCAATGTTTCTGGGAATCAAAAGACTTGGGCTGGGCCCAGTTTCTTTTGAAGACACAATGTAAATCTGTATTAAAAAAATTTTGGGATATAAATATTCAGAAAGCTCTGTGCAGATGTTAATTCATTTAGTTAATGAATTGATAAATACGTATTTGTGACTCCAGAAAAGACACATTATTGATACAGTTTCAACTCGTATTGCTGTTTTGACCTCATCGCACTGTGACGTTCCCAAGGTTTTTGTGTACGGTATTTGTATAAATGAAGAAATGAGGAGTGAAGGTTGGAAGTTGTCTGACTGCTTTTATTGTTTTAGTACACATCTTACTTCAGATTTACTGAGTATCACCATTACTTTCTAAGCTTTTTTTCAGGGTAAATATTTGCCTTGAGTGTTGTTTAAGTCCTTCAAACCGCCTAAGAATAGTTTATATGCTGCTTTTTTGAAACACACCATCAGCTAGTGTTTTACCAAGAGAAACCTTTGCTGCTTATTTTTACTTCCAGGATTTTTTTTTTAGTTCATGAACCTAGGGAGAGGTAGTGACATTATGTCAAAGCTCCCTATTTCACTATTGGTTTAGTTAATGTGTGTGATACTTGTGACTGGTCTGTGTAAATGTTTTAGTGTGGTCAAGTTTTAGTAATTTTAAATGATTAATAAAGACTTTGAGTTCTGATTACAAATTACAATTCTACATTCAAAAGAGACCAAAAGAAACAGGATTCCCGGGACAAAACCAATCAGGATTTCTTAATCTGCTTTATAATATTTTTGAGTTGTCTGAAACATTTATTACAATTCTTGCATTCATCCACCCCCGAGCGTCTCACTCTCTCTTTCTTTCCCTCTTTGAGATGTTAAAGGTCCGGATGAAAAGGAAGCGTGCTCCTTTAGCGCTCACCATACAGGGCCAAAGGTTCTGTCAGGAAGGAAAACAGACCATTGTTCTCCACACTTCGTTCCATTGGCTGTTACTAAAGAATGTTGCCTGTGTGATGCGTGTCCTTTGAGGATTTCTAACTCAAATAACATGACGAATAGATTAGAATGCCTTTATTGTCACAATGCACATATACAATGTAAATTATACACATGTACCATGAAATTAAGACCTTACTATTCTTACTGATCTTATTATTCAGTGCATGAAAACTAAAAGCGGTTTTCAATCCCAACATTTTAGTAATCACGCGTGAAACCAAATTATACAGACTTCAATTTCATACAATTGTGAAAAATCAACTGTTAAGTTTAAGTCTGTATTGAACAGCATTTATTCATTCTGGTGTATTATTTATTGATGTATTAATCCAACAATATTTTTGGAAATTCTTTAAATTCACATTGAATGAACGTAGAAGCTCAACATGTCCATTTAAAAGTAACGGTGGCATTTTGATGATGTGTTTGCATGTGTCTGCTTTTCCTCAGAAGTGGCTCTGAAGGTTCACCTGAGTGACGCCAGCACTCACCAGCCTCTCTCCGGCGTTAGCGTGGAGGTCTTCACCAACCACACACGCGTGGCCTCGGATATCTCTGCTGTCGATGGCAACACTTTCATCAGGTTCCCTTATCGTCTTTGTGATCTTCTTATAGTCACGGCAACGAAACGTGGCTATGTACCAAACTCCATTCCATGGCGACCCAGCAGGCTGCCGGGTAAGGACTTTCACCTACCACCTAATATCCGATTTGTGATTTCAGAATTAACATATTTTTGAGTATTATAGCAGAGTACAGTCAATGACTTTAGGCCCGTTTTACCAGAAAATTGAAATGTGTTTTTGCTCTCAGACCATCCAAGCATTTAGTCGAAGTTTGTGTTGTGTTTTCAAGTCTTCTCGTCTCTCAGTCTGGATCTACTTCCTGAAAGAGCTGCCACCCTGATGGTGTATGATGACGTGGTTCAGATCGTCTCAGGGAATCAAGGTAATCATCATGTGTGGATTCAGCTTTATCATGTTGGTTTTTTTTATAATTTTGAATTGAATACAAACATTTGGTTAGACTTGATGTGAATGACTAAATTGCGCTTGGAAAAGTATTATTTCATAGAACCATTTTGGAATCATTTGGTGACTCACAGTGGCCGTACCACATAATTGTAACCTCTTTATATTTTTTACATAACAAATGGTGTATAAAACCTTGTTACGTTAAAATGGTCCCTAGGGGAACTTATGTATTGGAAAGCTGAAGTAGTTTTGTATAATTCTGACGCATTTGTCCAGGTTTCATTAAAATGTAAATATGACTTGACAAGAAATTGAGGCCCTACTGAGAAACGAGAGCGAACGTGGCTAGAGATTTCATAGTAATTCAAGCTCTGAGAAAAAATAGAATTTTGGTCTTCTAACCATATTTAGAAATATTGCTCTTGTTACACATCATTACATATAACAACATGTTGGCTGGTCCGTGGCTTGTGGAGCAGAACTGATTTCGATAGATATGATCGACTAATATATTGCGGTAGGGGTGGGCGATATCAGTTAAAATTCATATCACGGTATTTTCTAGTGTACAGACGGGATCGCTATTATATCATAGTATTGTGGGGGGTTATTCTTATTTTATATAAAGCATGAAAATATAACGTTATAAGGGGAAACCTGGCGAAGCAGCTGTCATTTTTAATACCATATATCTTTTAAAAGTAGCCCAGGCATTCAATTGAAAAAAACATTTAAATTAAATGGCCTGCGGTCTATCTTTTGAGAGAGAGAGAGAGAAATGTAGAGCAGAGCCAGCACACGTCACTTTGTTTCTCGCGTGCGCGTCTAGACTCGACAATTGAACAATCAACTATCAAAAACAGACTTTGACCAAAAAAAACGAGCAAAATGTTCTAGCGCGCGTTTTACGGGTCTCGCGCACACTAAAATAGCCGCTTTAAAAAACCGGACATTACAGACATGGAGCGGCACAGCGCATGTGCGATGCATGTGCCTCGCGGGTGATCTATTAATTCAGTTTCTTACAACGCTTTCTGTATTCGATTAGCAATGTATCCGTGTCGTAATTAAAAGTTGTAACAAAACAGTATTTTAACTGTATTAAAGTGTTTATATACGTGTATAAAAGGTACATTCATGAAAGTGCCACGGTATCCACGATATTGCAAAATCCATATTGTGGCACAACTCAATAACAGTATTCACGTTAATACCGGTATACCGCCCACCCCTATATTGCGGTGCAAAATACATTATATTCACCACCCAAATACCATACATAATAACTGTTACCCGCCCCTGCGTGTGTTTGTGTGTGTGTGTGTGTGTGTGTGTGTGTGCTTGTGTGTGCGCATGAGCATTGTGGGCAGACATGTCTATGTGTCTCAGGGGAGCAGTAATGCGCCACTCTCATTCAGACTGGTGCAACCAACACACTTCCAGGAGCAGCCGAGGATGTACATTAACGCAAACAATGGCTTTATCGACACACGATCCACAGGGCTGCTGTGTAAGTCAGCAGTTGTCTTGCACTCCTGCCTTCTATTGTAAGCCACGACGTTTTTTAAAATGTGTTGAGCTGTTGAACTGTGGGATCTGAAGTGTGACACCGGTTGCATGTCATCTACATGACGCTATGGGAACACAATGACATCATCATTCCCCGGAGACCGCCCCCAGCAACAGGACCAGACGCAGGCTCCTCCCCCTCATCTTCTTCTTTTGGTTTTCAACGGCGGTTTGCGTCCACTTACGTCGCACTACTACCGCCACCTTATGTTGATTACATAATTACACCTTCTCTTGTCCCGTCTATATCCAACTCACCAGTCCTGTTTTCGTCAAATATTCAAATATTAATTTTCTACCCCGCTTGCTCCCCATTTGCATCATTATATCTTTTATTCCATTTCCACTCATTCCAACCTTTTTTAAATTCTTCCATCATCTCTCATCTTTGTCTCTTATATCTTTTACACCTTATCATGACATCTTTCTGTGGCGTGTGGCTTGTGTTTTCAGGTTCGAAGCTGCAGCCGTGGGTTCAGTTCCAGAGAAGAGCGCTGAGCCTTTCCTCTAACACGTCCTACACCAACCTGACGGCGTTTCTCACCGTGAGCAGCTCCTCCCACGACACCCAGTATTTCCCCTACCTGCAGGGGCTTCACCCTAATCACACAGGTAACACACACTCTCTGTCTGTCTCACACTCCCACTTTATTCTCTCTCTCTCTCTCTCTCTCTCTCTCTCTTTTTTTCCGATTTTGTGTGTGTGTGTGTGTGTGTGTGTGTGTGTGTGTGCGTGTGGATCTTACTCCTATACAACCAACAAGTAATATGCAATGAAAATATTATCTATATACAAATAATCTAATATAATTCCCTCTGTTGATTGTCAGAATCCATAAGCAAAGCATGATCGGATATTTTTACTTTTTACAAATTTTTCACATGGTTGGATTTCTTGCTACAATGTGATCCAAGACAATTATAGATCCAGAAAGCAGCTGCTTCCGCTTTATTTTTCATGCAGCTAATGCTGTTTTTTTTCTCTCAATGGAATTCTCCTCAAATGCTTTTTTTAGCTTTAGAATATTTGATTTAATGCCAAGATAACACAAGTTTGTCTCCCTCTCTCTCCCTGCAAACGCATACACATTTATATACACACAGAATATGTATACACATCATTTTTTTTTTTCATTTACATGAACTTAGATGTATTTTTTTCTATGCTATTGCTTGTAGTTACTCATGAAAAAAAAGTTGAAATCGTTTTCATAATAAAATTAAATATCAACCCCGTTATGTCTCCATCCCTGCAGGCAGTGAGCAGAAGTTTGAGTTAACACCAATAGCTGCCATCAGTGTCCATCTACTTGGCAGTGATGGGGCGGAGCTTCTCGTCAATGAGCCAATCAGTGTGAGCGTGCCTCTCCCAGCTAACAGTGGCCTGCATGAGAATGATCACATCCCGGCCTGGAGGTTCGATCCTAAACTGGGTGAGTAGAAACGTCTGCAAATCGGTTTCATAGGTTACGGGAATTTTATTGCATTCCTGGACGTGTCACATGTTACTAGTTTGTTTGAGTGTGAGGGAGAAAAATATGTATAGAGACTAGAGAATAGATCTTTTGAAGTCACGTGTTTAGAGGAGGACAGGTTAAAAATTCCAAATGCTTATGATGAATAACTGAAACTAAAAGAGAAAAAGTTAACCTAAAGAAATATAAGTAAAAGTATTTTGGAAAAGAACTGACTTTTTATTTTTCTAGCTTTGTTTTGTATATTTATTTATTTTTTTTTTATGATGAAGTTGAAGTTTTCAAGTTTTAAAGGGCTCATACACAGTACATGGTGCACTCACACCGCTGCGTAAGTCACAGATAAAGCGTTCATAGACTGGCGTCAGACAGGAAGCCGCTCAAATAATCTATCAAATATTGCACAGAATGAACTTGACTGTTTCAAATCAAATCCAAGTCACAAGGAATTTTCATGCGCTGGCTCTCATTTCTAATCCAGGAGCAAGCCGTGGCTCTCATGATTCAACTCTGTGCCAAGGTGCTTGTGCAGATCGTTTGTCCTGATGCAGGGTAAACCACTGGAAAAACGCTAGTGAAAAAAGAAAAATGATAAACTCTCTCTCTTTCTCTCTTTCTTCAGTGTTCAGTGTCTCTCCTGACTCAGAAAAGAAAAGAAATCTTCCATTAGAGCCTTGATTCCTAATGTCTACCGTCTTCACAGGAGTGAAACTAGAGTAAAGCCTGACTGTGAAGAGTGTGTGTAGCCAGCACGTCTCCTAGCAGCTCGCTCATAAACAGAGCCGCCTGGCACTGGCATGACTTCCTGTCTCAGGGCACGGAATTGTAAGCAGCTTTAATGTTTGAAGCTTTGAGCCACAGGAAAAAAGGCACAGTTGTTGGTGATGTTTGTTCCCGTAGGAGAGCTGTGGGACTCTCAGTGGACCAGATCTATAATGTTGTTTTAATGTCGTCTGCTGGGAGCCGATCCTTGAGAATCCATCCTCAGCACAGGATGTCTAAGCAAATCTCAATTATGTGTGTGTGTGTGTGTGTGTGTGTGTGTGTTATGTTTTTGTCTAAGGCACGTGAAGTATTGATCCACAGTGAATGCCAGCATTGCTGAATCATTCTCTTCTTATTCAGCAGTGTGTGCGTGCGTGCGTGTGTACAGACATTTAGGTTAAAGTGGGGGGCCTAAATTCCCTTGTGGACTTGGCAGTTGTGGACCCAGGCGTTGCAGGTTCGAATATTGGTCTGGCGGGTTTCATAATCAACTGTTCACTACAATGCGCTACAGCTTAAGGCTGCCTACTGCTCCGGGTTGGTGTGTTCACGTGTGTGTGTGTGTGTGTGTGTGTGTGTGTGTGTGTGTGTGTGTGTGTGTGTGTGTGTGGAAAACTTCACTGGATGGTTAAATGCAGAGCTCAATTAGATACTGTCCCTAGTGGCCATATTGACAAACCCGTTTTGCTTTACTTGACTTACACTTTACTTTGTAAGGGCCGTTGTCTGGGTGTTTTGGTGCTTGGGATAAGGGTGGGCAGTTTTATTTTGTCATTGGGGAGTCGTGTGTGATCGAACTCGCAGCATTCTGAAACATGAGCCAGTTTTAACTGATAATAAATGATGAAATTCGGACTGTGTCGGCAACCTTTGTCTTTCCTCATCAGCACACACGGCTCTTTTGTTACTTGATCAACAACTTGTAAGTTATTTTTTGGCTGAAACTGCCACCCGGTGGTCACTTAGTTTACCACGTCTGCAATTGTGTGTTAGTACATTTTAAATTAACTTACATTTTTGCTACATAGATTTAATTTGTGATGTTATTTATGAAGTTCTTAAAATCGGATACAAATATTTTGTTACATTTAAAAGTTGTATTGGAAACCAATGAATAATCCATATAAAGGTTTTTACATATTATTTACGATCTGTAACTTTGTTTACCTGATCATTTTAATTCATAATAAATGAGCGAAAAGTGAAAAGTACGTTTTGCTTTTTATTGTGAAATTGTTCCATGTTTGTGCTTATGCACTGTTCATTGTCTATCTAATGCTGTTTCATGTTTATTTATACGTGTTNAGCAAAGAGGAAAGAAAAAATGTTTATGTGCAATGTTTGGATGTGAAGGTTTTATTATGTTTACGTGCCATGTGTGTGATGTTGTAATTAATTTGTGTGTGTGTGTGCAGGTGCCTGGCTGAAGAGCAGTCTGGGTAATGTCCAGCGAGAGGGGAAGCAGTTGACCCTCACATATATTGCCCCTCAGCTCGGTTATTGGGTTGCCGCCATGTCACCTATAAACACTGGTACACTGTATTATATTTTTCAAATGCTTATATAGTGTGGTGTATTATACACTATGTTGCTTGTATAAACACTATATTAAAATGATTGGGTTTTTTCACTGCAGGTCCAGTGGTGGCGAAGGACATCAGCACTTACCACACGGTCTTCCTCTTGGCTATATTAGGAGGAATGACGCTGATCTTGCTGTTTCTGCTCTGCCTGCTGCTGTACTATTGCAGGTATAAGTTTGAATTTGTACATGAGAAATATTTTCCCCAAGGTAAATGTATTAAATGGAATAATGTGAACAAACAATTTCAGCTTGCCAAGCTTATACGTAATGTTTTAGACTGTTAGGCACAAATAATAAAAAATGACTGCACATGTAATCTGAAAAGTATTGTTCTTTTATATGTGGGAAAAAAAACACATGTTAAATGTCAGTTGAGAGGCTGATTTAAGTCCTGACTCGTCTGTTGTGACAGGAGAAAGTGTGCCCGACTACGACCTGGCCACAGAAAGTTCCTTTTGTCCTCGGCACCGGACGGCTCCAAGCGAGATCAAGCCACCTCCATGTCCCATCTTAACCTGATCGACGAGACCCATCTGGAGCACACAGGGGTCGAGCCAGACCTGCACACACCGATGCTTAAGCCTACGTCCTACCACTCGTCCAGCGAGCTTCACAGCCACGACTCCAACCACTATAGACAGTCATCGGAGATGTTCCCGCTCAAATCCGCTCACTCCTGCAATCCCTCGGAGGCCCCGCGAGGAGAATACAGGCGCAGCTACACCTCCATCATGACCTCCTCCATCCACCCGCTGCACATGTCCGTGTCCTCCTCGTCCCCCCAGCCTCTCCATCACACCTCCTCGGCAGGACGCCTCTCCTCTCAGAGCAAATCAAGCCTCCGCGGATCCCGATTGTCCCCCACTTCAGTTATCTCGACAAGTCCTGCCGGATCTCCAGAGCGGGAGCAAGCCATGGAACGCCGGCCTACTGATTACAAGCTCTCCCGCTCCGTAGACCACCTAGAGCGGCCAGCGCCTCTCCCACAGCCCGGAGCCCTGCTCTGCTGCACTTCTGAACTCCAGGTCAGCCATGGAGAAGAAACCTACCGCAAAGCTCGTCCCACCCTGGTCATCCCTGCCCACTACATGCGGCTACCAGGAACTCATCCTCTGTCTGGCCAGGCGCTTCTGCTGCAGTCCGACGTGCAAAGCGAGTTAGAAAGCATCCAGGCCGAGCTCAGCGCGTGCCATCAGCCTCAAAGCCCCATGCCACACTCGTGGGAGGAAGGTTCTCAACAAGGGGAGACTACAGAAGCGGGAGAAGAACGAGTCGGGGGAGCAGAGGAGTGGATGCTGCAGACGGCCGCTCTTCCCGCCAATCTCTCCATTCCCAGCTCCTTCAGTCAGACGGGTCTGGATGTGGTGCAGATGAACGGAGAAGATCAGCTTCTGGCCGAAAAGACGTTGATGGAGCTGAGGGGAGGAAAGCCACTGCCTCACCCAAGAGCCTGGTTTGTGTCACTGGACGGACGCTCTAACGCACACATTCGTCATTCCTACATCGACCTGCAGAGGGCGGGCTGCAGCAACACATGTGTTGGAAGCAACGACGCCAGCTTGGACTCTGGCGTCGACATGAGCGGCGTCACACCAGGACGACGCCTTCGTGATCCGGGGAAACTCAAGGTTAAATCCCTGCCTGTGCCGCCTGTTGTTGAATGTGCTCCTTTAGTGTTTGTAGAAGATTCTAATGCCAGTGTGGTGGCCAGCGCAAGTCCTACTCCTATGTGCAGCCTTGAGGAGAACTCGGGATCTTTGAAGCAGGAAACGGAGAATGAGGAAGAAGGACAAGAAGCCGCTGCTCATCCATTACTTCCTTTCCAGCTTCTGTCACCACCTTCTTTACCTAAACCTTTGGAAGTGGAGGTTGAGGAGACAAGTACGGAAGACCAAGTGTTTAGGACTGAGGACATCAGTAGCCGGCCTGACAACTTGGTTGTTCATGATGAAAACGGGGAAGAGGAGAATAAAAAAAGTCCTTGGCAGAAACGAGAAGAGCGGCCGCTGATGTCCTTCAACTTAAAGTGACGTCCCCACGGAGTTGCCTTATCTCTGGCCGTGTAAAAGCCTTGAAAGCCATATGAACGAATGCTTGACAGACGTTTCTCACAACTAGAGAAAGATCTGACATGTTTTATGCAAAAAACACCTGTTTTGATGCAAACTGCTGTGGAATATGAGCCCGTTTAACAAAGGCAAATCTTTTGGCTTTGTGAGCAACTGTGGCCACTAGTGGCGACGTGTGTGTACTGCACGTTCCCTGACGATCATCACCACCTGCTCCCAGCACTTATTTAAGAGAAAAGTAATGACACCGTAAATGTCTTCCACATCGTTCTCGATTTAAAAGCAAAAAAGCTGTTGGGTTTCTTTACTTGTGATCAAAACTTTAAGGTTTTCAATTTTTCCCCCCAGGAGTGGGGGGGTCTGAATATGGCTTTGTTTACCCTGATGTACCGTTTGCTGCGGATAATCTGTGCTTTTGACTGTCGGGTTTATGAATGTTACTATCCAACCTGACTGGAGTCATCACTGGTGGGCTTCAAATAAGCAAGACCACATTGGCAGTGCTTTAAACTGAGAGACTGACAGAAACTCGTGGCTTTCAGAGGTGGTGCTCCATTTTAACCACTATATTTTTTTCTTATCAATATTTTGTGGAATGTAATTGATGCTTTAGCTTTGCTCTTGCCGTTAGATCAGGGCTCAATGCACACATGCAAAACCAGCTTTTTATATATGTATTTTTGTTTGTGTTGCGTCGTCTAAAGTGCCTTTTTAATATCGTTCTTTTCAGCCTTTTATCTTTTTAGCTTTATTGTTATTTTTATACCATGTACTCTTTTCATTTATCCATTAAGTTTTTGTTTATTTTATAGATTCACTTTGTATTCCACTGCGTCTGTGATTTTTGTCTGTTTGTCGTATTTTATTTTCAATGAGTTTCAATGAGTTTGTTTCTCACTGTATGTGTGTATGTGGGTATATTCATTTACTGGTCTGCTCATGTCTAACCGTTTCTGTGTGTAAGACTGAAAGCAATATATCTATGGAAAAGCAGTTGAAAGCTTGACTTGTTACCATGGAAACCACTCCGGAAGGTTTTTGCGTCATTCTGCTCTTCAGCAATCTACTTGAACGGCTGAAATGGAAGCTTGTGTTGTCATTCAGCCCAATTATCCAAACAAAGACAAAAGCCCAAATTGACACTAGTTGAATATATTTCAACTTAATGAGCCATAGGATGCTATAATAAAAATGATCTGCTTGTGTTTTAGTCTGGGTCTAGATGCTGTATGAAGAAGACTTAATAAAAGCTTATTGAAAACCGAAGGCAATGCAGGTGTTTTGTGTTTTATTACAGTAACGGTTTAAATAGCAATTGTTGTGCTCCACTGTCATGTGACACGTTCAGATCCAATGAGTGAACACTTCGGTTTTCAGAACTTGGTTTGTTCATTTTCATAAAATAATTTTAATAATCATGGGAGAGAAGAAAAAACTATTCTCATCATTTTTTGTCACCTTAGTATAAACGTCGTAGGAATGCATAATCCAAAAAAGTTTTTATTCAAATGCATCAAAAAAAAAAAAAAAACTGTGTAAGGCGGAAAAATTACTTAGCAGATTTCACAATTATATTAAGTATTTGCCTGGTTGTGGCAGAGCTTGTCTTTTCATTACATTGTTACCGTATTTGTCCAACATTTTCTCAGGCACCATTAGTTTCAGTGGGGTAAATGCCAACTTCTTCAGACTACAGTATGTGTTGTTCCATTCACCTCTACTTTTCATTCTCCATATTTAATGTACGGTGTACTGACTTTTTATATGACCTTTTATTTATTCTGGAAAATTCTGCAACCATGGCAACATAAAGCAATAACTAGGTTCAGCCCAGGAGCCATTTTGTAGCTTGTGATTGGCTGGCCACTGCTGATGCGCACTGGACAGCTTTCAGCTCTCCTGAAAAGTTGCTTCAGAAAATGCATCGTCAAGTGAATGTAAACGGGGGCATATAGCATTATTAATCGTATTTCCAAATACTTCTGTAATTCCCTTCGCGTTCACGGGTTGCTCTCTCGTCGGTAGTTAGAAGCATCTATCGGTAGTTGGTGCTGTTTTCCGTCGTCTTTATTGAGACGTTTTGTCGTGAGGATTTGCAGCATATTCATCCATGATGGCGGAGGACAGCGAGTCCGCGGCCAGCCAGCAGAGCCTGGAGCTGGACGACCAGGACACCTGCGGGATCGACGGAGACAATGAGGAGGAGAACGAACACATGCAGGGGTGAGCTCGCGATGCCACGCGCTGAACGGATGCTGCGGACCGCGGACGGCGTGTGGCATCCGTCGCCGTGAAACTGCCATAGAGGAGTAAACAAACTGTTAGCTTAGCAACTAGACAGCCAACAAAAGGTTTACGTTTTTTAATTCACGTTTTAACCAACCAACACCATGAACGATCATATGTGCACCACACAAAGCTGCTTTGTAAATTTCATTGTTGTTGGTAATATAGTACGCATGCTTTTGCTATATAACAGCGTTTGTTTCCAAGTAGTTAGCCTTAGCAAGCTTAATATTAAAGTGCAGGATTTAAATCAGCTATGCAGGCAAGTAGCTTTTGTACGCTCACAATGGTTGTATTTTAATAATGACATCACGTAATTGTTTTGGTTAAGTCGGGTATTGTCTCCTCATCACTTTTATTATGGAGACGTTTGATACAGTCCAGCATCTTTCTCTAGGGGAGGATAATGGTGATGTTAACGTTTGGAAGAAATGACAGGTCTGTTGTCAGGCAGACCTCGGGCCCTTTAAACGCTACATAAAGTTGTAAAAATCAAGTACATTGTTTTTTTTAATAAGTCTTTTTGAAAGTGTTGAATACGTACACGTTTTGATTTAAAATCTACTTTTCTCCAGGAGTCCTGGGGGAGATCTTGGTGCAAAGAAGAAAAAGAAGAAACAGAAGAGAAAGAAGGAAAAGCCAAGCTCAGGAGGAACCAAGTCTGACTCTGCCTCTGATTCTCAGGAGATAAAGGTTGGTGCTTTCCGCAATGCCCCAAACAACTGTACATCCTAATCGAATTCTTCGTATTCTTCTTGCATTCTTGGCCCAGAACCCTGCCATTCCCATGCAGAAACTGCAGGACATTCAAAGAGCTATGGAAATGCTGTCCACTTGTCAAGGTCCAGCCAAAAACATAGATGAAGCCACCAAGCACAAGTACCAGTTCTGGGACACTCAACCTGTTCCTAAACTCAGTAAGTCACTGAAGAGTAAAATTGTGAGGACTCGTACGCTTATTTTCTGCATGTAAATTTGCACCACATCTTGTAACAAAGTGCGGCAAAGTGAGCGTCGATGTTGGCATTCAAAACATGTTGGCTTTGTATTTTTATTAGAGGTGGATGTTGATAGTTTAAATAAATCTTGATTAATCCTATTGCAATCTTGAAATTAAAGTTAAAGTAGATAAATTTGTAAATAAACATCTGCATTAGCTTTGGGATGCTTTGCATTTAAATGGCATTTGAGACTGAAAGAACTTGTATTTTTGTGGTAATTTTTAATATTTGTTTGTAGCTCATTTGTATGAAATTGTTGGGAAGTGGTTACTGCCACTAAAAAAAAGTGTTGGAACTTTCTTTCTTAGAATTGCGAGATATTAAGACAGAAATGCAAGTTATAAATGCAAGTCAAAAATCCTAACTTTATATCTCAGAATTGTGAAATCTGGTTTTATGTCTTTCTCCCCACAATATGAAACGCTATGCGTGACCGGTACGTGAGCTTAGCATGAGTTAGTCCCGCAGAGGAACGATACCAGAAAGGAACGAGAGGCCGTTGACAGCATATTTACGCTGATCATTTAGTTAGTTTATTTGCTTTTATTAAAAGCAACGTGTTGCAAAAGCATATGAAATCATATGAAATGCCAGAAGCGTCAAGTGCAAGAACTTGGCGTGTACATGCCTGCTAAAGTATACAAAAGAAAATCGTCATTGTGTGGTAAAGACCAGCTCCCAACCTGACTTTGAGAATAGATTAACACGTTCCTAAGAGTCTCGTGTTAACAGCCCACCATCATTTTTTTATCTATAAAAATTCAATTTTCAAAACTAACTTGTGGCTGCTGGTATATAAAACATTTATTCACGTTAACATTTTAGTTATGCTTCCTGTGTTTGCCACATTGTCAGTAAAAACTAGTAAGAGTGATTAGTCAAAAAGATGGGCTTAAATGTTAATATGGCTTGCCACAGTTCACTCTTCTTACTCCTCGAGTCGCTTTTGATTTTTGAGCTCTCCGTAAAAATAAAACCACAGTTACACAATCAAAGTTTATATATTATGAGATTATAAAGCATGTTTTTTTTAGTATTTATAGTCTGAAAAATACAGTAACTTTCTCTTTTTTTTTTTTTTTTCTGTAGATGAGATGGTAACAACTCATGGACCAATTGAGCCGGATAAAGAAAATATCAGACAAGAGCCATACTCGCTGCCACAGGGCTTCATGTGGGACACTCTGGACCTGAGCAATGCTGAAGTGGTACGTGACCAGCTGCTGCTTCTCTTTTTCCATTTGTAAAACGGTTCCTGAAATGTACATGTCCATTATGTGTTCCAGCTAAAGGAGTTGTACACATTGTTGAATGAAAACTATGTGGAAGATGACGACAACATGTTTAGATTTGACTATTCTCCCAACTTTCTAAAATGGTAAGATCAAACCTTTGTGTGATGGGATTGTTTGTCCATCCAGGATCCTATGATTATCTTTTTTTTTCATCTTTACACGTTCAACTGCTGCCATCTTTACTTTAGTTCCACCTTTGCGTTTGACGGAGATGTTGCTTGAATAATGGTCAATTCTAGACTTTCTGTTGTGTTCCAGCACTATTACATGAGCTACAAAACAATTCACCCACTTGCGTCAGTGTTTCTGGGTTTGCTCTTCGGTTCTTACAGTTCTGATCAATCTTTGCCACTTTCTGTTCACTCTTTGTGATTGACAAATTGTGCCGGAATGAAGAAGAATGACTTGATTTGATGTACTTTGCATTGAATTCAACAATGGCAGAATCATGATAATCTGTAGGGACTGAGTTTGTGGGAGGGACTGAGGTGTGATTGGACACATGCTCTACAAACCACTTTCACTTCCTGTGGCTGGCAGGGCGTTGCGACCACCAGGCTGGCTGCCCCACTGGCACTGCGGCGTCAGAGTCTCGTCCAATAAGAAGCTGGTCGGGTTCATCAGTGCCATTCCTGCAGACATCCACATCTACGACACGTAAGTAAAACTTTCCGGATCACCTAGTAGAAAACATCTCTTATTGATTTAGTTTTTTTGAAGGTTGAAAAAAATGGTGGAAATCAACTTCCTGTGCGTGCACAAAAAGCTGCGCTCTAAACGTGTCGCTCCGGTGCTAATCCGGGAAATCACCCGACGGGTCAATTTGGAAGGGATTTTCCAGGCCGTGTACACTGCCGGAGTGGTGCTGCCCAAACCGGTGTCCACCTGCAGGTAGCCAACAGTGCTAACAAAACGTTTGGATCCGGGACTAATTCTCCACTCCATTAATACCTGCACCTCACATATGCTTGCAGATATTGGCATCGCTCGCTCAACCCCAGGAAGCTGGTGGAGGTGAAGTTCTCCCACCTCAGCAGGAACATGACGCTCCAGCGGACGATGAAGCTCTACAGATTACCTGATGTGAGGCTTGGATTTGGACAGCCTGGTGGATCTAGCACGGCTGTAATGTTTGCATTCTGTCCATCAGAGCACTCGCACTCCTGGGTTAAGACAGATGGTGGGAGACGATGTGAAAAAGGTGACTGCTTTGCTGCAGAAACACCTGAGTAAGTTTCACCTGCAGCCGGTGATGGGGGAAGAGGAAGTGAAGCACTGGTTCCTACCGCAAGAAAACATCATCGACACGTTTGTAGTGGAGGTAATGGATCTCTAGCCATCTTTGATTCCTCACAGTCCCTCTAGAAGTTCACCTTCAACTTGGAGATTCTTACACGTAAAATTTGTCCGTGAATTCTCAGAAGCAAAATATTGTATTTTCTGCAGATAAGGACCGTTTTAAATCATATTCATTTTTAGCGTAAAACTGTCGTCCTGAAGACCAAATCACGTGTGACACGTGCCGTCTGATCTTCATTTCAAGATTTAGATTCTCACAGTTACTTCTGATTCACCTGCTGCCGGTCTTTCCTTCTGTTCTATAAACTATAATAATCTCTAATTATTCTCTAATATCTCTAATCTAATCTCTAATAATCTCTGGGAAAAAAAACAAGAATGCGGGAAAATATAAAAAATTTGGGCGAAAAAGGTGAAAAACTGGTGGGATTGTCATAAAGAAGCACAACACGCTCCAGTCGCCCCTTCNTAATGTAAAACTCTCCTTCTAATCTCTTATCTGGTTCATAATCTTGATTTGAATTGTCCCAAAGTCAGAAATCCACAGTTTAAATCAGCTGGAACAATTTGATTCATCGCAACCGTTCATGTCTCCAACAGAAAGGATTTGACGTTTTTAATGCACTGGATCTAATGGAGAACAAGACATTTCTGGAGAAGCTGAAGTTTGGCATCGGGGATGGAAACCTGCAGTATTACCTGTACAACTGGAAGTGTCCCGCCATGGAGCCAGACAAAGTAAGAGTCCCGCACATCCACCCTCGACTTCCGTGCCTTTAAAGATGGAGGAAACTCACCCTGTTCTGCTCTCTTCAGGTCGGCCTCGTTTTACAGTAACTCGCTGCTTCTCACTGGTGCGGCCTGACTCAAAGGTCCAACCTGAAATCACTGGACGATAAGGACGAACTCTGTTCAGAGTGAATGGGTTTTGCTGTGCGGCGCTCTTAAGCCTTGTTTCAGGCATCTCCAACCGTTCCTTTGGCTCCATCTGAGAAAGGTCATCAAGGTCAAACACATTCATCAGCTGTCCAGTATTTTTCCCTCTAAACCGGGAATATTCCTTATTTCCTCGTTTCATATTTTGAAAGTGTTACGTTTGTGTGGAAAAACCAAGCTGTACATTTCTTGCCAGATATTTATTGTGTTGTGAGGTTTACAGTGAAGCAGGAGACGAGAGTTGAAGTCCAAAGTTTGGGGGGTTTTTTTCTCCGGAGCTGCTTCTCGCATCACTTCCTGTCGGGTTTCTGAGGAGGAAGTAGTTTGAGTGCAGGGGAATGTATCATGCGATGAAGCACAGCAGCATCATCATTATTTTCATAAAAAAAAGGGCCAGAATTTTTTTAAGAATAGACGTTTATTTAAGTTTTGTGTTGATTTATTAATGTTTCAAATGTGAATTCATTTCCATTAGTTGACTCATTTTCATAGTAGAGTCAGGGACTTGAAATCGTTCCGACTTTCCATTTCTAAGTGTGTTATTTAGCAATTCTGATATTTAGAATTGTATGTCAGGTTTTTTTTTTTTTTTATTCCATTGCTTTTGGGAGAAAGCACTACCTTCATTCCAGTGGTGCGTTCCTCCAGACTCCACAGACGTCAGAAGCTCTGCTGTACTCAAGCACAAGACGCTGAGCGATGCTGTGCTCCTGTGTCCAGGGAAGCTAGTCACGACTTCCAAATGTGAATTTTCCGACGGCCGCGTTTTGCTTTAATTTAGCGCATGCAGCGTCACGACGTCGGCCCTGTGGTTTCCACTCACTCTGCGAATGTGTGTGTCTGAATGGAGCATGATCTCTCGCGCGGTGTGTGGCGAGGACGCCCGGGGTACTTGCCTTATTTTCAAGAGCTTGTTTTTTTTTTAATGTTGACTGCAGTTTTAAATGATCAGCTTTCTCTTTTTGGAAACAGTATTTTTATTGAACTCCATCTTGGGCCGTTAAAAGAGCTGACGGGAACAAGTACCAGCATCATGTCGGACATGACAGTCACCCAAATATATTTGTCAGACACATACATCAAGGTATACCAGCATGGACATTTGACTGAATAAACGCATCAGGCTTAATACAACCACCATGGGCTTTTCTTCCATTTTTAAATCTGTGTGTGTGTGTGAGTGCGAGCGTGTGGCAAAAACTCAAGATTTTGAGCCGATAACCGCTGAAATCACAGCGTTTTTTTGTTTAGGCTTTTTTTATTTTTTTCCTTTTGGCTTTTTTGATTTTCTTGGGATTGGGCACGATTCTCCTGACTTTCAGCGGCTGGAGGACCTGAGGTGAGCTCTCCTCCAGCTTCCTCTTCCGTCCGGCTGTCAAAGTCTTGTTTTTTGGAGGGACTACTTTGGTTGTGGAACAAATGGACAGCCAAGGCACTTCAAGCGGAGGAACCAGTGGTGTGATGGCCTTCACCATATCCACAAACTGCTTTGCGTCTCGTCTGACCCCCAAAGCCAGTACACACTTCAGACCCAGGACCTCCGAGAGACTGGCACTCAGACCGGGTACCCTGCAGGCGGGCACCGACCTCGTCGCACTGAGCGGGATTAGATGCCACGTCATGTGCGGTGGCTTGACTGAACCACACACAACAACCAAACTCAGTTCGTCTCGCTCCAGGCTCCTGGTCACCTCGTTGATGCCAATGGTCAGCTGTTTCCTCAGCAATACATTGCTCCAGCACGACTTGCTGACGTTTGGTGGGTTCTTTAAATGGTTTACACCTTCAAGAACTGGTTTCTGGTCATCTGCTGGTGGTTTCTGGTCTTCTGCTGGTGGTGGTGGTTTCTGGTCATCTGCTGGTGGTTTCTGGTCTTCACGCGGATTTCTTGATTTTCTTTTGTTTCCCCATTCACGGAACTTTTTGACGCGTTGGACCTTAAGACCAACATTCGTAATTTTGTTTTTAATAATATCCAATATTTGATTATTGTGTCGTTTTTCAAGCGCTCCCCACCGACAACTGTATGGGCTGTGCAGAGATGTTTTCACTGGTTTGGGCTTCTTCTTTACCTTTTTTGCTGGAGTCGACATCTTTTCAAAAAGCAGTACTAGACGTTACAATTATATATATTGATCTAGTATTATATATTTTGCAGCACATATATACGAACCTCGTAGACGATGTCACACGTTTAAACGTTTAGTTTCCCGGCGTGGGTCGTGTCTCGGGCGCAGACATGTTTTTTGTATCCGACTCTTCTTTTGTGGTAAATGAATAATGCACCAAAGTTACACACTGGCCTCTAGTGGCGAGGAAGCGTCTCTCTCTCTCTCTCTCTCTCTCTCTCTCTCTCTCTCTCTCTC
>SOMO01000056.1:1584180-1601621 GCA_028128575.1 Paedocypris carbunculus | reverse complement strand
CTACCTTCCTTCTCTCCATCATGTCTGCCAGCTCTCTGCCTTTCCCTGTCATTGTGCCAACGTTAAGAGTCCCTATTCTCAGGTCTATGCTCCTGCCCTTCCTCTTCTCCCTCTGTTCACGCACCCTTCTGCCTCCTCTCCTTCTTTGACCAACAGTAGCCCAATTTCCACCGGCACCCTGTAAGTCAACAGTACTGGTGGCGGTCGTTGTTAACCCGGGCCTCGACCGATCCGGTATGAAGTTTCTTTGAATGTCTCGCATGGTCCGGATGTCCTTCCTGACGCAACCCTCTCTATTTATCCGGGCTTGGGACCGGCACAGAAGTCACTGGCTTGCAACCCCTGCGGCTAGATTAATGACATCATAGTGTCATTTTTCTAAATCCTTAATTGTAACTGTGGGATTATTGCAAGTTCTTGATATAATTTAAATCAGAAGCTCAAGATGAACAAATTGTATACATATTTAGTTTTTTTGTCTCAATGGTTGTTTGATATGATTCTATGGACTTTCACTTGTAAAAGTCAATGTACATTTATATTTCAGACTGAGAAATGCTTTATAAATTAAACTTGAGCTGAAACTTTCTTAACGCTAAATGTTTTTAAGCTAACAGGGTGGTTCTTGTCTTATAGCACGCTCCATACGATGCCATGGTCTTGGTGTCTCATGGTTACTACATCGATCAGAAGTTGAGGGCCTGCCGTGGCGTTTGGGAGGTGGGACTGTGAGATCACGTCATTGAAACACACCCTTATTTGTACATTTGTCCTTCAGGGTTCAAAAGAGGTGCGTAGAGTTCCCACGCCAGAAGAGCTGATCTTCACCCTGGATGAAAGGGTGAAGAGAGACATCACTCTGGCTAAAGAACAATACAGCAAAAGTGTGCGTAACCCCCTCGTGTTCTGTACTGTAGTTTTAAATGATCAGTCTTTGAAAGTGTGACGATGTGTGAGCTGAGGTTTGGTTGACAGATTGAAGACCTGCAGCTGGTCTGCTACGCTTTCACGGCCTTCGGAAAAGCGGCCATCAAGAAGAGGAAGCTTCACCCAGATACGTTTGTGCAGCTCGCCCTGCAGTTGGCCTACTACAAGCTCCACGGCAAGTAAGTGTTGGTTGATGATAGGAGAGATCAACAGGGATGAAAACGAATTTCCACAATGTTAATGTTGTTGGTATTATAACGCATTGTCAATTACTGACGATTTGAGAGTTTGAATCAACTTGATGAAACACTTCCAATACATCCTTCACTACAGTAGGGTTTTGTAGACTCTTTTGTAGTAAATAACTCTTCTCGCTTTCCCGGTGCAGCGCTTTCATTCTGTTGAGCACAACGACAGACATGTGCTAAACCGTTCAAGTCGTTTCCAACTTTGGCTGCAGCAATAGAGCCACAAGCACAACTTTTGCCCAAAAAACAAAAGACAGCAGAAAATCTGAATGTGTTTCTCTGTCTGTCTGTTAAAATCGTCAAACAGAGCGCTACACACTAAAAATTTAGCATTGATGCTGCTTCGTTAATAGCTGAATTTTCGATTATGCAAAATATCTTATTACCAATATGTCGTTCAAACCCGAGCAAACGCTTCAGGAAATGCGTGTTTGGTGTTTAGGCCCGGTAGCTGTTACGAGACGGCCACCACGCGACGCTTCTTCCACGGCCGTACCGAGACCATGAGGCCGTGCACCGTGGAGGCTCAGGACTGGTGCAGAGCAATGCTGGACCCTGGCACCAGCGTGAGCACCACCGCACCCTTCAGATCACGGTGACCACTGAGCCTTCTCTTCACCTCGGTTTGACTTCCACAGAACGAAGAGAAGAGCAGAGCGCTCGCCGCCGCCTTCCTCAAGCACAACAAGCTGATGGCCGAGGCGCAGAACGGGGAAGGTTTGTTCGGTTGTGTCATTGAAAGGAAGTGGCTTTGCAGTGACCGACCGTCTCGTGCTCGTCCCAGGGTTCGACCGGCATCTCTTGGGCTTGTATCTGATGGCTAAAGAGGAAGGTCTTCCTGTTCCTGAGCTGTACATGGATCCGCTCTACTCCAAAAGGTTGGTTCTGTTGTCAATATAATTTATGTGATTTATCCATTAGTCAATATTTGGGTATTTTATGTCTGTGTTTGTGTATGTGTGTATAATTTATATAAATATTTTAAAATAAATGGTGATAAGTCTGTCATGGTTTTGGATTTGTTCTTTGAAGGTGTCACATTTTAAAATTTAATTTACTTTTGGAAGGGAGAAACTAACTCTTTTTTTGAAAGAAATAGTACATTTTATATATTTTTTTAATCAAAATTTTACCATAATTTTAGCTGAAAGAGTTGTGTTTAAATCGGTATGTTTGTTAAAAGCTTATGGCAAAGCTTTTAATGCAGTTTTAATATTATTATTATTATTATTTATTTTTTTTTTTTTTTATTTTGCAAATCTATTAAAATATATTTATTTTACCCTTTTTATGTAAACCTTTTGGCAAAGAACCCCCACATGTTTTTATATTCATACAAAGACACGTTATATATACATCAGTTATTCATAGTGGGCAATAATCAATGAAAAAAAAAGAATTTCCTTCCATTTTTGGAAGGAAAATGTTCCAAATTATTATAATAAAGCTGTTACTTTCTCTACAGCGGTGGAGGGGGAAACTTTGTGCTCTCCACCAGTCTGGTGGGCTATACCACGGTTCTGGGGGCAGTGGCGCCTATGGTCCATCACGGATATGGGTTCTTCTACCGCATCCGGGATGACAGGTTGGTATTGCAGTTAATAAACGAATCCTTGTCGTTCACACTTGTATCTTCTTTAGAATTGTGGCTTCCTGCACGGCCTGGAACTCAAGCCCAGAGACGGACGCTGAGACCTTCTTTCAGACCCTCTGCACTTCTTTTCACCACATCATGAGCATCAGCACACACTCGCAACTGTGAAGATTCTGGGGATTTTCTGGAGACGTTTGGACCTCATTTATTCTGAGAGCCTCGATAGCTTCAGTAGATCTTCAGAAGAAAGAAATGTGAAATGCTGGGTCATCTTGATTCTACTAGAGAGCTGGAAACACACCAGTGTCTGACTGTTGTTATTAGTAAATAATATGGTCAATTATTAGTATAATAAATATACTTTTAATGAATAAAGGAATAATGAATGTTGCTTGAAAGGAAAGGCATTTATAGAAGAAGGTTGGAGAAGAGAACGTCATAGATTGTAGAGTTTAGGAGCTCGAGTAGTTCATGCACAATCAATGCAATCGTGCAGGTAAAATGCAAGTAATTCACGCTTTCATGCATATCCTGCTTTGTTTTCAGTGTCGATGAATATTTCATGTACTAGAGTTATTTTGCACAAGTTTCAAAATAAGTTGAATGTCATTTTGAGAGCTTTTAAAATATATTTTTCCCCAAAAATTCCTCAATATTGAGGTTTAGTTTGCGCTTCCTCCGCAATTATTACGGAGCAATGTTTATTTTGGATTTTTTCCACTTCAGGATTGTTCTTTAAAGTACTAGTTCATTTTAGCAAATTGTTAAAAATTCTTTGTAGCGAATATGTTATTTGCGTTTATTCAAATAATGCTGATTTGTTTGTTGATTGATTTCTTACCACGATTAATAAACCACAGGAGAGAAAGAATTGTGTTGTTTGCAGTATTTGTTTTGAAGGAAGTTATTACGATCAATATTCTCAGTCAACGATTGTCGATTATGTCAGTTATTGAACAGAGAACATTTTCAAAGGCTTTCTATTAACAAAACCTGTTCAATTGTGGTTCACGGATAAAAAATATTTGCATTTTCAAAAATTCAAAACATTTTTTAGATTGAGGGTCAATCCACTTAATTGTCACAACGATATACAATTCAAGACTTACGTATTTTGAATTTAAATCGGCATCACAGCCGTTTTTATTGACACGAGAAAGAAATTTGAACGAAAGATGACAATGAAACATCAAAATGAAAAAAGTGCTCATTTATTTTCAAACCTTTTTTTTTTTTTTTACAGTGAACATTAAACAAGTGTGTTAAGAAAATAGTGGCATAACAGCATTAAATAGCCTTTGATTTAGGATAAATAAAGCACTCAATCAAAGCAAGGCAATCACCAGAGAAACGGTTGGAAGTTCAAGTTGCTCTCCTCCTTTATCAACCACTTAAACGAAACGGAAGTGCTTGGTTCAACCAGGGATTTTTCAATTACATCACCAGTATATCAACAAGTAAAGCGAGAAGTTACTACTGGAAAAAAACAATACAAGGCACTGAGGATTGCACAAACAACCTCTTCCCTTTGCTCTCTGCGCTTTCTCTTCAGAAGCACCTTTCATGAAGACCACGCATTAAATACAGCTGGACAGCCCAGTGCGGGTGGTCAGTGGCTCATCTGTGAGGTGACGAGGGTGTAGTAGACGCCCTGTTTGCTGAGCAGCTGTTGGTGCGTGCCCTGCTCCACCACCACCCCGTTCTGAAACACGGCGATGCGGTCTGCGTTCTGGATGGTGGACAGTCTGTGGGCAATTACGATGCATGTGCGCCCTTCTCGAGCCTTGTCCAGAGCATCTTGTACAATCTGATGATGAGGCAAGAAGGTAGACATGAAAAAGGCGAACAGACTCAATTTAAGGATTTGTTACAATTTGGTGGGAGCGGCAAGTATTTGTTTGAATTAATGATGGAGTTTCTCAATAATTTCACAACTGTTGCGTGTTCAGACAGTATTACTGTGCAGACAGTACGTAATCGAATTTGCATAGCCATTTGAATTCTGTTATAGTTTGCAGAGACAGTGTGCAAACTTGAACTCGAACAAAATTTGATACAATAACTAAAAAACATTTTTTTATTGGATCCAAAAACAGGCTGACTGTAATTGTACTTGAGTAGTGGATAGTAAAGATTATTCTGAGTAGGACATGCGTCATATATTCACTTCTCTGCTGTGAAGCGTACCTTCTCGCTCTCTGTGTCCAGGGCGGATGTGGCTTCATCCAGCAGTAAGAGTTTGGGGTTGCGAAGGATGGCGCGGGCTATAGCGACACGCTGCTTCTGTCCTCCGGAAAGCTGAGTACCTTTATCGCCCGCCTGTGTCTGGTATTGCTGCAAGCAACACAGGCGGCAAACAACAATACAATTCATCGACACGTCTTCCATTGACAAGATGCAATTATTCATTGTAGTAAAGTATTTATGTTCACTTTTGTCTCCATATATTTAGTTTGCTATTTTATTGTAATATCTTTGTTCGCTTCTATATGTGGAATTTTTATTGTATTTCTCAATTATTCATTTCATTTTCAGAAAACATGATTGCTGTTTATCGTACCTCATACTTCTTAAACCTCGTGTTGTACAGTTAAAATATTTAAATCAGTGAAATTGGTGGTTCAAGTTGAATAAAACTGTTAAAAGGTGTGCAATGACCGTGCTCCGTCCCTCTGCGTAGCATATTCTATTGTATTTTCTTTTTTATTCAACGTTATAAATTAATGTAATAAAAAATTTCAGAATTCAGAAAATTATATATAAATCCCACAATCCCCTATAAATCCCTCATCATACCTCCATTACCAGAGACTAAAAGCAAAAATTAACTCCAAAACCCCTTCACTTCTGCTTGCATCTATATTGTATATTACAAATGTATGTTGCAAATGTAAGCTACTGGTTTCTAAAATGTCGGTGGAATATGTACCATGTAATAAATAAAGTTTAATTTAATGATTATCTTAATGATTTTCATGCATAATTAATGTTTATGAAGTAGTAAACGTTGAAAAAAAACCTAGCCCTAAAAAAACCTGTGATATAGAGTCATAAATGTATTTATAATAAATAAAAAAAAATATTTGTATTTAATAGTATTACATTTTAAATGATATATAAAGTCATGTAAATTGAGATGTGAATTCATATTCTGTTTCCCGTTTAAACTCCGTTAGGTAAAACCAAAATGCCCTCTGTAAAGCAGATGGTGCTGCGCTTTTACCTGCGGCAGCGCCTCTATAAAGGAGTGTATGTTTGCAGCTTTAGCAGCCTGCTCGATCTCGTCCTGTGTGACCTTCCGGCTGTTGTCTCCATAAGCGATGTTCTCCGCCAGGCTGCAGTCGAACAGCACTGGCTCCTGGGAGACGATGCCAATTTGAGAGCGTAACCAGTGGATGTTCAGCGTCTTGGAGTCGTTTTCATCTAGGATCTGTGATCAGCAGGCAAACATTTCAACAACTATTGTATTTCAAGATGACATTATTCAAATTCCTTATCACATTCCTAATCTGAATCAGGTGTATTTATGATTTTAAATCAGCTCTCTATTATGCGTCATAAAGGTTAAAGACCTCTGTGTTCAATGCTCTTCTTTATTGCCCTGTTACACCTTATCAGTGACCTTGCGAGTGTAAAAGAATCACGATAATTTTGCTGAGTTTAATTTTTGATTTACAATGTTACACTGTTGTGTTTCCTTGGTCTGGGATAAAGCACCATGCCGGTTCTAAAATGCGGAAGCCATTTTCTTGTTCTTTCTCACCACTTTTCCCTGAAGAGGGTCATAAAACCGCTCCAGTAGTTGTATAGTAGTGCTCTTTCCACATCCACTGCTGCCCACCAGAGCGAGAGTTTGCCCCTTCTTCACCCGCAGTCTGAGACCCTGCAGTACTGGCACTTCTGGACGTGATGGGTAGTTAAAACGCACATCCTCGAAACTCACATTTCCTTCAAATTTATCCTACAGAGATCACATAAAAAAATAAAATAAAAAAAAAAAACAAACAAAAAAAAATAAATAAAATAAAATTTCTATTCTGGACCATTTCTGGAAAGACAAAGTCCAGTTCTTTCTGTTTGCTTATATAACGACAAATGAATGATGGATCAGGCCATTTTATGGCTCAGGCCTGAGGCAGGTTGAGGTTCAAGGAACATGTGCTTGTGTATGTGTGGAAGCAGTACCGGTTTTTCTCCATCCTCAGACGCACTGTCAATGGCTGGGACCCGATTGATGAGCATCATAACATGAGATGCAGACATCTTAGCCTTAGCATAGTTAGGGGTAAAGGAATTAGCTTCTCCAACAGCCATTGCCCCGTAAACCACTGCTGATATCACGCTGAAAGACAGCAACAGATTCATCACAACCAGCAACATTAATGGGAGTGTGATTGTCAATTGGCCACTAGGGACAATATCAAAATTTGTGCTCTGCATTTAACTCATCCAAGTATGGGCAGAACCAGTTCAAATACAAATTCACATTGTAATATGTGACACCATAACTTTGCATTGCATCATTTAACATGTAGTGCGGGGGTAATGCTAATTGTCTTTAACTAAAATGACATTAACATGTATCAACACTGTCAAAGTTCAAATCTAAACTGATTTTTGAAAACGCAACACAACTTTACATTGCATTATTTGACCTGTAGCGCTGTAATGCTGCTAATACTAAAATCAAAGCCATTTGCTTTTTTTTTACATTTTATTTTGACTAGTCGTTTACCAATGCTATGTTTAAGAGAAAATAACACTCTCAAATTAAACAAACGCACAACCTAGGTTGCATTATTTGACTCGGAGTGACGCTAATGCTAAAGCTAACTCAATTTGATTAAATCGTTTTATTTAAGCGTATGATCAAGTGATATGTTAAAAGTCAGCAAGACTTTCAAACTGAGAGATCAAATAGCTGGTCAGCAGTGTTTTATCTGCGAATCTATTAATTTGTCCAAGACAATCTTCATTCACTGCACATTCATCTGTTTGGGTGGTTGGTTGGTTGATTCAGACATGGATATTTTCCTGTAATCATTAACTGTTACTGCCAAAAGCATGAGACTTTGGACTTCCTGTTGTTGCACCGTATGTGCACACGTGTACTCGTGTTTCTGGAATCCACAGCGCTCTCATGCCAACAATCTTGTGTGTGACTAATTAAAAACTTGATTAAACGCACCATATTAGTTAAGAATACAGAACTTACAGAAAGACGCCCTCAAAGGTCATCAGCTTTTGTTCAATCAGCCAAGAGCCAAACTTAAAACAGCCGGCATAGGCAAAGTAAATCATCGCTTGGGAAAACGAGAACGTCAGACCAAAAACATGTGCCTTTTTTTTGGCGTTCCTTAAATAATGAGACGAAGAAACACGTGTTAGTTCAGAAGGAATTTGAATTAAGAATTAAAAGCCCTTTATACACACACCTGTAAGGCACAACCAAGTTCTCCTCATACAGACTCTCAAACTTGCTTTCCTTTGTCAGTGAAACCACAGTGCGGATGTTCTCGATGGCTTCGGTTGCAATCTTAATAGAAAGCACATTGATTAACAGTGCAGACAGATTCATCTAGCGCCTTTGCGTTTACCTTGCCGGCTTGCTCAAGCTCCTTCTTGTCTTTGAGAGCGTGTCCGGCCAGTAACTTCAGTTGGATTGCCCCAGCCACAGCCATGATAGGAACGATGGAGAGAATAAGGAGTGTTAATTGCCAGCCATACACAAAGGAGATAATGATGGCCGTCCCCAAGTTGGCCACATTCTGCGCCAGTGTTGCCATCCTCACTCCAGTTGCCTGGTGACAAAGAGATGTCCATATAAACGTATATAAATGCCACAAAGACTATTGTTAAAAAAAAAATCTACCTACTCCCTGTACTTGAGCCGTGTCCGCTGCCAGTCTAGTGGTCAACGCTCCCACACTGTTCTTGGAATTATCATACCAGCTCAGGTCCTACAAAAAAAGTCAGAGTTGTGTTTTCCTAGCCATTGTGTCCTTTCGACTTGCTCACAGGTTAGAGTGAGGTGAGGTTGTTTCAATAATTATTGTGTTACACTACCGCATTTTTCAGACTATAAAGTGCACTTAAATTTCATAATCTTATTTTGCAGATTCAACACAGACATTTTATTTCTGGATCATAAGGTGCTCAGTGAATGTCTACTTTTTTTCAAATTTTAGGTGCACCTTAAAGTCAGGAAATAGAGTGATGGTATGGCAAATTGAAGAATCAAGCTTCTGACATTCTGAAGTGTTTCTGTGATGTCTCACCTGTCTCATCATAGCTTTAAAGGCTTTAAATCTCAATCTCATGGTCAGAATCTCGCCAGCTTTGCCAAAACAGAAGCCCTAAGTAAGATGCCACAAATATCACAAGTAGAAAAAAAATGATTGCAGACATTTTGTTTAACAGTTTCAGTTCTAAACATTTATAATTTATTGTTAAATGACGTTCTAAAGGAGAGACTACAATTTTAGTCTTCAAAAAAACCTATGTGAGTGTGGAATTGTAATGAGTGTCCATTGTAAAAGCAAGCAAATAATTGACAGATTGGTCTGTTATTCACTCGAGATGAAAGATGTTTCACAAGAGCCATTTTAGATAAGAAACATCTTCAACCTCTGCAACACATTGTGAGATTATTTCACACAGGAATAAATCAAAAATTAAACAATTTCACTTGTATCACATCGGCAGAGGTATGCTTGCTGAATTATACAAGTACAGATGCTAAAAACCGACAGAATGCTGTAAAAATGTTTATGAAACAAACCTGTAAGAAAAGAGTAAAAAAAGACACAACCCCAATGCCAGCAAACAACAGTGAGTAAAGATCAGTTCTCTGTCGTATGAGGTCCTGATCAATCTCTGCAAAGACCTAGACAAGAAACAACCCATACAAGAACACGATGAATATCACCGTAGAACTGCTGATGTCATTGTGCAACATACCGCTATGATTTTTGAGAATATGACAGCAAAAGCAGGTTGCATAGCTCCATTTATGGTGGCACAGACAATCCCAATCAATATATAGAACCATTCCGGTTTATTTAGTTTCAGGACAGTCAGGAAAGACACATTCGGAACCTTTTCCTAAAAGAAAATACCGCTTAATAAAACACAGTCGGTACAATATTCTAACAAAATCCTGACACTGATCTGGTCTCTTACCTCCTCTATCCCTTTTTCTTCTTCCTCCTCGTCGACGTTTTTCTCCGAAGCACTCACAGATTTCTGTCTGAAGAGTGTGCGATCGTTCAGAGAGCTGATGGAGGGGCTCTTCTCATCCAGCTCTTCATAGGCATGCTCCTCTGTGTCATCTGGGTTCTTAAACGACTGAAAGACCACATTGTTGGGAAAGAAACTCATTATTAAATGCATTATTTAAATGTGTTTATGTTACAAATTATTTACAGGAACTTAGGAAATATCAAGTTTTCCTGAATTCAAATTAAATAATCTGTGAAAAGCCCAGCATCCCAGCCTCAAGCTTTGATGGAGCCCATCGAATCCAGACACTACACACCACTTACACACAATTACTGAGCACTTTACAAAACACAGTTTGAGAGTTAGTGCCTTCAAACCTGCATTGTGACAAGAGTGTGGTAGATTCCCTTTCTCTCCATCAGTTCGTCATGTGTGCCCAGTTCCACTATTTCTCCTTTTTGGAAACCAGCGATGACGTCAGCATTTCGAATGGTGGAGAGCCTGTGAGCCACTATAATGGTGGTCCTCCCAAGTCTAACCTGTTCAAATACAAAACATGAGTCAAAAGTTTTTTTTTTTTACTAAATTATTTTGGCGACTGTAAGGCCTACCTGGTTATATGGCACACACAATCCATATATGACAAATTTGCAATTAAATGATTCATAAATGTGTAAGACACACAACCAATTATTACAATTTTAAGGAGATGTTAAGTGCCATAACTTACAGTAAATTGGTTTCAAAGGAAATAGAGGTTGAGTACAGCCATATATTCTACGGTATTAGCAGAGTTACCTTATCCAGTGCCGCCTGTACAATGGTCTCACTCTCAGCGTCTAGGGCGGATGTGGCTTCATCAAGAAGGAGAATCTTGGGGTTGCGCACAAGGGCTCGTGCGATTGCAATGCGCTGCTTCTGTCCGCCACTCATTTGCGTCCCCCTTTCTCCAACGAGAGTCTCGAATTTCTGAGGATGACCATAAGAACTATAACATCACTTCAAATTAAGCACATGTCTTGCAACACTACCACAACAACCAAAGGCTCCTGACACTGGTGGAGATCGGGGATATATTTTGTAAACACACCTCATTAAACTTGAGACCAAATTCAAACATAACACCAAGAAATTTGTAAGATCTTGAAAGAAACTGAATCTTGGAATGTCTTGGAAGAAATCATAACAAAGAAGAAACACTTGGATATAAATACACAGTAGCCAAAATGGGAGACAAACAAAAACAAAATGAATTGTGGGAAACTGAGTCGATTTATGAGGAAAAAATCTCAAATGTGGAGAAAAAGAAAAAAACAATTCCAACAATAATTTAGGCATTTTCATTTACCAAAAATAAATCTTCAAATGTCACAAATTGTACAAAAATCAGTGCTGCATTTTTTTTTTAATTTTGACTTACATTAGGGAGTTTCATGATAAAGTCGTAAGCATTGGCTTCACGAGCGGCTTGCTCGATTTCTTCCTGAGTGACATTCTGTCGCCCATAGCGGATGTTCTCTGCGATTGTAGTGGCAAACAAGATGGGTTCCTGGCTCACAACACCAATAAGTTCTCTCAGACCACGCACGTTGAGAGAGCGGATGTCATGACCATCAACACTAACCTGGGGAGGTGAACGAAAATAAATAAATACCGTAATCTCAAATTCAGAGAAGGGAAATGAACATTTTCTTTGCTCTTACGGTTCCTTCCTGTGGATCATAGAAACGCTGTAACAGTTGGATGGTTGTGCTTTTCCCACAGCCACTGCTGCCCACCAGAGCGATAGTCTGTCCACTCATGACCTTGAGATTCATCCCATTCAGGACCTACCCAAGACATCACAACGTACCGTGAAGTGTTTTAATGCCAATGATTTTATTGCAAATAAAATCTCTTACTTTAACATCTTGACGCGAAGGGTAGCTAAAGTGGATGTTCTGAAACTCTATGTTTCCCTTCACATTATCAAGCTTATAACCCTCCTCTGAAAAACTGTTAATGCTGGGTTCCTGTCGGCAAAAGAGAAAAGAAAATCAGACCAAAGCCAGTTACAGTTGAGACCCCAAATCCATTCAGTATCAGACATCAAGAGAGCAGTAAATACACCACATCAGTGGGAAGAAATATTCCATGTGGTCTTCTATTCATCAGAACACAGCAGGGAAGCACCTCAGATCCTGAGACATGATCATGTTTTCGTTCAAAGACAATTTGTGGAAGTGGGGATTATTTGTGTACCTGTGAGGCTGTGGGCTTTATCTCAGTTCAACAGAGCGTATGTTTGTTTAATTTTGCCGTTCTGCTTCTAAATAAAGACAAGGTTATTCCCATTCATTTGTAGTCTCTATTTTTCTTGGACAGTTTAAATCCAACGTTTTTGTCGTCTGCTCACTCTATAAGCTCACTTTCCTCATTCCACTCGAAAATTAACTACATAGATAAAATGTGCATTTAGTAGAGGTTCTTACGTAGAATAAACAAAAACTTTCTGGAAATGTAAACAAAAAGTATGAGTGGATGATTTATTGATATATTGATGTTTTGATATTTTTCACAAGGTGAACAATTGCATGCACAAGCGTGATTGTGTTCACTCACATGATCTATTATTTGGAAAACTTTGTGAGCAGCCCCTCGTGCACTTGAAAAAGACTGGATGTTAGGTGACGTCTGACCAATGCCAAATGCGCCAATAAGAACAGAGAAGAAAACCTGACGGAAAGGAATAGAAGATGTTTGATTAATTTTGGTACCACAATTTCCAACTAAACTACTCAAATCCGTTGTCTTGAATAGTTTTCAATTTCTATGTATACAGTATGTATATATATATATATATATAGGCGATTAGCTCACCGTTAAAAGAATGCCAACATCATACTCTTTAGCCATGATGAGACTGCTGCCATACCAAAAGGCCAGAGCATAGGACATATAGATCATGAAGAAGGTGAAGCCCATTGCAATGTTCACAGTGATGGCCTTCCTTATACCGACATTCTTTGCTTCCTCCAAGTTTTTGTGATACCTTATTGAATGGAGAAAAAATGTTAAATGGCCAGGAAATTCTCCACCCTTTTCCCTTTTGGTTCCTATTTGTACATTGGACAATTGTGACGGAATCACAAACAGTCCGGAAGCTGAGTATTAGGTAACTGATTTTGAAGGGTTATTAAATTTAAAAAAATATTTTTATTACTTTAATAAAAATATTATTTTATTTTATTATCTTTTTTTGTTTTTAATATTCATGGATTCGTGTTATTTAATATGAATATAGAAAATGTCCTAAATTGCCAAGTCATCACAAAACACCAAGTTCTGGAACTATCAGAATCGAAACACTGAAACAAAAACAGCTAACTCTGATCTGACACTGAAAAATGAAATCCCTTTGTAGCATTCAAACCTCTCAATCTCTTTCTTCTGTCCTCCAAAAGCAAAGACGGTTCTGATGGCAGACAGAACTTCCTCTGCCACTGCTCCGGCCTTGGCATATGCCGTCTGCTCTCTTGAGGTAAAAGTTGTCATAACCTAATAGAGCATTAGGAACAAAAGATATATTTCCCGTTCAAAAATATATTGCTTACATTGCCAATTAGGTTTCCACAACTTTTCTGTATCGCTTTCATTTAGTTGCAATATAAAATACAAAATAGCACTGAAATAAAGAAGAACGTATTGGTTACAGTACCTGCGTAACCTTGGTTTCCTGACTAACTTCTGGTGAACTGACCAGAGAAGGAACTGATATTTAGGTGAATTTAGGCCAAAATACGGTTTAAAATGTTCCCTGTCACGTTAAACCCTCTGCCTTTTATGTGGGGGAAAATTTTGTTTACTTAGAGTGCACTTTATAGTCTGAAAATTACAGTACAATAATAAAAGCATTTCAATTTTATGTTTTCCCGCATGTATGTGAAGTTTACTTGGGTGTAAAACAATGAACATTTGTCTTTCCACGTGGGTTCCACTTTATCCTACCTTAGCAATAATAGCGGCTGAGACTCCCAGTAAAGGACTAACAGCTAGAATGACGAGGGTCAGCTTCCAGCCTTTGACAAAGCCAATGATGATGCCAGTGAAGAATGTGGTGAGAGACTGGATAAGCATTCCAAGCTTGTCCCCAATGCCTTCGTTTATTTTGTAGACATCACTACAAATGATGCATGTATGTCAGGTCATTTTGGGTTAAAAAGAAATCGGATTGTGATTATAAATGTCCTACTCTGTGAGGCGTGTGTTGAGCTGTCCGGTCTCGTTAACATCAAACCAGCCAATTTCTTGTTTCATGATGCAATGGAAGAACCTCTTTCTAAGTTTCTTCACCTGACGTCCGGCTGCAAGAGTCCAAAAAGCTACTTGCATATATGCAGCCACTAAGACTACAAATCCCATGATGCTGTAGTATATAGCGTGACTGAAAAGGAGAAATCAGACAAGTACAAAATCGTTAGTAATGTACATACATGATGTCAGAAGATATTTTCCCATGTCCAGTGATCATACGTTGTCATCTGCTCCCCTAAAGTCTGGTTGCTCAGAGTTGGAAGGGTGAAATCTAGAAATTATAAAATATTGCTTTTAGTTGGGAAATGACACAACACCTTTCATTTAAAACAAAATGAACATCAGAATTGACACTCACTTGGAGGCAATGTGATGTTGCTGTGTATTATGTCAGAAATTGTACTGTCTACAAAGCTGTTTGTCATGTCTCCAAACACAATAACCATCAGAGGAAGAACCGCCCCATTGGCCATTGACATTATCGCACCAATCAGCATCAGAAAAATGTCTATGCCATCGGCATAGCGAAACTGCAACAAAAAAAAACCCAAGAAAACTTAGAAGTGAGACAAAATATGCTTAATATAATAATAACAACAACAATACAAACAATACAATACAACTTATAAACAATCACACATTTTTGTAACATTAAAAAAGAAATCAAAGAAATTGTATTATCAAAGTAATGGCAATGTTTTGATTCTTAACACGGATTTCTAATTAAAGTAATGCTTGGATTTCCTCTTAAACAAAGTTATATGCAGGAACAAAACTCGTAATGAAATTGAACTGTACATACTGAACTTAATAAAAAAGATAACCCTATAGGACAGATTGATCAGATTGAAAATATCACATGGCAAAATGTGTTTCGCCCCATTGTAGTAATTAGAAGCCCACTTACTATTTCCAAGGGTCCGACCATCTCAATCTTTTCAGCTTCTTTCTTTTCATCTTTCTCACTGTTATTATTAAGCATAAAAATAATGGAAAAAAGTGATTCAAACGGAAAATATATCATTATTTATTGTTGTTTAAATTATTTACAAATGTACCATATAAACAATATAGACAAACAGATTAAAAAAAAAAAAAAAAAAAAGAAAGAAAACTGAAAAAGTTTTTCCACAAACCTATAATCAATGCAAAAAATTACTACATAAGATCAAGATTTACCTTAAATCTCCACTCTCCTTTTTGCCTTTGGCCTTATTAAGCTTGACTTTCTTGCCCATGGTTGATGATATTTCAGGACAATCTGAGTTTTATGGCAGGGATGATGCAGGTGGCTTTTATGCTGCGTTATATAAGAACAGTTTGTTACGATACACAACACAAAATTGTAATAAATGTCGATTTAACCGGTTTAACGCAGGCTTCCTATAACACTTCCAGCATCTATCAAACCTGAGGCTGAACACCAAAAAGCGTCGTAAACCTATTCTGTGGACAAGCAAATGTACAAACCGCTAAACCTTTAAACATTCTCATTTTCCCCATTTAGAGTGAGCACCTTTGAACAAAATGGTGAATCATAAACAGATCCTGTCTCTTTAAATACCGCCGCTCAACGCAGCATTGCCTAACATGGTTATTGAGTTTATTCACACTTTGTCGGTTTTATCACATGAATTTAATTCACCACTTGTTCAAGGTTTCGATTACTTTACTTTTTTTTATTTTTTTATTTTTTTATAATAAACTATTAACTCAGTAAATATAGTAAACATTGTTTCGTGCGTAAACTCACGTGAAATACAACACACACAAACACGTAAATGCCTATGAGTAAATCGTTATAGTGAAAAGAAAACCTACCGTTTGGATCTTATCCCACCCTTTAACCCCTCCACACTGGCGCTCGAGCGCGGAGCTTCTGACAGACAGGCAGACCTGCTGAGGCGCGAGACACGCGCACGCGTTACATCATTTACAACCTCCGTGTGTCCTGAACGACGCACCTACTGTTTTTGCGGTACTGTAATTGCGTTCAGTCACTACAGTCATTGATTTTTACTTTAAAAATAATGTAGCTGCCAGCAACAATTGCGTGCAATTTCTATGTTTGATTAACTCGATTCTGAACCTCATTTATTTACCAATCAATGAGATCTCAGGATGTCATAGTGTAGGTGCGTTTCATAAATAGGCTCAATATATAAAATCATACATATTCATACAGATTTTAAATCTGATTAATACTGTATGAGTCATTTCACGCGTCATGTTTTTTATTTTACTGAAAACGCACATGTATATGCAGAGTGTGTGTGTAAAGATTGATATAGAAGAGATGAGTCAGACAAACTGATAAAGCTGAAAAGATACAGGCAAACAGTTACGATCCTCACGGAGCAGGATGCAGGGAAATACACACATTTAATCACAGTTACTCAGGAATGAACAAAGTCTGGTGATTGGTAAAAACTTAAATAATAGTACTAACGAGGAACAGGTGAAACCAATGAACCACGTGAGTCACGTGACTACAGATACAAACACAAAACAGAAACACGGGGAAATGGGATCTGTAGTCCGTGACAACTAACACAGACACACAGATGTTGGCATTTGTTTTTCATCACACTTTCTTGTCACTTTATACCTGACTCCTCTAAGCTAAATCGGTTTTATAATATATATTTTACAGGTCTGAATAATATTCTGTAACAAGGTATGTTCTAAGATTTCATCACACCCATATTATCACTATGAACGTGATGCTAAAATATAGTTGTTTAGCTGATCAACATGTGTACAATTGCTGGGATACAGGCTATCAACATGTCATTGACTGCAAAATACTGAACTTCCCAAGTAAAATTTACAAAAGAAAAATGATATGAAACATTTCCGGACACATTGTGTCTGAAAGAGAAATTGTATATTTTTCTTTTATTTTAATGCTGTAACCGTAACACCAGATTAACACACTCAATTGACATGTATACGATATATGTGCTGTAAATATTTTTTCTTAATAATAATTGGAATGACATTTAATAAATGTGACTTTTTTATCATAGAAAAGGTTTGTTTACAAAAAAGTAGTTACATTAAAAGCAATCTTTTACAACAATACTAATAATAACAATACATTTTTATTTTGGCATATTTTTTACTATAACACAGAACTGTTTTTCTTTAATATTAAA
>SOMO01000056.1:1546866-1569340 GCA_028128575.1 Paedocypris carbunculus | reverse complement strand
TTTTTTTTTTTTTTAACAATATATTTAACAATGTATTCATCTTACTGTCGTAAACATTGTGTTGTGATTGATTCTCAGCATTTTGCGTTGTCTGTTAATGAAGTAGATTCGCCTTTGGATCTGCAGGTTGTAGAGGAAAATAACTCGTTTCTTTTCTCTCTGGAAAAAGACAAATAATTCAATTGTATTATTAGTTTCAGTCGTTTCAAGTGTACAATAATTGTAACTTTCACAATTACTCTGCCTAAACTATTTGTAGCAAACAATCTACAGTGCACAGAGTGTAAAAGTGTTAAAGTATTACTGAATGAAGTAATGCTCGTGACATCAGAGCATCTGATTCAAACCCTACAGGAACCGTAATCTTCCACGTGCTGGCACAGGCCGTAAATCTAATGCTATTACAGTAAAGCCATATTATCTTATTAGTGCTTCACCACACACACACACACACACACACACACACACACACACACACCACTAGCACATAACACAAATTCCACTTTGTGGGTGTAAAAAAAAGCATCTGTATGTCCTTCTGCAATCTGTCTTACATATTTGACTTATCTGAAAGAAGATCTATTACAAATATGCCAATTACAAAAATGTATTTATAAAATGCACAACACTGCACGTTCTCACAACCTTAATTGTATTGGTTGTTTTATACCCAAACGTGCTTTAACTTTGTCTGAGCTTTTAAAAACATTTCAATGTGTTGATTTAATTAATGCATAATAGTGCAAGGCTAATGTGCCAACCAAAACATGGCTTCACAACAAGGCTCATCCAGATATTTTAATATTTGGACTACATTTGAATAGGTAAACAACTTAGACCTTGAACTTCGTCACACGTTTTGCAAGATTAAGGGTCAAGTCCCCAGAACACTGAAAGAAAAACTTGTGTGTAATATGAAATGGGAAAACTTTAGATCAAAACTGTCTGACAAATTACGGAAACCTATTTGCAATGTTTATTTTTTTTGGAAACCTTTTGATAAACTAAAACCCTTTTTGAGGAAGTAATTTTGTCTGTCAAACAAAATTACCGTGTATTTGTTTATTTCACTTCGCTGGTTAGAGTGAATAGCAATAATTGCACAATAATGAAAAATAGAAGCCACATGGATTTAAATAAAAATACGTAAATACACAAAACTGTAAACAACTTCTGCTGTAAAGAAGATATTCCTCATGACACCATGGCTGCAGGTTTAGAGTCGTTTGTCCTGCTGTAGAATAATTCTGGCCAGTATATACTGCTTGATGAACAAATATCTGCCTGTATTTCTCAAAAAAAAAAAAATAATAAAAAATTATAAATAATTCCAATTATAAACATTAATTATCCTGAGAAAATCCATCTTCATCAGGCTTCACTGCTTCACCTGCAGACCCTAATTTTTGTACGATGCCTTTGGCAAACACATTATCTTCAGCTATATAAAGTTTTTCCAAACTATATTCAGTCCAGAACATAGTCCATACACCCCTTGTTTTCATGCACACTTGCTCCAACATCGGTGGTTTGGCATTTTATCTCCAAATCAGACCCAAAACACACTTATTCCTGCTTTTGATGTGTAATCTTAATGCTATTATTTTTTGTACTGCTACTATTTTATGTACTTGCTATGCATTTGCTTTTTATTATGTGTTTTTACTATTCTTCCTAATGTTTTCTTAGTTTTTTTACACGACTCAATAGTGTGTAAATTATATATATATAATGCATTTAATTTTTGACTGCAACTCTTGATTTCATCTGCTAGACAAAGATTTCTCTAACGTTTGCAGTTTTTAGTGATTTTGAAAGCCCAGTGCTTTTGTTTTGTTGCTGTACTAAGTCTTCCCATGACATGAAAGTGTCGTTCACAACCTCACCGTGGCATTTTTCCACAAATGCATTAAAAACTTCCACACACACGGAAATGTTTAATACGTTTGTGGAAAAAATGCCACGTTGTTAAACTATATATTTAATATTAAGCACATTTATATTACGTGTGTGTGATATAAATGTGCTTACTATTAAATATAGTTATAACTTTTGAATTTATTAAAATTACAACTTTAACTACAATTTATTTATATTTTTGTGTCTGACAGATTTATAGAATGCCTTCTATCAATGGCCATTCATTAATACTCTAATTCATAGAGCTGTGCGGTTGTGTAATAAGAAACGTGATGTTGCAAGCAACGGCACATGGCGATATGATTCATTTAAGCTTCTTAGCCAAAGAAAGCATACGATGCTTTAGATGTTCATGACTGATTACAATTATGAATGATAAACACACAGGATTGATCTTCTCTAAGAGCTCATTCAATCCAAACTCCATTTAACATTGTTTTTTAGAGTGTGCTTGGGTCACTGAATACTGTATATTTTACTGAACATGATGGGCAGTGAATGCGTTTAAGGAGAATATGGACAGGTAGTGTTACCTTTGGGAAGTAAAAGGTGGAAATGACCCGACGCAGACGATTGGCGTGTACTTGGAGAAAGCAGAAGAGAAACATAAAAAAAAGAGGAATGAAAATCCAGAGGTAGTTTGATGTGCTCATAGTGTGTGGCTTTGGCAAACAATCTGAAATTTTGACAAGAAAAATACATTAATTAAATGTGCTTTTTACATAAAAAGTATAAAAACTTTTTGATTTGTCAGTCAGCAACAATTAGAAGAACCAAAGCTCATGGGTTTGTATCCAAGTGAAAGCAAGTTGTTAATTCTCTCCTGTTCTAAGACATGAAACAAACTATCACAATCACTGCTGACAAACTGACAAAAATATGACATTGCTATTTATAAATATTATGATAAATNGATTTATGCAAATTAATCATTTTTCAATTTCATGCAGATTTTAACAAAATCAAATGCAAATTTTAACAAAATCAAATGCAAATGTTAAACAGTGGTGAAAAGGGGTGAATAATATTATTAGTCTGGTTCACATTAATTTCACAAGCTCTCAGTTGCCAATGCACCATGTGACCAGGTTATTAAGAGACAGACACAAACAGAGATTTCTTCTCTGATCAGATTAAACACACTGTAACACAGAGACATCACTTGGCGTCAGAAGAGACAGACTGGAACATTGTGCCAACAAGCACTCATGGAAGCCAATGAGACGTTGGCTGGTTCTCACAAACCAGATTGACGATTTTTAATACTCTTAACATGTAAAATATAAGCGAATTGTTTCTAAAATATTTAAACCCATTTATATATTTATATTCATGAGAATTAATACATTACTATACAAATATGCATAAAATAAAAATATTAAAATACTTTTAAGCACCCACCTAAATTGCTGTACTGGAGATCAATGTTAATTGATACATTAAAGGCGCCAATGGTTTTCCGAAGGAGTCTGGCTAACATGGAATTTCCACCAATATCAATATCGGTATCTTGAGCACCTTTGCAAAGATATCAAAAAAGAAAATACAATAAATCACAGAGAAAGATAAAACTGAAAAATAATGAAATTACAAACTGTCATTTATCTAGTCATCTATTTATCTATCCATCCATCCATCCACCCATATGGACTGAATATTGACTGAACCTAAAAGACAATATCTTCTAGCTGTCTGAGTGTAACTGCTGTAATAAATGTATAACTGTGCATGTGTGCATGCAACTTACTGGTAATGGAGTAATTTGTGAAAGAGTGCCTTCGGATGAGATCAAACATACTGTACATGATTCCATCCACAGCAAACAAAACACACACAAACAAAACCAGGGACAGGAACTGTAAGAAGCCCACAAGCTGAAAAAGTGGGGTTCTATAAGTTAATTTGATCTTTAAGATGTATAAAAAAAGTGTGTGTGTGTGTGTGTGTGTGTGTGTCATTTGTGTTAATGTATATTATGCTATTTAAAACACAATACCACAGCCATTAGCTCGCTGGAGTGGACAGATAAGCTCCATGGATTGACCAAACTCTTCTGCTCTGCTTTCTTCAAGGGAAGCAAATATCTTTTGCCCTACAGAAAGATGATCTGCTCAGTGTTTTTGTGATTTATGAAGTGCAAATGCAAACTTACAGCACTCTTTCTACGGCTGTCAATCTGTGTGAAGTAGGTTGTAATGTAGACATTGTCAAAGCAAATGTCTCTGCAAAATTGATGAACATATCCAAATGCTCTGTTGAGGGGAAAAAAAGGGTTCTAAACATGTGTAATTAACATATAATACCTAGCAAAACAGAGAGGCTGAAAAGAGTGAGGACCCACGAGATGAAGACCGTGATGAAAGTGAAGGAGAGCAGGTATCTCATCACTTCAGATATCCGATCAGCTGTGGCCTTACTCTCTGCAAACTTACGAGTTAAGTCCTCCGTAATATTACGAAGCATATGCACTCCAAGTTCCGACTGGCTCAGGTTCTGAAACGCGAAAAGGTAATTAACAAACTTGATTATTTGGATTACCACATGTATTACCACACATCTTTAATATTAAAGTGAAAAAGGTGTTTGAATGCGGCATACAAATATGTGAGTATAGTATTTAGTTCAGATCAAATGAAAATACATTTTTGGTCACATCAACTATATCTGATAGCATTCATGATCTTCTCGACTTTTCCACTAGTTAAACTTTGTAAATCCATGTTTTGTATATTATGTGTAGTATTTTCAGCCTTCTGCTGAAGACCACGAACGTTGTTCTCCACCTTAAGCAGTACACGTGTTCTGAACTGCTCCGCCAGGCTGTTGATGGTGTCATTTAGCTTGTCAAAGGTCTGTCCAAAGTTTCCTTCAACTGGGATTTTCTCCTCGCACCAGGGGGTTGTAACTCGGACGAAAGGAAAAGCAAATGTTTAAACACAATTCCCATCTATGCCAAAACAGTACTTACCTTTCAAAATATTGCATAAAAAATTGAACTTCATAGGTGTGCATAATAAGAAGTTGATCAAATCCACTTTGATTTCTTTCATACAATCGATCCATTTGTTGTGGAGCCATTGATGACATGCATCGATTCCCTTCGTCACTACAACTGTTTTAGAAACACTCAAAAAAATGTAAAACAGCAAACTAAAGAAAATTAAAGAAGGGCTGCTTACTCACTGTTGCAGAACTCCTTCGTCTTCTGGACAAATTCTTCTTGAGTGTCATTGGCTGTGCTCGAATCCTTACCAAAGGAACCATACCCGTACTGACTCATCAGCTCATTGCGGACCTTCTGGAACTCTGTTCTCACACTCTCTGCTTCTGTATGGAATTCACCACTGTCACGCTGACCAACGAAAAAAATTGGTCAATTGTGTCAGGTTTACATTCTTGATACCCCTTGCATACATGCACACATATTACAATAAATACATATATGAAGTTTTATTATTTTATACGACATGATCATGTATCGATATGGTATTAGCATGTGTACATTGTAAAGTATATAACATTTAAAACAGGAAATATAACTAAATGTTTTTCTATCTGAGCATTCATCACCAACCACACATAAAACCTTGATTGTTTTCATACATGTAATGTATATAATATATTAAATGTAGATAAAATATCAGCAATTTATGTAGTATCATACTCACCACTATTTCTTGCACCACTTGCACATAGGGCTCGGTCAGTGATTTCCACAACAGCTTGCTATTTGCAATCTGCAAGTCTATGTTACAGCCCATGGAGGAGGCCACATTCTGGACATTACGTTGGATGTTTACAATGGGCCCTTGTTGGAAGGGATGGATGAGAAATCACAGATGTTCATGAGCACCACTGATAGTGTCAAATCAACAAATACTATTATAGTATAATCATAATCTTGAAGCGTAATGATACATAATCCCGGGAATCACCTTGATAAAGTCCATTAAGCACTAAAACCATCAGGAACGTGCGACCTTGAGATCCGAGCATGCTTGGAAATATCAGCAGGAGCGAGCAGCGAAACAGCACCGAAAACATGCCTCCAAAGATACACAAAGCTGCAAATTATAATATAATTTAAGCAATAGACAACACGATTTATAGTACTCTACTTTCAGTGCATTTTACTCACTCGCAAACACACAGCCAACAGTTATTTGATGAACTGGTGGCATTGTGATTTTGTACATCAGGCCGAAGAACAATGCTTTAATGAAGAAGATAAAGATGTATAAACAATTCAACTGGAACTGTTATCAATATATAAAATAAACGGTTATCATCTGGATATCAAGCACCACTGACCAACACCAGTCACAGCCCCAAACGCAGCGCCTGTGATACGTCTCCACACGGGAAAGTCCGAAACTGGGCCGAACATAAATCTATAAACTCCAGGTGGAAGAATCCGTTTGGAGGCGAGCTGTAACCCTGAAAATGAGCGTCTTGATTATTGGCAAAACAGCTCATTCTGACGTGAATCCGTTTACTTAAGGAAATAAGAGTGTTTTACAAAAACAAGAAACCTGAATGTGGCTGCTTTCCTTCCATGTTTTCAATGCTTGACGAAGAACCACTGTAAAGTAACAAATGATGGCGGGTCAGCCAACTACAACGGTGTGAGGGACGTCAGCGAGCTCGCGACCCTAATCGCAAGTCACAATCGAGTGTGTTTGTATCTGTATTTGTATAACCTATTTCAATCGAAATATCTGCGAAAAGATGCCGTGATGCCGAAACAAAGCAAAAACAAACGACGCCAGCGTGATGGCGAGCCTTAGCGACTATTACGCAACTGAACCCCTAGTTCACAATCGAGTGTGTTTGTTTGTATTCTGTATATAGAACAGTGTGCCTATATTTATCTCGCTGCCAAAAACACAAATACAACTAAGAGCTAAAGTGAAGTCGGGTCAACGCAACAAGTCTGTGACGTTGGCAAACTCGCGACCCTTAACAACGGTTACGTAACTCAAAACCTACGTCATGATCTAGCGTGTTTGTGGGTTCATTGTATATAATACGGTAGTCTATGTCTGTCTGCTTTTTCTATCAACTATAAACGTGTTTCTGTACAGCATCTTTATTGCAGACAAGGACAGACAGACATAGTTTCAAATCAATTTTACCAGTCACAAGTTTTTGATACGTAGATATTGTTTTATTTTAGAATGCCTCCGGTGAACAGGTATTTGAACGCTCTTAAGAAAAAGTTGTCTCGTCTGCGCGGAAGACGCGCGATCCGTCAGGTTAAGCGCAGCTTGCTTGGCTTTATTCTCGGCTTGTTTTTCGCATCAGTTTACGGACTCACCGCACTGTTTATTCAAAGTCACGACCTCTGGTTCTGCCTCATCACGACCGGGTTCATCGCAACGTTCGCAGGGTTTGGAGTGGGTCTATCCGAACGTGTGCGCACTAACGTCGTGCTGATGCTCCCAATGCTGTGCTCAAGTAAATCTAAAATTCATGTTACGGGTTTTGCTGATGATGAAGCTGAAGGTTATAGTAGACATATCTACATCTCTATGTATATTTATTTGCGTTATCTGAATTTTTCTGCTGGCTTGCATTTGACGTTATATTGCATGCAGATATTTTTGTCTGGCCTGTGGACCACAATCTTTTTGTTCTTCCAACAATCTGTGCTTTTCACATAATTCGAGAAATTTAGTACGTATGTCAAAGAATTATTTCAATCATTGGTTATCATTGGTACACAACTTTAACCACATGTGTCAAACTCAATGCCCGGGGGCCACATTGATCACGTTGTACAGTTATGTCCTGCCAGCAAGAGCATTTATAAGAAGCTCTGATAACACACACTACATATCCCACTACACTGTCTTGTATAAACTACAATTGTTTCATTTGTAACAATTACTTAAAAGTAATTTGTATCAATTCTTTCTAGGTTTTACAGCATGTTTGTATAAAGCATGTTGTATGTTTCATGAAGCTCCTGCAGACATTATTTGCCCTGCTCTGTTTGCCCACCTTAACTATTTTCTCTCTGTTTTCTTAAGAGACTGGCAAAAACTTTGTCCTCTTTCTCATGTGTACCTTGGTTATCCAAGGCCCAGTGAGCAACACCATGAAGAACATTGAACGTGCTGCAGACAGTGTCATCTGTGGAGCAGAACTGGTCAAGAACCAGACGCAACAACTTTTACAGCGTGCTGCAAGTCCGCTGCAACGTAAGTCCAGTCTACACGCAAGAATCTCCTCAAACCTCACATTAAAAATGCACATTTGAATGAAAAATGTACATTTAAAAAGCACCAGTGTTTTTTCCTTAAGAACTCATTTACATTTCTACAATTTCTTAATTTTGATTATGAATGTATTATAATATTTATAAATATGAACATTACACAATAATAGCTTGTTGACCTTATAATAATAACAATTAAATATAGGTACACTACCGTTCAAAAGTCTGAAATGTTCTTATTTTTGATAGAAAAGCACTGTTTTTGTCAATGAAAATAACTTGAAACAGGAATACACTCTACTCATTGCTAATGTGGTAACTTTTCTAGCTGTAAAAGTCTTTTTTTGAAAAGTTTTGAAAAAGTTTNTTTTCTAGCTGTAAATGTCATTTTTTGACTTTCTCTATACAAGTGTATAGAGAGCTGTGTTTGCTAATTGTGTCAGAAGGATAATGAAAGATTGGAAAACCCTTGTTTTATCATGTAAGCACTGCTGGAAACAGTTTAGCTCGTTAAAGAAGCTATAAAACTGACTTTCCTTTGAGCAGGTTGAGAATTTGTGGGGTCAATCATAGGCTCAAAATGGCCAGAAAGAGAAAATGTTCATGTGAAACTCGATAGTCTATCCTTGTTCTAAGAAAATAAAGTGTGACTTTTCATGGAGCACACAACATTGTCTAGGACTAGGTGACCCCAAACCTTTGAACGGTTGTGTATAAAGGTTATTGTTTTTATTGTTTTTATCTCAAATAATGGCTTGATTATCTCTCAAACAAATCAAGTGAATTGAAGTCATGATAAAACATGATCAAAATCTTATAATTTATGTTTTACTTTAATTGTCCCAATGTTGATTTCTGTATAGCGGCCTTAAATAAGATTCAGCAGATGTCAAGAAATGCTTACTCAGTTGCAGGCCGAGCACAAAACCTAATAAAAACCTTGACGCAATCTGTGCAGCAAATAGGTGAGTCAAGCATCCAACATATACTGAAAACGCCAGTGTTAAAAACAATTTCCTCTTTTCTCAGCTGGTACACTTAAAAATGTGTTGTATTTCTTGGAAACAATTGGACAAGTCTGCAACGAGGAGCTCGGTCAGCCATATCAGAAGTGCATTGGGCTGTTTTCCGATGCCGAGAGGAGTTGCCAGGAACAGCTTTCTGTGGTTTCTTTCTTATGTGACATCGTTAAAGGATTCCAGACGTTGTGTGATATTAGTCGTGGTAAGCATTGTTCAATAAAACCCTTATTTTACTCTTTACAGCAGAGCTGGGCATGTCATGTCTACATGCCGAGCAAAAACATAGCTTTAGAAGTAACACACAGCGAAAATACTTGTTCATTTCTGTTTATGACTTCCAATATCTGGCTCATGGGATGGACAGGGATGTCTAAAGGACCGTATGTGGTCCACAGGACGGAGAGGGATGACCAACAATATATGTGATCAACAGGTGGTCTATATGTGGTCTAGTGATGTCCTGTGATGAAGACGAAGGTCCTTAAGCGAAGGCCTTACGTCGAGACATGTTAACTGTATATCTTTCCATGTCATAGCTACTCAAACATTTTTGTACAAGAAGCTTATGTGGGAGTAATTGCTTGGGTTAAAGTTATTTAAATAGTAAACAATGTGTGAAACATGTACTAGGGCCTATCTGTAACATTCCTTAAAATATAACCGCAGCAAATCCATTTGGAATTGGTTTTATAAAATATTCCATACGTTCACAAGTCTAGCTCTGCTGTTCAATGCAAGGCATTTTGAATTACTGCTTTAACTTTGAACATTTAAATGATGTAACCTTGAAATATCAACTAGATGTATTTTGTTTGATCTCTTTGTCCTGTAGTTGGAGAGCTTTTTTGCAACTTACCATCATATATTGCTACGCAAATTAAATTTGATTTTGCTTTTCGTAAGTACATTTCATTTAAATTGTTTTGGCTATAAACTGAAATCAGTGGTGTCCAACTGTCACGTCTCCATGGATCCTTTTGCTTTATGAGTCTCATCAGTGTTCCCATTTGGTCTTGTATTTATGTCATCACCTTTTATATAGATTATCTGCCAATCGTTTTGCTCCGTTGTGTAGCGAGGGCCGTGGGGTCTGTTTGTGTTTTTTTTTCTTTTATTTGTCGTTAAATGTTTGTCTCTAGCCGCAATGACCGCGGATCCAATGTCAGACGTTTTGGTTCTGCATCCTGAATTCTCACTTGGCTCATGTTTCCGCCATGGAGAGTGGGATCCTTATGTTGGGCATCACTGAACTAAATTATTAAGTTTTTAAATAAGCCTAACATTAATTACAGTAATAATTTCTCTTATTTTCTTGCCACCAGCTACAATAACAGCATTTGACAAAATCAAGGAGGAGTTTGAATTCAACATTTCTTCCTCCATAAACTTTGACATGCTTTTCAACACCAGTCGGTCCATGGAAGAAGCGGTTCAGGAACTCATGGATGAGGTGGCAGAGGAGCTGGTTCTGCTTCGGGAGCTCAAAGTCTTCCTGGCATACATGGGTTTCTTACTGCTTGTCTTCATGTACATCAAGTGTGTACTTCCTAGTCACTGTTAGACATTTTTGTCTCTGCTGCATTTGTTTAACACTTATGTTTGAACACGTATATGAACAGGGCCATTCTCTACAAAAACCAGTACCTTCATAATGACACATTTGAGAACATCTATATAACAGAGCAATTCATCAACCTGGACAGGAAGCTCTCCAGACAGGGCAGACCAGCTGCACTTCCTCTCAGCCGCATCGAGTCGCTCACCTACATCAGTCCTTGTGAGTAACTCTATCAGTTTCACTTACTGTTGTCGACCAGCGCAAGGAGAAAGACTGAAGGAATGCTCGGAAATCATAAATATGTTAAAAAAAACTGCGAATGTTGAAAAATGCGTAGGACGCTCTCCAGAACATTGAGATTATAGCAAGACAGATAAATGTCAGCCAGGACATAACAAAGATGTTGAGATTAATTCAACAACTCAAACTAGTAAAGGTGCTGTGGGCAGCACTGTCGCCTCACAGCAAGCAGGACCCAATATTGAATGTTTCAAGGTCTAATCAGCTTTTTGTGTAGAAAATGTTCTCCTCATGCTTGTGTGGGTCTTCTCTGGCTCTCCAAATTCCTCCCATAGTCCGAAAACATGCCAGAAAACTAGAGTCTGGAAAATTGTATATATATATATTAATATAATTGATTATTGTATATACTGTTTTATAGACTCTCTGTACCTAACTGGGAAAGAGAGAAAGGCTGTGGCTGGTCAAGTCCTGCTTTTGCTTAGGTACATGGCCATGACTGGCATTCTCATCGCTGTGGACTTGTTGGTGTTCTGGGTGTTTGAGTTGGTTTACCACAAAGCTCAGGGTGAGATTTTCACCCAAGGTAAGCACACACAAGACATGCATTTACATGTGTTTGATGCATTTGTTATTGTCTAAACATGATTTAATGTCTGTCCACCTTTCAGCTCCGTTGGTGGTTGCTGTACAAATTGATGGATCCGGATTTGCCTCCGATATCTTTAAAGATATTGCAGCCGCGTTTGACATATTACAGAAAGGAAACATAACTGTGATTAGCAAGAAATGCCTCATGATACCCGTGGAGCCAGACTACGTTCGATATTTGGTCATAGGTACAGTACAGTGCTATTGTTTTGCACTGCCACCTTGTGGTAGAATTAAATAATAGAAGGTTATTTTTACTTTTTTTTTTCAAACTACAAAATAGTTAATTTTAGAGATCGAGAGATTTCATACTGTTTAATGCTAGCAATTATAAGGTAGGTGTGGCATAGTGATTAATAGGAAGTAGAAGGTTCGAATATCAGACCAGCAGGAGCCACAAATAAAATGCTTTTGAGCAAGACATTAAACTTAATCTGCTGTATAAACGCTTCACAGTTTAAATGTGTTGACTTCAGAGCACTGATCGATTGTTTCTCCACCGTGTGTCTATGTGTTTAATGCTTAAACTGATTCACACGCTTACCCAGTGGTATATCTGACGTTTGTCTTTCATTTGAAGGCTTTCTTTCCGGCTTGACTCTGTTTCTTTCGGTTGCCGGTGGCTACGTCAAACGTATACAGCGGTTTGTGTGTGCCTGGTACCATCCTAAAAGGGAGAAAGTAAGAATATTTCAAACCAACCAGATCTATATAGCAATAACAAAAGCTATATATTTGTGTCTGTTGTGATGGCAGGACAGGATCCGCTACCTCCACCGTCATATTCTCTCCCAGCGTAGGTTTTTAGGAAAAGCTCTAATGAGAGCTGTGGACCGAAACAAGGTGGACCAGCAAAGCAAAGGGATGCTAGACTTTCTAACCAAACGGTGGGTCACGCCCACACCCTCAGTAGCATTTTGAAATCGTATTTGGAATTTTTGCCAGTCAAACAATAGTTCAGATTAGTGAACTTGATTTGTTGATTGATTTGTAAACATGAAATGATATTTTGGCATTCAATACTTTAGCGCCCACTGGCATATTTCTTAGTATCTGAAATGGTAAAGAAAACCATGAGAAGAAACATTGCAATGAAAAACGTTTAATGCTTCTATACCATCGTTATTGTATAATGTTTTTCAGTAGTGGTGCAAATCAATGATTAGACCTACACCAGGGGTGGCCAACCCGTGGCTCTTGAGCCTCATGCGGCTCTTTAACTAGTTTCATGCGGCTCTTCAGGAGCTTTCACATGACATGAGTCCAATATAACACAATGTTAACTGTTAAAAAATAGCAAATTTTATCATGTTGGTGTGGTTATTGTCATTAAATCTGGCTGAGCAGAGGTCTGTGTGTGTGTGTGTGTGCATACAAGATTAAGGAATTGGATGATGTTTATCTGTGCCCGTGTGTGTGAAGTGGCTCTTTGTGGCTCTCACACAGAAAAAAAGTGGCTCTTCATGTCTGACTGGTTGGCCACCCCTGATCTAGACTGTAACATGTCCTTATATAAATAAAAACAGTAAAAGTTCAACAATCACAAATTGAGAGGATAAACAACTTGTGAACACGTTTTGTACAGTGTGCCAATTTTAGTCAAAATTCTTGGAATTGGTAAAGAGTCTTGCATGGCATGTGGGAAAGTGCTGTGTGATGATGAGAAGCAAATCTGCTCTACTCCTGATTGCACAGGTCAGTTTGTTTTAATTCATTTTTCTATTTTTTTTTTTACTTGATAAACATAAGGCCCTAAGCAAGTCCAAGACCAATTTTGACACTACGATCTTTACTCACAGGTTCTTACTGCCCGCCATGCTTTCATCTGATGGAGAATATTTGTCCTCTCTGCAATGGCCACCAGAACTCAGACGAAGAGCGGTAAATCCACGGCATTTGGAAAATATGCAAATTTAAACACATTAAAAACATGGTGTTTAACACCAAAAAGTACTATTGTGTTTATAAAGAGATTTAAACCTTTTGTTCCAGTGACTCCAGTGATGAGGAACAGCTTGGCTTATTGAACAGAACGGACATATTGGAACAGTATGAGACCAATTTAAATGTGTCACTTTTTTTTCCTCATTTGTTTAATTATCTTTCAGAAATCCCAGTTTGAACGGTTCCGGACGTCACAATACCAGCTTACTTTCCGTTTGAGGCGATGCTAAAATGCTGAAGATGTCTACAAACATAATTTCCTCCATGTATTAGCGTTTACAAAGCAATAAAACTTTGTTGCATCACGTCAGTTCGTCTTATCACATCGATGGGAATGTTGTTTGTCTGGTCGCATTGCTTGTTTTAAGAATGATGGGAATTCGTTTTACTCAAAATACAACACGACCATATACGACCTATAGCGCTTTTTAATCCTAAAATAAATAGATGTCTATGCGTCTTGATGTGTGCAATACACGAATGAAGGTATTAATAAAGTTTCCATAAAAGCGTCATCATCTTGTGCACGAGAAACGTGGGCGTGTCTGAGGCGCGAGACGAGTCAGGTGACGAAATGCCGCCTCTTCACTATACTCACCTGCGAGGTGGTTTCCGTTCAGTCGCTACTGAAACATGGAGCCCACACAGGTAGGAGTGGTTTTGCTATATCTTAATGGTTTCATTTTGTATGTATTGTATCTGATACATTTTCTAACTAGATATTGCTCATGTAAAACATATATACTTAGACAGTGTGAACTACTATATTTTCAATTTGCCGTTGATAGCGTCTCGTGTGTGTGTGTGTGTGTGTGTGTGTGTGTGTGTGTGTGTGTGTGAAACTATTCTGTTCTCTAACAGAATGTCAACTATTTCTTTTTGTAGTTTACAGATCTGGAACAGGCTCTTAATACCCTAGTTGCCAATTTCCACTCAGCGTCAGCGACTCAAGCTGATGTCCTCACAGTCCAGGAATTCCAGAACATGCTTTCTAAAGAGCTGCCTAACATGGTGAAGGTAAGACGAGATCTACAATTGTGTCACACTAACGTAAACAGTTAGATCATTGGTTCAGAACAAAGTGAAGCCATACATGTCTAATAAATAATACAATCAAACTTTAGGATTAAGAAAAATCTCTATTTGTATTTATACTTTTTCAAGATGCAAATGCTTGCTTTTTCAAGAAGATTGGCAGCACACAACACGTGCCCAGCCCTTTAAAAAAAAAAAAAACCCTTCACTGCATGTATGTGACAAATAAAATCTGAATCTATACTTCCACACAGACACAGGGAAAACATACAAACCCCGAACGACTCAAACATGAGTCTACTCACTGTAACACCATTTCGCCAATGAATATATTAAATTAATTAAGCATAAATACATTTAAAATAATTTATAATTGTGATTCAGAATTAGATAAAATAAATTCTATTTTAAAAACAACTACCAGTGTTTAGTGTTTAATACATCACCCCTTCTGTTCTCGTTCAGGGAGCCGGAGACGAGGAAGGACTGAACAAACTCCTGAAAGACATGGACGTGCTGGAGGGGAAAGCAGTCACATTCAACAATTTTTGGGTGCTGGTTGATTCTCTGGCCAATAATCAGTTTGGATTGCAGGAAAAAGAAAAGCATGCGAAGTGTGTTAAGTGTATGCTGATGTGAGTCACAGCCCTGTGTAAATAAAAGCCATCGACGTATGTGAGCCTGTAAACTCAGACAGAACAAGACGCTTCAGGCTTCAGAGCTGTCGACCTCATGATTAACTGCTCTTGAGAAGTACTGTATAAGTCCACAAGTATATCCAACCAGCTGTGAGTCATCTCTACACCACTGAGCCGTTCCTATTTGCTGGAAATAAGAGCCAACATATCTACAGTAATCTGGTTAAACCAATCATAATCTTTGAATGTAATGATGACTGAAATGTTCCTAAATCTAAACTAACCGATTCTAAATTTAAGTGTAAATATTATGAAATAATCTTGCATCTGAAATGTTACTGATATGGGAAAAAATGAATTAAAAGGGTAAGAAAATCTTCTAAATAAAGACCAGTTCATTTTATAGTTTATATTATCATCTTTAAAAAGCAGAAGAGTTTCCTTACTATTTACGGTAAGCCAACACAACGTAAAAGTAGACGTGTTTGACTTATGGGGTTGGAAAAGGACGGTTCGGATCATTGGTTTTGTCAAACAATAGATCGTCGCAGTTCATTACGTAACGCTTCTTCGCAAAATGTGCGCATGCGTCTGCTTCAGAACCCGACCCAATCAGATTTTCTGAGCCCGATCCCTTGTTGAGTCGTTCAATTGCAAAACAGTATGACGGGGATTCCTTATCAGACAAGAAAATTAAGACTGATTAATCTGTTTATCGAGTGTAAAAACGTATATTTATAATGCGCATGCGCAGTCAAACGAAACGAATCACGAGATTAAAAGAATCATTCACTTTGGTGAGTCGTAACGCTCGAATCATTTTTAAGATTCGTTCTCGAGCGTCATCCTAATAGCGTTGCTTACATGGCGCATTTTGCTGTGATCACATTTCATTTTGAATCGAAATAATTTCAATAAAAAACACGGCAACACCCGTCTAGTCAAATGATGGTAAATTGGTCGATTTATCTCAGTTTGATTAGTTTTGAGTTGTTAAAACAACAAAAGAAGAAGACAGGTTTGATTTGTTTCGTTCACGTTTAGCTGGATACTTTGTAGCACACAATGACTTCCGAGCAAACCAGAGCAGCCACCTCCCTCCGTTCGGATGACCTGAGACGGTGCGAAGTTTGTGTTTATTGCAAAGGTGGTTTGGACTCTACGTTTCGGCCCCAACTGTTACCGTGCCTACACGCATGTTGCACCGGATGTATTGGGAAAACGTTGGGAAATAGAGACTCGCAAGGTGAGAACTCATCGGCAATGTTCAGTCTTTGTTATTTAGGGTAGCTTGTAACTTGCTTGAACTTTCACAAAACAGTAAACAATGCAATCTACAGAAAGAAAGAAAACGTGTATTTGGTAAAATAACACAACTTATATAATATAACATTTAAGAAAGTAACGGTATGTTCAAGTACTAAATGTAAAGTACGTGAAAGGAACTATATTCAAGTGTAAGTAGACAAAAAAGGTCAAACTTTTGTGGTTAACGTCTTACATGCAATATTCTTTTCACAAATGTTGTATATTAGATTAGATACGACTTTGTTAATCCCACAATAGGAAAGTGTTTGCAGCATGAAGGACAAAAAGTAAAAACACATCTAGTAGAAAAAACAGCAAACAATGATACTGTACTAGAAAAACACCGTAAAGAAAAACCAAATAAATTTTGCAAAAAAAATAAACCCAACAAACGCGCAAAACCCCAACCTTCTAACAACTTAGTAACATTTAAAATATTTATTTTTCTTGCAGAATGTCCAGTGTGTGCACAGCCTTTCAGTTTGCCAGAAGTTACTGATTTACTTTTTAGGAAAGACTCTTCAATTAGCAAGGTCCTCAAGGTAAGTCCTCATGTACAGTATCAGATATTAAATATCTGGATTTTGGTCCATTTGACATGTTTGATATGATGACTAGGATATCCACCTGAAAAAGACATTTTATTCTCCACAGTGTGCCGAGTGTGACGCAAGTGAAGTTAGTGGCTGGTGTGTCCAGTGTGAAGATGCCTTATGTGATGACTGCACGTCTGCTCACCGAAGAGTGAAGGTGACCCGTGAACACGAGGTCATAGCCAAAAACCCACCTGCAGGTCAGTATTTTCACATTTTGTTCCAGAACTCAAGTTTATCAACTGCCTTTATCTCAGAACTAATGCTATTGTTTAGGCTGGTTTCCAAGATCACGTTGCCGTCTTCACCAAATGGAGAACTTGAAATTGTACTGTCTTGTCTGTGATAAGCTTACTTGTAAAGACTGTCAGATCATCACACATAGAGGCCACAGGTAAATCTTTTCAATAAACTGCAATGCATCCAAATTCATATTGTGTTTAACTTTGTCGTTTTCTGTGACAGATTTTTACATTTGGACTTTGCCATGGAATCTCAGAGGCAGAACCTTCAGAATTTTATACAATCCATCAAATTTCAGGAACAGACTGTCAGAAACACACTGCTTCTTCTAGAAACAAGGTAACTGAAAGCAACCGAGTGCAAACCTGATTCTTAAATCTAGATGAGAATCCTTTATTATTTACTCTTCCCTTGCCATGATTATGTGTCAATCCATTATTGCATTATGTTGTGTATTTTGTCAGTTCTATGTTTTGTGTTGCCTTGTTTTATGTTTTTTCTGTTTTTGGGTTTCTGGTGCTTTCTGAGGTTTTCAGCTGTTATGCCTAGTATTTCCCAATTTTTAGTATTTAATTGTCCTGTTATGTGTTTGTCATGCCCCTCATGGCTGTTCGCGTTTAGTATTTTATGTCATTATTTCCCCAAGTCCTTACCCTGCAGTTTTGTTTTATCCTTTATGTATCTTTTCTGTTTTGGTTTTAATGTTAAAAATGTTTCCGGTCAAATAAAAACACAGAAGTGGTTTTATATTTAGATGAAATTGACTTTTTACCACGTGTCCGTGTTGGGACACGGAGGACTACTTGAAGAAAGAACTCTTGAGCTTTTATTCTGGGATCCAAATAACAGACCATAACTTACCATCATTTTTCCCTGTATATCTGTTAGGATAAAGGAGATTGAGCAGTATAAAGTTTCTGCAAAGAAGAAGATTATACAAGTTGTTGACTCCTTTTTTTTGTATTTGGTTCAGAGAAGAAATCAGGTCCTTGAGGAGGTCGAGGTCAGAAAAGTCCTTTCTTATTCTTTGATTTGTAGTATAAATGCTTTAATTGTTGTAATTCTTTTGTAGTATTGTATGTTTTGTTTGTTGCTTTGTTTCCAACAATTCCTCTTCAAGTTTTTTTGTATAATTAGTATTGTTTTATTTTTAAGGCTTTGTATTCAGAGGAAATGAAAGCTTTATTGGTGAAGAAGATGACTCTGAGCAGGTTGATGGAACAACAGGATTACGTTGCTGCGTTTATTGCCTGGATCCAGAATTCAGAAGGTCCATCTGTCCTGCTCCACAAGAAAAAAGTACATTCAGATTCTTTATTCCCTTGAGCTTTTTTTTTTTTTTTTAATACTTGGGTTTTGTATTTTTATGACTAAATCAGATTCAGAAGCGGGTGCAAACGCTCCTGTCTGGAAATACAAGCCCTCCTGAGGTCATGATTAACCTGCTCCTTCGTTCTCAACAAAATCTCCTTTTGGACAACTTGAAATGTAGTAGACGTTTTCTATCATGCACAATTATTATTATTATTATTATTATTTTTTTTTTTTTTATAAACGTTTTACAGACGAAAAAGTAAAACAATTTTAACGCCTCGCTATTTTGATTCTGCTGCAGGTCTTGTAAACGTTGAAAAGCAAACAGTTCCGTTTAGCTGTTCTACCGAACCTGCCACGGTCGGAAACGCTAATCCACCCTGTGCAGTAAATTCCAGCACACCGGCACGTGACAAAACATCTACCAATCCGTCTGCTCACAGTGTTAATGTCCATCAAAGTCAGTTTAGTCTTTCTCGGCCCATCCAGCCAAAATCTCATCCTAATCCTAATCTAAACCAACCAACCACCACCAACTCAGTTTCACACCAACTTACATCTAGATCTGCTTTCAGTAGTTGTGTAACTAAGTCGAATCAGTCAGCAGTTTCTTCAGGCTCTACTTTTGCTCCACAAGGGTCTTCTCTAGCAAATCCAAGCCAATCCAAACATCTTCAGGCAAGTCGTTTGGATTCACAATCCTCGAATCTCAGGCTTAATGAGGCTAGTAAACGCCCTGTTGTTCACCAGCCTACCCATCAGCTTCCGTCACAGACTGTCTTGACGACTGCCCATCAGAATTCTCAAACTATAAATCCTGCCTCCACCAGTAGCCAATCAGCCGTAGCGAACAAGCCAACAGCTTTACTCGCCTCACAGAGCAAACGTGTGGATTGTGAAGGCCTACCGGTTCCTGCCAAACAGCCAACATCAAAACAAGCCTCTGTGCTCGCTCATCCACAGACACAATTTCTTGTACTCGCAAATTCAATACAAGCAAATAACCAAACAGCCGTTCTAACATCTGTACCCACACAGATGTCAGTGCCAGTACTAAGCCAAAAAGTTCTAAGCCATCCAATAATGACCAACCTGCTGGGACAACCTGTGCACAATCTTGCTTTAAAGCCCATTACTACTCCCAGTCCTCCATCCACATTTCAAGTGTCCTCCACAATCAACCGTTCCGGTATTTCACATGTCACGTCAGCAGGACTCATGTCGTCTTCCTCTTTGAATCAGCCTACTGCTGTATTCCTCACTGACACAAACATAGGACAGGCTTTCCTGCTTCCTCTAAACTTTGTAAGCAACAACTCGTCTTCTTCTCCAAGTGCAACTGGTGCTCAGAAAGACAGTAGAACAAACCCTGTTTCATCAGTCAAGGCCTCAGCTGATTCTCCCTGCGATCAAGAGAATGGTGTGAGCAGCACAAACGACGCTGATGCTCGTGCTGATGTTCGTTTGTCGGGCACAAGTTCCACGTCGGAGACATCTGAAGTTCACCTTCCATCTGCTTCTTCACAAGTTTCTACTAAAACTGTCGACTCCTCTGATGCTTGTGAGGGTCCGGCGACCACCACTAGGTGGCAAGCTTCTGCCATTCCAGCATCTTCACTGAAACCTCAAGATGGTCATTTGTCAACCAATAGCTGCTCTGAATGTCCAGAGGGAACAACCACTTCAGGTCCAGACGCTGCAACTCCTGTGGAATCAACAGCTAGTAGCACACCTGAGCGTGTACGTCATGAAAGCAGAGGCAGTGTTTTCTTAATGGTTTATAATACAAAATTATTTTTTCATCTTTTTTTCAGGATATTGTACAAGACACTGTTGTCCAAAGTGATTTGGATAAAAACAGTGTAAACAACCAAAAAGGTAAAGTACTTACTTTTAGTTAATATTTTTACAGCTACCGTTAAAATTGTTGCATTGTGATTAAAAAGCTCTCCCCCTCTCTCTTTTTCTCCATCTCTCTTTTTCTCTTTTTTTCTTTGTCTCTCACTCTTTCTTTCTATCTATCTCTTTTAATCTCTGTTTTTCTCTTTCCCTCTCTCAATCCCCCAATCCCCTTTTCTCTCTCAATCTCTTGCCCTCTTTCGCACAGAAACACCATGTATAATCACTTCATGATTTGTTTGTTGCTTTTTTTTTTTTTTAACAGTAAAGCAGGATGACCTGAAAAATCGCAAAAGGTGTGTGCAACCTATCTTTTCATACAAGATACTAAACCTTTACCTTACTATTATATACTATAGAAAAATAGTACGGTATGTTACAAAATATAGAATTTTCTAATTGACCCTTTTTCTACCCTCAACAGATCTTTATGTGTAAGTGTGCCCTTTTCTCTGCCTCCGGCTGAAGAGTTGTCACCAACTGTCACCAAAATGACTGATGCCTGTGGAGAATATCTCCAGACTCAGAATTCAGAAGAAGAGGTAAGTGTTCCAGGAGAGCGAGAGAAGAATGGAGTAGATCCACGTCTGATTTTGTTCTCCTGCTTGTCGTGCTGTTCTTCAGGCTAACCAGGCGTGTAGAAGGCCGACGGCTTCTGAACCACCTTTACTTCGTGATCACACCTGCCCAATGACGTTTGAAGAGCAGCTTTGTGTAATGTGTCGATCTGCAGGAGTTTCACATATCTGTTCTCAATGTGGAAGTTCTTTTCACTCGCAATGTCACATTCCACCCATCCTTCACGAACGGTGAGATCCTCATCGTTCTTCATCAGCCTATTGGAGCAGCTTGCTGATCTATCAGTTTGAATGTGCCAAAATTCTGGAAGAGGTCATGTTGCCTTCTGCTTTTACAGTGAGGATTGGATTTGTCTACTGTGTGAAAATGTGGATGAGGCGAGTGTACAGAGATCTGTGAGGCTGAGTAAAGGCCTACTGAGTCTGCAAGATCAGAAGGTAAGCTGACGAAATCTCCAGTGTAAAGGTTTAAAAAGATGTTCAGAAAGGATGTGAAGGCCCACATCTGGTGTTAGTCTACTCGTTTCATATTTATAAATGTAACTTTAACGTTTAAACATGTGTTGTGTGTTGTTTAGAAGTGTGAGAAACTTCTCCATGGCCTTCTGTGCAATGACATCAGCAGCCTGATTAATAATGTCACCCAGGTACAGAAAAGTGTGGGAATCTGATTGGATTTCTACTGTTCTGCATAATGTGTGCATAATGTCTTTTTGCTAGCATGAATCAAGAAACTCAGAATTTGACGTCATCCTCGGGCGATTGCTTGGAAAAACAAAGCCGTGCTATCGTACCGTGGCTGAGTTTGTGTCAGACATCTGGGTGACTTTTGACTTCTTGATGTCGGCTGAAAGCAATGCTGAGGTGAGCAGCCTTTTAAATGTGGATTTGAACCAAAAATGGCTCTCAGTAACTTTCTCTTTTGACAGGAGAAGAGCTGTGTGGTCCACCTTGAGAAGTCTTTTCAGACCCAGCTGAATCAGTTCTTTGGTACCAGTCTCCATTCCAGTCTCCTGCAACGTGTCCGATCTCAGGATTCAGGAGGAAACTCAAACATCAACACTAAAAAGAAGCCTAAGGACACTTTAAAACGAATGAGATCATTTCTTTCAGAAAACAATCATTTGTTTGTAAAGAAACAGTGCAATGAAGAGGAAACCAATGCTGGGAGTTCTTCAACCAAAGATGATTGAATATGAAAACCTGCTGCTAATAGCACTAGAGAATGTTTTCTTTTTTTGTCTAATGTAAATGTCTTTATTATATTTAACTATAAATATAACCACAGACCTGGTTATTGTTTTTTTTTTT
>SOMO01000056.1:1534904-1546728 GCA_028128575.1 Paedocypris carbunculus | reverse complement strand
TTTTTTTTTTTTCTCAAGTTTTTGCTACATGTATAGTGTTAGTAACATATATTATAATACCTTTTTGAGGGAACCTTTTCTAACAAGAAAGGATATCTTAAAGTAAAAACATAAAACACTCTTATGCTAATAACAAAAACAAACTATATTGAAAATACATCTAAAAGTAAAAAAAAAAGAATTACCTTAATATTTAACATGTTTTTAGTGTTGAAACAGTACGTGCAACAAAAGTGAAATATTATTAATTAAATACAACCCCTCCACACACACACACACTATAAGGCTGATTTGCCTTTGCTCACCATTCTGATTGGTTCGAGGCTACATTACGTCTCTAGGCCCCGCCCACCACCTTTATAAGCCTTTGCAAGGCAGCGCATTTAATTTATAGTTCTTGCGAGATTCCTGTGGTGTGTTGGTGAAATGGTTGTACAAGTAAAACCAAGTCCTCAACCTTTAAACAAAGCGATGGAAGGAAATCAGCATAAAGTGGAGGCGAATGTGCTGTTACTAGGAGCCGAAAACGTAGGGAAATCAGGTAAGCAGTATTGTATTTTTGGCAGTTGGTATAATATCGTGTACCATATTTAATACACTATATACAACATATTTTATAACACTATATTTGTTTTTCAGCTCTTACTGTCCGTTTTATTACAAGAAGATTCATTGGAGAGTATGGAGACATTGGTAAGTCAAAGAGTATTAATATTGTAATTTTATATCGAAGCAATGTCTTATCATATTTTATTTATTAATATTACCATGATTTGTTTTAGAATCAATTTACAGTCACATTGACAAAGTTGATGGACGAGAAATATCTCTAAACATCTGGGATTCCTTGTATCCACAGGTAAGAAGAAATGGCTTGATGTTTACATTTTAAGTTTGCATATAGTAAATGTATAATATACATTAAATTATATGTATACAATGTTTCTCACACAACATCAGACACATTTTTTGTAATTAAATGTATTAAAAATAAAATAAATAAAAATGTTTTAAATCAAATGATTTGAATTTAATAATGCTCTTTGATAAAGTGAATGTGACACATCTTCCACGTGGTCATCCACAGAGCTGCGAAACAACTGAGTCTATCAGTGACAAACAGCTCCAGTGGGCCGACGGTGTGATTCTGGTCTACAGCATCTGTGACCGCTCCAGTTTCGAGGTGGTCCAGAAACAAGTGCAGCTGATCCGCCAGACCAGAAAACTGTCAGCATCAGCACCGATCATCATCGTTGGAAACAAGCGGGACCTGCTGCATCAGAGAGCGGTGTCAAGTGAAGAAGGACGTCTGTTCGCCCTCTCGGCCGACTGTGGTTTCTTCGAGATCTCGGCAGCTGAAACCTACCACGGCGTGCTGTTGGTTTTCCATGAAATACTAGACTTAATCAAGGAGTCCAAAGCTCTGAGAAAAGGCATGTTGGGAATTAAGGGTATCGTCAGGAGCGTGTCTGCAGTTTTTGGAAAGAAGTGAGAGTAAATTGCAGGAATGACTTCAGGTTAGCGTAACAAAGGCAAAGATCTCTGGCCCATTCACCAAGAGTGGAGAACTCAGAACCATGGGTTTTGGGACTGACTGTCAAAGTAAGGAATGTTTTTAGTAAGTGAAAATTTCAGATCCTGCTTAATGGTCAAAAGTCTTGGTTTGGCTTGGAGATGGAGAAAGTGGTGAAGACAATCGATCCACACCGCTGAAATAAGTTTGCCTGTCATGACAATCCTCAAAATCTTAAATAGGCAAATACAGGGACGGGCATTCTTCTCAAATAAGCCCATGTCATTTACAGCAACTAAATCAGAAGTGGGTTTTGATTTTTTTTTTCTACATAAGAACAATGAAGAAAAATTAAAACATTGTGGATGACTGAACCAAACGACAGAACTCAATCAGGCAGAATATTTATTTCTTTACAAAAAGCAATAAAAAGCAATTGTCCATTAATAGACTTTTTTATTTATTTATTTTGTAAATGAATAAAAAAGGACTTTTATACTAAACCAATGCCGTTTAGTCTATGCAAAAGGTACATTAAAATGATCTTATATGGGCCTGTTCACTCAAAAAGTGTGCATGTGGCCCCGGGGCCCGACAATGTCAAGGTTTGGATGTAATGCAGTGTAAATAAGACTGGTGTGCAAAACATGTCTTTGTTTTTGTTTTGCCTGTGTTGTATATATAGATTTTTTTTTCTTCCATATTTTCCTCATGTTTTTCTGGGGTTCGAGGCAAAAATAGATTGATAAGCCAATCGAAGAGAAGTCTGTGTTAATGCTCCGTGTGCTGTACCTCATTTTAACACTGCTGGTTTATTAATGTACTTAATGTAAATAAAGTTTATATTTGTAACACAACTTTGCTGTTTATAGTTCTTTGCATCAGAAAGCAAAAACACATCTACCGCACACAATATTTTTTTATTATGCATATAGTTAAGCATTACAGCTTTTACACAAAGCAAAGCAGATGGACAAGTGTTAGCGATTGTGTGAAAGTATATTGAAACACATTAAACATGCACAGAATTTGTCGATGTAAATGTGCAGGTGATAAAGTGACACACCCTAGCACAACAATCTGTAGCCGTTACATTTATCCAAAGTAAAACGTTCATTCTAAGAATCTATTAATAACAATATTGATTTTACGTTTTAAAGCTTCTGAGCAAACTCTATCCTAGCGAATACTTTAGTCAAAATAGCATGTGATGTGATGTCTCTAAATCTATTAGACATTGTGACTGACGATGGTTTGTCAACAGTATGTAATCTGCAGTAATCTAGAATATGATCAGATTTCTGTGCCTGTTGTGTTGGCCTATGGTTCTGTGGTTTCTTCCATGGGCATGTCTTGGTCTTCAGATGTAGGCCCAGAGCTGAAAAACTCAAATGCACGCTGGCTCTGCGATACAATTTGCATAATGGGAGCAAGCAGAACCTCCGTGGTAGATGAACGGCGGCGGTTCATGTCAGAATTGGAAACAGCCAATGAGTCTGGAGAGACAGGAGAGTCCAGCTTCAGGCTGCCCTTACGGCCATTCGCTGGCACAGTGGCTGGAGACGGCGAGATGGTGGGGCTTGCTGGGGTCGCACTGGCGGACCCCCGGCGAGAGCGGGCGTAGAGGCTGCTGCGACGGCGAGGACGAGCATCCATGGCTTTGAGGAAGAGGTTGTTAGACTCTTCCATGCGATTGGGTGGACTTTCAAGAAGCTCATCTGGGATTTTGATTGCAGCATCAGAATCAGAGACTTCTTTCATCTGAGTGACAAAAGGAAGGTCACACACACACATACACGGAATGCGCGCGCATACATTCCAATCGATCCTTTACATTTTTATTTTAACTTTACATTTTTAGTCATGCTACTTTTAACCAATGATTTGTGTGCCGGAGACCAAAAGTCAATTTTCTATTAGGTTCTAGCGTAATTCCTGTTTAACTCAGTGCTTGAAACTAAAAAGCCTTATTTTTAAGACACATCAGCTTTTGCCCGTTGTTAAAATTTGATTAAAATGTAAAAAAGCTCTAAAAGCATTATGATGTCATAACTGAACCAGAACAAAAACAGAGAAAAGCAATTTCCTCTCATTTTAAAAGAACACCGTAACACAGAAATGGGCGAAATATAATCTAGGTCACTTGATTAAGGCAAAATAGGCGTTTAAAAAACAGGACAACCTTCATATATTTTTTTTTTATCTGAACAGAGCAACAAATTGCTTATGCTCATCTTGTGAACTAAACAATAATGAGACTGAATACATAGTGTGGCTTTGCCGCTGATAATGGGAAACTGTCTTTTGGCCAAAAGTGCTAATCCCTAATGCCGAAAAACAAAAAGAACATATTTTTTTGTCATGTTATGTTTGTCATATATGTATGTCATATATGTATTTAGATCTCTGATGTATATATTATTTCAAATGTATCTATTATGCAAAAAAACATTTGCAATACCATACTTTTGTACCGTTCATAGTATACGTACATTTTGGGCTGTAAATGTCTCTTGCATGTTGCACTAAATAGAAGACGTTCTTAGTTTCACGGTAGTTATGAATAATCCACATTGTAAAGGTGCACAGTGACAATAAAGGCTTTCTATATACCAAATTTCTTTGACTACAAGACTCACTTAAAACGACTCCATGGCTTAATATCTGCTGCAAATTATAAAATATAACTCTAAAATATAACTCTAAATATAACTCTAAAATCTGCTAAAACGTTTCTGTTCGACTGGTGCTACATACGCTTTATGGATTGTTGAGGCATTTTGCAGAGTAATACTTAACACAGAGAAGAAGAGCAAGCTATGGCAAGCCACATTAACATTTAAATGTCAGAGACTAATGAGTTTTGAAGTCACCATTACTAATTTGAAACACTAGAAAAAGTAGCAACAAAGAAGCAATGAAGCTAAAATAGTTCTGAGCTCATTTTGATGGATTACTCAAATATCTCAGTGGACGACACACTCACGGAGACAGATTCGGAAAGAGATGTTCATTGATGGTGCCATATACAGTAGTCTGAAAAACAAAAGATAAAAAACACTGTGATTGTGTCCTCACCAGGTCGTAGAGAGGGGTGGTGTTGATCAGCAGCTGAATAAGAATCTCTCCTAACTCCAATAACTCCATCCTGAAAGCTTGGACCTGAGCGGGCACTGCCAGTATCTGCTGTACAGGGGTCACGATCATGAGGGCTTGTACGCCTGAGGTGAGCCGAGCAATGATCAGAGTGCGAAGACCCTCGACACGAAGCACTTGAGATGTGTAAAACGTCAAAAGGAGCTGCAGCAGAGAAGACACTACTTCCATCAACTGATGGATGCCCACCTGAAGAAGACAAATGACACAACATGATTCCACGGGGGTCCGTGTGGTGGCTCTAACAGCACAAGCTCAACGCTCCAAGAATACCCTCTAAGAATTCACACACAGAGGACAAGATCTTCTGCACATTTAACACGAAATGGAACCTTCTGTCTAGTACGATTTGATATTGAGTTACAATCAGTTTAAGTCTGAATCTTTGGCTCATAACCTTGTTGGAGGGAATTAGCCCATCCCAATCATCATTTAAATCAATTCATAGCTATATTTGCTTGCAGCTTGCGACTCTGAAATGTGCTTTTTTTTCAATAAACTAAACAAAATTTCTAATTCCATGAGCCTTGCATAAACGTACTTTACTGTTTCTCAAATAAACTTTCAGAGCAAAAAAAAATCAATAGCTCAACAATATCCTAATACTATGCATGTTTTAAAAACATTTTATCAGACAAATCACAATCTCAAAGTCACTTTTTTGCTGTTAGAGCTGGGAAAGGGGGCTTATGGGATCGCTCAACGGGAAGTAATGGCTCTATTCACATGCTGACAGACTGGCTGTTTCCCTCTGCTTCCAAGAATTTTAGGCTCCAACTCTGTGCAGATAAATCAACAAAATGCAAGAGCTGTGAAAAATAAGTTTGTTCCTCACAGTTGGGCCCAATAAAACATAACAGAAGCAACAAAAGATAGAATGTTTTAAACCTGGACTAAGCCTGCTGCTTATTATTTTTGTTTTTAGACAGAATATGTTCTCCTGCCTCACAGACTAGTCAATTAACTATTTAATTTATTTTTTAGCAAAATGGATTTTTCAGCATTCAGAATGTTGTACTACTTTCTTGTCAAATCTTTTACATTTTGTCTGGATAATCTTTTGAAAAAACAAAAAAAAAAAAAAAAAAACAGTCAATCACAAATAAGCGAAGATAAATACTGCAGAAATGATTTATCTGATGAGAATGTACAAATCTCAGTTGCCATTGTGTGTCTGGGGTTTTGAGTTGGTGTTGAGAACAGAGTCCATTCAAATGGATATAATAAAGCTTTTGAACAAATCTTAATGAAGTCTACTAATAAATTTGCAAAGGCCAAAAGGACTCACGTGGACCTTCTACTGCCACAACAGGCACAACAATTGTGAGTTCACAGAACTCACGAAAAACAGGCCAATCTGGCAGACACAGCCCCATACCGTCTGGTTTTTGCCAGCGTGACCTGCTCCATCACCCAGGGTTCATTTAGGTAAAAGGGAAATGGGTCGGCCAACTTTTAACAGCCAATTTGTGTTCATTACCAATTTTTCTGGGCTGCCACCTCACTGTCAGGTCACTGCGCAGCACGTGAAGACCACGTGAATTACTGTAGGGCGTTTTGCCGAGTCTCACTGCTGTGTTTGTCAAGGACAGCTACGCAATTATACAGCATCTCTCACGGATCTCTTAGAAAAATGGTCACATTTCTGGAGTCTAAGCTTCAGGCGGGTTTTAATGATGATGGCTCTGGACACACTGTACTAGGGCACTCCATCCCAATTACTTTTCTCCCTACCATCTTCATCTTCACAATATCTTTTTGATTTTGAGCACACATGATTTTCTGATTATAAAAGGTATAGGCCAGGTGTCTCCCAATCCAGTAGAGGTTGGTCGATTGACATCACTGAACAACCTGAGTAAATACATTTTTTAAATGCCAAACAATCAGAAAAATGTTGAAGCTATTGAGGCCCTCCAAGAAAATGAGGCAGGTGATGCTGGAATTGTCCAAGAGGTTGCAGGTTCAAATCCAAGTCCAGCTGGTTCTGCGACTGAGTGACCTTCAGCTAGACACTGACCCTACCCATGCCCCCGAGCGCCACGTCTTAAGGCTGCCTACTACTTTGGGGTTGTGTGTGGTCTCTTCACTGTAGAAGTGTAACTTCACTGCCTGGTTCAATGCAGAGCACAAGTCAATAAGGTCCCTAAGTTGCCATATTGACAAACTCGCTCACTTTCTTTCTTTTGAAAAAAAATCTTGCAAATAAACAATGGAAGCAATAGTGGTCCTATAATCTATTATTTTGTAAAATTACCTTGCAAAGCTGTTTTAATTTTGCTTTTGAGTTTACTGTAGTCTGTTTTCTGCACGGCACTGTGATTGCGATGCAAATGCAGTTTGACAATTCTTTTAAATTTTATCTGGATAATTTCTCCTTATCAAAAGTTAAGCACAAACTGCCGTGAAATAAAAATGAATTGACTTCTGAAAAAATTATGAAAGGCTCAAAAAAAATGTTAATAATTGAATGCATTTTTAAAAAACGAGTATGTGCTGTAAATCTAGGTCAGTGCTTCTCGGAGATAATGTTCAGGCCTTCAGAGTGGATCTCGCTGGTCCTGACTGCCCATCACAGCTTCTGGGTTGGCCTGGTAAATGGGTGGGCTAGTTTCTGTTCTGTGAGCTCCAAATGGCACGTAGCATTAGATTCCTCTGGGCTTTGAGCTCAATTTTGTCCATCCAAAGTATCTAAACAAGCACTTCCGTCCCAAACATACCACAGACTGACTTCTTGATTCTAGCCTTGATTTCTCAGAAGCAAAACAAACTCCCTTTATTCTAAAAGCTGGATACACACATGTTGGACTGAACAGTCACAGTGGAAGGGGGTTGGGGCCATGAACTTTGGAGGTCCCCACTAACCCGCTTTTTTACTGATACCATTACTAGCAGGACAACAAATGATATTTTTCATGAGCTTCAAAACTTCTAGCGGTGTCCATCCTGTAGCCTACTTTACTATAAACATGATATATTACATAAATACAAAATTATGACAAACACAATTTAAACATCTTAAATGTATAATACATTTATAAAAACAAAAGTAGTTGTATTGTATTTATATTGGTTTGTCTTTTTATTCATTAGAATATATTCATAAACATTTTTATTTCTCTTCTTCTTTTCTTTCTATATGTACGTGAGTTGGTCGGTTTATCCTACATTTCATAGTAACATAAATATATAGTAAATATATGTCTTTGATATATTTACCTCTATAGTAGGTATTTTTCCATTTAATTTTTAAATTTGATTTAAGTCAAGTTTCCCAAAATAAAAAAAAAGTCAAAATCCTGTTTTCTTTAGCTAAATCCATCATAAGGGTCAGAGTGTGGAACAAGTAATTGCAGTCATTTAATCTGTGGGTGAGTCTGCGCCTACACAGGAAGCCCCCGGGGTGGCAAGACAGCGCAGATGACTACAGCATGGCACAAAGCACGTAGTGAGTCTATTTTAACTTTCTGAGCAAAGAAGGATTTGTGGACACTGATGAAACTCCCTGTTGACTGTAGTCTGTATTTTTTTTTTTTTTAAAGTGATGCCTCTTATCCATGCACGTCTGCATCTGGAGTTATTTTCATTTTGACTAGTGGCCTGTGCCGTCATTTCTTTCCTGTCATGCCCCCTTTACCTCTTCTTTGTCATTTATTTTTTTTTTTTTTTATAGATTCTACACTTCCTAGTAGGGTTCAGTGTCTTGTTCAAGACCCAAGGACACAAGGTGCCCATAAACACTTAGAGTATATATCATTACATTGGATATAAGTGTATAAATGTAAAACTCTTTACATTTATATATATACACTGTATATAAAAAACATAATATATATATATATATATTTGGATAAAAGCGTCTGCCAAATGACTGTAAAGTAAATATATATATACTGGTGACTGGAACTGTGCTTATGACGGGCAGCGCTACTTGTTCATTTATGGTCTGTGTTTGTTTGTTATGATGTGTGCAGTGCGTTATGGTGATGTTTGTTTATTTATTTGTTCGGATTTGTTGTTGCTGTTGTGACGTGAAATTTCCCCGCTATGGGACTAATAAAGGATTTTTCAATTCAATTCAATTCAATTCAATATAAGGAATTAAGTCACTTACATCAATTAAAAGGGTATTTTGTGAAAATGTTTGTGAAAATGTGAATTTCATAGAAACTCTAATCAAAGCAACATAAGTCTAACCATGTCTCTTACCCAACAGGAATTACAATGATGATGTCTTGTTTTGTTTAGATTAAATGTGATTGCAAGCTAAAATTTGCGAGAGTTGTTTGTGTACAAGGTCCTACCGTTTCAGCAGCAGTTCCAAGCACCTGCAGAACACTGTCTGCCTTTTCCCTCAGCTTCTTCAGTCTATGAAACAGCTGCAGGTAGAGACACAACAACAAGCTACGAATGCGTGTCCACATCCGAGGCTCTGCATCATCATCGTCTTCATCTTCGTATTCATCCTCATCTTCATAGCTCTGCAGCATTGTCTCCCACTCATAGCCTATAAGATAAAAAAAAAATACAGTTTATGAAAAACGAAAGTTGGAAGGAAACAATATAAGTCTGAATAAAAAAAACGTGAAGTCTTCGTTCAAATTAGATGCTAAAAACAAAAGCGGAGAAATGTCGCCCCCTATAGGTTATACTTGGTTCGGTCAAGAACAGCCCAATTATTCTCTCTCTCTCACACACGCTCTCCTTCATTCTCTCTCTTTCTATCTATCAGTCATTTTCTTTCTTCTTACGCAGTGAAGGTGATAGAGGTAAATATTGAGCCACTGCCACTTCGGACTGAGTGATGATTTCATCCAGGCCAGCGGTGATCACTCGTCCAGGTGCCGACTCTTGAGCTTCCGCTAGGAGGCGCCAGCTGAGCTGTACCAACTGGTTTCTCCTGTCCGCCGCTCGGTCCAGCTCTTCATTCACTCTTGACTGCGCAACATCCAGCGACGAGAAAAGTGCGTCCTTAAGTTGCGCAACAACCTAAAATACACGTTAAAATCACAGACGGATCGATAACATGTTTGTGTTTAGGAATCAGCTATTACTCGAAATTATCTAATATGTGATGTTAACGATAAACATAATTATATAAAATAACGTAAAAAATAGTAATAGAAATACAATTTACGCATACTATTTAAAAGTTTTAAAAAGTAAAAACGAGTTTATCTTTGGCTCAATGTGTGGTACAAATCAGCTAAATTACCACGCGTTTAACGAACGGGTCAATTCAACATGGCGGATTCACTTACTTCCTCTGAGGGCTGGTGAAGAACCGGAAACAGTTTCTCTAATTGTTCCAAACCCACCAGAGCCAAGCTGTTCATAGCTTCAACTGTTTCAAACAGATTAAAAACATCACCATTTGTTTAAAAGTGCAGCCATTTTTGAGGAATCTGAGATCAAATTTGATTTGATCCTTTTACAGTCATTCTTTCTAGCTTTATAAAGCAGCATAGTAAGATATGTTCCATTGGTTGTTGTGGCATACTACTAAAAGATTTGGCCTTGCTACCTAAAAGTTGCAGGTTCAAATCCCGGACCGCCAGATACCACAACTGAGAAAGACACTGAACTTCACTGTTTGGATGGGTTAAATGCACAGCACAGAAGAGTTTTCTATTGTGAAACTATCATGGTGATATACTCACTTTCTGGTTCTAGGTTCTGCAGCAACGGTGCAGCTTGTTGAAAGGCTACCGTGGAAACATTATTGATTCCCAGCTCTGCTAAACCTCCCACAAGCTTCAACAGAGGATACCGGCTCTTCACGTCAATGTAGAAGACCGAGGCTTGCTGCAAAACTGAGCTGACGAGTGGAAGCTTTGCCACACGCTTCAGGACGTTTTCCTGTGGAATCAGGTAAGTTTTTTTTATACCAAATTTAGATTCACAATATTTCTGTGAAATTAAGCAATCAATGCCCAACGGGCATACCTCGATGTTTTTTATTTCAGTCATTTCTGGTTGGTGCTACAGATGCAGAAAAGAGAACACAAGTCATACATAAACTGGACCTACATGTTTGTACATGTTCAAGTGATTAATAATGCAGAAATAAATGAAATGCCAGTGGCAAAACTGAAAGGTTTAGATCATTGGATATGGCCCACTCTTCAGTCAGCTGATGACACATGACAATACAAAAGTTGATGACAGCGTGCAAATGTCATTAAGTGTTAAAACCAGACAGGTCAAAAGTTTCCTAACATTTACAGAGTGGAACGTAGAACTCAGATCAGATCGTTCTGCCATGTTTCATGACATTTACTATCAAAAACTGATCAATCTTCGAAAAAAGTTTTTTTAGTCAATCTTATTTCTTGTAATAGTGACACTGTACTGAATGTCGACACTCACCAATGCTACTAACAAACTTAACATTGCAATTTAGTCAATATTAATTGAATCCAATCTTAGTAAAAAACACCCAGGAATTCTGTTTAAAAATCATCTAAATGTAATAAATCTTTGTAAGAACAATAAATGGTAGAATAACGTGCTGACATAATCTGTAGTACAAAATGACAAAAAAGCCAGAATTAACTTTTTAATAGTATAGACCAGTGTCACATTCACCTCCCAATAAAGTTTTATAGAATATCATCATATTTATTCTAATAGATTTATAATATATTTATTCAGAAATAAATAATCAGACTGCATAGAAGCAACAGCTTGTGTTCTTACCTCTGAAGTCTGAAGACGAGTCGTTTCAACAGTCAAGAACTTGCCCGTGTCCACCAAGATTTGCTGCGTTCTCTCAGGTTTCACTCCTGATAAACAGTTGAACTGAGGGTTTTGAAGGACGGTTGGGCCATTTTTCATGGTAGGTGCATGTGATGTGGATCATTTAGGGTGTGGCTGATCAACTTTACTTTGTAGGCCTTTTTTCTGGATTGTTATTTTATCTATTTTGAACAAATCTGTATTTTAAATTGTACTGGTCTTGTTAATGTTTTACTTATATATACACATTAGATACAAGACATACATTAAGTGTACTTTAAGACCATTCTTCTCTACATTCATACTGATCCCATATTCTTTTAAAGTGAGAGAAAGAAAGAAAGAAAGATTGAATAAATGCAAGTAAGAGAGAGTAATAAAGAGAGTGAAAAAGATAAAAGAGAGAGAGAGAGAGAG
>SOMO01000056.1:1515510-1528587 GCA_028128575.1 Paedocypris carbunculus | reverse complement strand
GATCTTTGCTCTATTTTAGCTGAAAAACTGCACAAATAAATGTAAACAAGTTGCAGCAACAGTTTTAAACCTTTATGCCATTATATCGGTCTGAGTTTGATGTCATGTCTGTTTTAATGTTATTAAAGGACACAACCCTGTTGTACATCTATTTCTTCTCCACACAGCCTATTCATACCAAGCACACAGTCAAGGTGTGTGTCAGTAGAGCATCCCAGAGTCCCTGTAGGATAGGGATGCCAGATGGAGGTGTCCAGGACCAGCCGGCGATGGCATCAAATACGAAAGTCATTTATCTTTTCTTCTCACAACCGTTGTGTTAAACGAAACATTAAAACGCTTAATCCTCTGGCTGTCTGTGTGTGTATTTGTTATTATTAAAACACAATCAACAAAATTCTCTTGTGTGTTTATTCTGTGCATATTATATATAATGTAATGACTGTGTATGTTATTTATTATGTTTAATCTATCGTTTTTATTTAATCTTTATTCGAGTTTGTGTCGGTATACCAGTATATCGGACACACAATAGTGCATTTGAGCCAGTAGTTTGAAAAGCATGGTTTATCTCAGTAGTGCGCGTGTGCGTTAATAACAAAGAGCGCTGGTCCAGGCCGGAATAGACATCACGTCATTCCTGCTTCCATGTCACTGAGCATCGCTTCGTTAACTAGACTTCAGCAGTATACGAATTACAAATGTGTGACACACAAAAGAAGTCATTTTTTAACCTATACACTGTTTTGTACGTTTTTGTTTTATTCGTTTTACGTCGTTTTTCGTTTTGAATTATTTCGTTTTACATAATTTTTCGTTTTAAAATTCAACACGACAACACCTATCAAACAAAACAAAAAAATCACACTAAATGAGATTTAGAAGTAAGGTTTATCCGTGTTTGGATGGCCCAGCCAGGTACTCACCATACGCCGCGTGTAAATCAATGATCTCAGCCATTTTCAGGGTAGGGCGCGCCGCGGTCGGGATCACAGCAATTGAGCGGAAAATAATGTCGAAAGTGTTCTTTAAGCAGACTGAATCAAGACTGAATCATATCTAAAAATCTACAGTACCAAATGTACCCATGTCTGCTAGGAACCAGGCGGGATGCTGAGCGCTGGAGGATGCTGGTGAGTCGGAGCACTGCGTCAGATTCTGACTTTTAGTACCGCCCACTCGCCGCGCGCGCAGCGTCCGGAAACTGGTTCTGGTGCTTTCGGGAATTTTTCCAGGTTTCACTCGTTTATTCTCATAAAACGAGCATATAGGTTTTTCATCGATTCAAATGAATGAAAATGTTTATGCTGTATTTTATTACCGTGAAATTGATTTTGGATTGGACATTGGCTTAAGTCATTTGATTGGCCTGGCCTGTTATGTTTGCCATGATGGCTTTGCAAACTTACGTTTATTTAGTTTTGGGGTTTATAAAAATTTGTCAAACAACATGCACAATTTAGTCACAATAAATTGAACAATTTATTACATTGAACAAGTTAAAGTATGCACATAGAAGTCTCTGAAGACGTCTGTAATGAATATAAACATTCAATTCGAAAAAAAAAAAAAACATTTAAATATTCAAAATGTTTTAAAAAGGCTCAATAAACAAACATTCATCTCAGATTATTGCTTACATATAGTTTGATATTTATATATGATACAAATGTATACCTTAGAGTACTTTACACTACAGTATTTCACTTTAATCAGCACATAAAATAAATGAAAAAATTATTTGGAATATACATCAAAATATACATGATATACATATAAAAAAATTAATTGGAAAATTTCGTTTTTCCTAGACTCTGCATAGCGGCATTGAGTTGGTCTTGGACTGACAAAAGCACTATACACATAAACTTGAACTTAATGCATAAATATTTGAGTCCAATTTCTAAATATTTACACATTTCACTTTTACTAATATCAGCATGTCTCTTACACAATTTGGCAACGTTTAAGATTTTGTTTTTAAAAGGCTGAAACAATCATAATTGTTCAGTTCAAAATGTATAAATATTATGTACTTGTGTAAGGCAAAAATAAAAGTTCAGCTATTATAATTTTTTTCTGTTTGACTCGGTCATGTCTGTGATGTCACATTATGATGGCCATTGAAATTTAATTTTGTTTTTTATTCTCATTTTCTAATTGAATAACTTTCTTGTTTATCTAAATGTATATATTTGCCCTTTTTTGCAGTATTAAAATTCTTTTTTTATTTTGTGCCACCATAACAACACATCCAAGACGAGTGAACTACACGCTGGTCGGTTCAGTGGAACTTTTCCGTCCATGGAAACTCTGGTGTGAAGGTATTACTGTGAGTCAATGTTTGCCTGCGCAGATGTGTGTTGCAAGAGACATGTGGTTTCATGCCTTTCTTTCCTATTTTCCTGACAGCACTTATTTTTAGTGGCCTGCGGGTCAGTTGGATGTCCCAGGGTCAGCTAGAGGCATGGTGTGCAGAACCTCGTCCAGCAGCTGCAAGGCCCGATGGAGATGAACCTCTACCCAACAGGGCGTCTGCTTGATGGTCTGTCTAGGGTAGTCAGGTCCCCAGCCCTTCACAAAACTCAGACGCAGAATACACAGGCGACGCAGGTCATCCACACCTATACCAGCAGCCGCCGAAAGACCTGCAAAACATTTGACATCTTGAATCTTACAAAAAGGCCAGGTCTGGTCAAAAGCATATAGGAAATCTGCAGAAACAGTGATTTACAACAAACCAAATTACATTTAAAAAGCTTTAACTTTATTAGACAATAGATCTCTCTTAGATTGAGATTTTATGGTTTTACATAAAACAATATCCGCACATACTTCCTTTTAAAAGCCAATCACATTGAATAATTACATGGAAAGTTGCATGATGTCATAAGGTACTGTATATGAGCAATATAAGCAATTTTGTACAATTATTGTATTAGTAAACACTAGTTTAAAATTAGTTTAAAATTAAACTCAAGAATTAAATACTGGACGTACTAATGGCTGGAGCGATTCCTCCGACACTTCCAGGCCCGGGGATGTTCCCAGCCACTGCTGCTGCTTGTGCAGCCGCAGCTGCCTGCGCAGTCGCTGCCTGCTGCTGCATCTGCCTGTGACACTGACGCAGATCAAATACCTGCACGACAAAAACTGATGTTAAGAAAATCTCCAATAATCGGTCCACAATGTTGATTATCTCCTGGTATCTCCTGGAAATATCCTGGCTGATATTTGGATGATGAAAATGTAGGACATTTACATATTTGTATTTTATTTTTTTTAATAATGACACTGCAGATTTGTTTGCACACCTTAATTAAGGCACCAGGGTAGATTTTGTGAACGGCATCTCCTGGCGCCCTCCCCGCTTCTCTGTCCAGGTAGTAACTTTGAACGAAGACAGCATGGTCACTAAGACAACGCATCCATACATCTCCCTCTCCACGGCACTCCAGCTGAATTCCTTTACCAATGTGAAGCCTGTCGGTTTAAGTCCACTTGGTTATTACACATTGGTTTAATGTTATTGCTTTATTATCATGTCAAACAACTACAGAGAAATTTTAGCAGGGCTGGTCTGTTGGGGCCTGGAAAATTTGTCTGCTGGTCTAGAAAACATCTGAATCACAAACTTATGTTAATTATATTTTGTCAATGAACATTGTAATGGTCTGCCCGCATCCTTTCATTGCATTTCGTTGCTGAACTGGTTCCTAACATGTATTTTTTGGCCAAGCATTTACCAATCACATTTCAGCCATCATTTGTTGCCAGGCATGTTAAAGTTAAAAAAGTCTCCTTGACGTCCTTATGGTCATGTGTAGGCCCTGTATGCCCACAAAAAATAATGAAAGGCTTTCTTTAACCAGTCAGAATTGAGATTGATGTCTGTGACCCACATTCTTAATGACCACACCAGTCTATGCCGTTGGAGACTTTCTCCCTTGCGGGAGACTTCTAATTAAGAAATCGAATTAAGGCATTTTTTGTGGCTACAAGAGTTATCTGTCTGCAAGGCAGTGGCGTTTTATATTATGTTTCTAAATGTTACGATTCTCAGACATGACATTAATGAAGTCCTAGGTCCTTCACTGGACTTTAGAAATATAAACATACAATTGGTCAACACTTAATTTAACACCCATATCATTAAGTTCTTCTACCACACGTGAACACACTGACCGTGCTCTCTCACTGGCATCTGTGCGGTGCACATTGCTAAGCTGACCCAGGCAGAAGCGATCCCCTCCTGAAGGATCTACATATCCATCCACAGTCACTACAGGACAGTTGGCTAAAACTTTAAACATTTCCCCAACTTGCACATCCATCTCAAAATAAGAGATTGAACACCAGAACTCTGGGCCTGTGAAAACAAAAGCAAACATGTGAATGCTTAACAGTGCTGTGTCGGTATTTTGTGTATTCAGTGTGTATGTGTGTACCTGGATGGTTGGAGACCAGCTGAGGATACGATGTTGGAGTATGATGCTGAGACCCTGGTGACGACATGAAAATGAATTGATAAAACAAATTTGCCTTTAAAGAAATATCACAGATATGTCGACAACGTACAGAAGTGACTGGTGTGAGGAGGATGAGGAGGAGGAGGAGGAGGCGGCGGCGGCGGCGGGCGACTGCAGCCGTTCGGTTGTGGTCCAGAAGGGGTGTAGGAGGCCGTGCTCGTCCCTGTCCATGTTGTTGCTGAGGATGAAAAATGACCTACGAGCTGATATCCAAAACCAACATTCTAACAGACATTTACAAAACACAGAATAGCTTTTTTTTAAACGAGTCAGATTAAAATCAGACTCTCGTGTGAAAACGAGCATAACAAACAAAACAAAAAAAAACCACAATCCCTGAGATGCTGATGAAGTGGTTTTAACTCACTGTGGTAGGAGACTTGGGACTGTGTGTGCTTGGCTGTGCTGTAGTCCTGGGTGATGGGGGGCTGCTGGGATGAAGTGGTGACTGGGTGACTGTGTGTTGGAGTGGAAGGTGGGGAGCTGGAAGTCAAAGCTCGACTTGTTGGAGAAGTGAGATGCAGCAGTCCTTCTGAGCCTTCTCCCTGCATAGACAACCTGGAGGAACTTGCTTTAGAAAAAGAAGCCGAAAACAATTCATCATTCATCATTACTTGACTACATATTTTATCATATTTTTTAAGCATAAAGCACAGCTTCGAATCACTTACATGTTGGCGATAGAGGCAGACTTGGATAAAGGGTAACCGAGGGAGTGGAATGCTTTGGTGGCTCCGGCGACATCAGTCTCAGTTGCTGACTGTAGAGATCAGCAGGGTGGTGGTCTTGCTGATGGGTCAAGCCTGATGGACCCTCCATCTGGATGCAGTCATTTATCTGTTCTTCCTTTATCAGTCTGCCTAGAAAAAATGACTGTTAAACATCTGAATCCTCTGTAATTCCCGTCCTTGTTTGGCTTTTTCACAGCAAACAAGTCCTTGCATGTAGGAATTGGACACATTTTAGTTGAGCGAGGCGGTCTCAGTATGATTAAAGGCTGGGTGCCAGTAGCATAGCAATCAGGGTCATCAGCAGTGCATTGTTTACATTTTTACCAATGTCAAAAGGTTGTGCCAACTTACCTGTGCTTGGCAAACTGAACCCCACTACGACAGAAAAAAACAAAGGGTTTAGTAAAAAAAAAAAAAAAAAGGTACAGTGACTTTAATGCAATATTAACAGTGATGAGATTAAGAGTGTAATTTATTGATGTTTCAGAACACGTCTGAAGTAAAAGACAAGTATATACGTACCAATCCCAGGAGACACCACACGCTCGTAGTGGTAGGGATTCACGCAGACATTGTCGTACTTCAGATCGAATGCGTACTGACAGAACTTGACATGCTTCAGTTCATTCTTGTGTAGGTCTGGCCATCGCCACAGTCGAGCATATATGACGTGAGGAAATCCCTTGCGACCCGCCACCTACAGGGGAACAGAAAACAATATTAAAAGCTTTGTATGACTGAATAAGATACAGTATGAACTATGGAGCAGTTTTGTGGAAGTGGGCTATTCATAGATAACGTCGGTGGGGTATATGCTACAACCCAACTTATATTTTGTATTATTATGATTACCGTATTTATGCCAATATAAGCACCCCCCCTGATTTTTCAAGCACAAAATAGATGAAGCAAAAGCAGCATATCAAGCAGCATGGACAATCATCCGTGGCCTTAGTTGAAAGAACCGTTGTAGAAAAACAGAACGACTCTTACAAGATGCAGTGTCTGCTTGTTAACAAAAATAAGAGCTTTTAACAAATCACTGTCAAATTTGAGGAAACATATTGAGATATACGAGTCTATTTAATGTTAATTTAAAGTGGATTTAATTTTAAGTTAAACTATACAGATCTTCCATGACTTTACAGTGGTATTATAATGTAACCAAGCATAACATGGCAAAAACCACTGCGACATGACTAAATTTTAGCTTACCGGTAAATTTAATAAATGTAATGTCCATTGTAGGCAATGACTGAGAGGTCACTGAGAATCACATCAAAGTCTATTTGTTTTTGTACATTTGAGTTTGATTAAGACAATCAAATCTATTTTTGAATATATATAATATATTGTTAAGTTTTGTTTCTATATTAGAAAATACAACCTTACGAAGATTTATTTTTCTCCACATTTCTTTTTTTTTTTTTAGCCTAAATTCAGTCTGGGGAAAATACTTACATTCTTTTAAAAGTCGATATTTTGCTACTTTGACTCAAGTCGTTTTTATAGTGGTGACTTTTTACTTGTGTTAGAGTAACTTATACACTACGTAGCCGTTCTTTACTTAAGTATGGTTGTACTCTTCACAACTCTGCTAACTAAACTTTTAAGAAATGATACGAGAGGACTACAGTTTCCAGACACATTTGTTTTAAATTATTTAACACAATCATCCCTAATACATTTGACTGTGTCGTCAGCACATCTTTAAATCAAGTGTGTAAGTCACCCACTTGGTTTGCTAGTGGAGGGACTTTTAACTCTCCTTTTGGGAGACTGACCTTCTCACGCTGGTCAAATGCCAAACCTATTACGTACATGACTTTCACAAATTCACAAGCACACAGCACCGCATTCATCTCACAGAGCTCTCTCATTTTCATAAACACCAACCTTCCCCGTCTGATAAGTGTGTGAAGCACAACAGAGACGTGAGCGGGGAATAGTTCAAACTCACATAACCTGCAAATAGACAGATGCGTAAATGTCTGGCTTCAACACATTACACTCATGCCTCAAATACTGACAGTCTCTCCCACATACACAAGACTGCGAGACAGACAGGCTTAAGATTAACTCCGCCCCTTTCCTGTGTTTCAGACAAAACAACCCTTCCTCACCCTCCTCCTCCCTCTCTCCCTGTCTACAGCAGGGGGAAGGGAAAAACTCTCTCGTCCGTGGGCCTTGCCACGCTTTGGATTTGTGAATGTTTGGAGAAAAAAAATGTTCATGTTATAAATGCTCAACCAGGGAAAGTCAGACAGACTTCACTCTCACACTACACTCAAACGTTAAAAGTTTTCAAACTGTCACTTTTGTGTTGGTCATGTGACATGACTATACACTTATGCTAGCAAGTTGGATCAGTAGTGTGACAAACATTTTTTATTTCTTTTGTTAAGTCAACAGGTATATTGTATTAAGGTAAACACTCACCCATTGATCTAAATCAAACATTTTAGTAATCAAAGGTGCCACTTGTTCAATTTGCAAGCATGAAACAGTGAACTGATCAAACGGATTTGTGACATTTTCGACACTGACCTGCAATCGTCCATCCAGTGTTCTCTGTATTGTGACACACTTGCTCGGGTGGACTCCGTTTGTAGTGATGGCTGTGATGAGAGAGTCCAGCTCGTCTCTCTTCTCTTTCAGCTTCTTTACCAGACTTTCAATGGCACGTTTGGCGAAACTCTCATTTTCTCCGCCTTGGCGGTGACACATCAGGCTGTGAACAATGCTTAAACAGGCATCATTGCTGCTGGGAGCATTGACAGACATTTCTCTACAGCTATATTAAGGGGAGCAAGAGCAAGACATCAATGCATATTCATATAAGTGAACAGTATAAACAATAAGGAAAACAAAATAAGCAAAAAAAAAAAAAAAGAAAAGAAAACATTTTTACCTAAATTGTTAAAATTATTTTTATGAACCTTTTTTAATACTTGTTATAAATATATAAATATATTTTTAATACACTTAACAAATGGGAAAAAAGTGCAAAATCAATTGTATACACATTTTTTTGCAAGAAAATCTTATTATCAAAATATTTTTGAATATTATATACATGAGTATGTATGTATCATATGCGTTAATTAATTATTAGATTGTCTAAATGAATGCGTTCTTTTAAAACTCATTGTGCTAAATGTTCAATAGTGAACAGATGCATAAGAATCAAATCCCTAATTGAAATGTTTAAAACGAATATACTAAACGTTTTCATCAATCGCAACCTCAGTGATAGACGCGGCTAACAGTTTGGCTACTTCCTGATCTACCAAACCTACTGCTTTTATTTTGCTGCTTCTGATCAATACAGAACTTATACAATTATTAACGACTGTTTACGCGTATAACAAACTTGTCTATGAAACAGTACTTACAAGTCAGAGTCACATATGAGATTGGTTTTGTTTGCGCAGACGTGTGGTCGTTCTCTCTTTCAACTTACGCGCAAATCCAGCTGCTCGCGGACCCGCTGAAAAACTCAGAGCGCGTGCGGGGCGTGCGCGCGCCCGGAGAGGTGGGGTTGGGGGAATATAAATCTTACAGAAGCATTTGCCAAACTGTGTACGTAACCGTAAAAAGAATGGAGTCGGAAAAACAGGCAATGTACAAAACTAAATACTCACTTAAGCAAAGTTTGAAACACTTTAAATTAACCGCTTTTTGCGTTTGGCATGTTTTTCCCCACAAAAGCAGGAACGCAATTGTTGGTTGAATGCTTGATATAGTATTTATTACAGTGTTTATTTATTTATACAGCATGTTCCTGAATACAGTATTTATTTATTTATTTATTCCCAACATGTCCTACAGAAAGCAATTGAAAATCTTGTACATATTCTAGTATTTCATGACTAAAACAATGAAGCAATTAATTACAAGTTTAAATAGTAAATGCATTAAACACAGTATTTTACACACACACACACACACACACACACACACACACACACACACACACACACACACACACACACACACACACACACACACACACACGCACAGTCACTCACACTCACACAAGGTCTTCTAGCCGAGACTATTTTGTTATAAACATTACTACAAAACCAAGGGTTACTTTGCAATGCGCTGTAATTCAGCATGGGTTCGTATCTAAATTGGAAAACATAATTATTGCGCGTTGCTTTGAAGATAGTAAGACAAAAATCGTTTATGTCTGAATGTACCTAAAGCCTTGAAGTTAGCGTTCGGCACTGTATAATCGCGTTGACCAGTAGAGGGCGCTACAGCATTTAGACAGACATTGAAACGCACGTGCATCACTGCTCGGTTTGTCGTTGTAGCTTGCAAGAAAACAAACTTTGAGCCAAAAGCGAAATCGTGACAATAGGTGTCCTGTGGTAACCCATTTTCCATCCGGTGAGAAGTTCGTGTTAATTACATTTTTTTTATTTTGCAATTTACTTTTGGGTCATGGCTACTAGATTAAAACGTCATCCACACCGTTACCGTTTGTTGTGCAATGTCGTAGTTGTTGAATGTCGTGGAACCTTCAAATTCCACTTGTTTCTCACCAGAAGCAGTGCATTTCTTGCACCTCAAACTTGTTTTGGAAAAATGAACCCCGTAAAGATCGTGCTGGGCAGCACTGAGGTCTCACTTAACGACCGGTAACGTCATTTTTCAATCCCGCTCGTTTCCGGTAAAAAAATTGTTGGTTTTTGCTTTTCATTTTTCGTCTGTGCAGCTTCAGCGCTTTGTTGAAAGAGCAACATGCCGATCTGCAGGAGAACGAGAAAGCCACGGCCTCGCTGAGGAACCAGCGCTTGGCTCAGGAGATGGCCAGAAGACCCTCAGTGGTCGCCGCTTTGCGCAGGCCTGCTGTAAGTCATCTTCTGATCACGAATGCATCGTTTAACAACTAGATGATTACAAACGTTTCTACTACTGTATTCATGCAGATCATGAACCGATGGCGAGGCAGAATGAGCGTCAGAGAAAGGCTGGGTCAACAACCTATGAGGGCCCCAAGGGTCATGCGGTCATTACAAGGTCAGATGAGGGGTGGATTCAAGAGAGCTCAAGGCAAAGGTTTTCACACAAGAAGTAATACATATCAACGCAGTACTGTTGAGTTCATTTTGACATGTTTTACCAATATATGTGTATGATTGCAGTCATGGGCAGAATGCATGATTCGGGATTTCTTGCGAGTGTGCAACAGGGCCAGGACTGTTTGAATTGGACTGGACCACTGAGAGGAAGAGGAGTTAACGGAACAGGTTGGTGCATGAACATATTTCCATTTCTGTATGTGCATTTAGGTTGTTTTTGAATTACTTCTGATAGACTTCTGACATTTAAATTATGTATTTGCTAAAAAGAAAAATCCCAGGATTATCCAATGAAACAGCCATCTTTTTTTACTTCTATGTGGTTTTACTTCAATAAAATGTAATAAAGAGCTATGCTTATGTATTATTTCTAAAAATATAGTATTATCATTTATTTTGATTGCTCTTAACTTGAATTTGTAAAAAAAAGTTTCGAGTTAAAGTATATTTTTGTACATTAACTTCTTGAAATTCACTTCCTGTAGGTTTCATGCGATTTCTATATAACTTTTCAGTGATTCATTGGAAATTTTCATTTTTATAGCAAAATCACGACGAAAGAATGCATTTAATAATAAAGAATGTTTCTCAATGTAATGTAATTACATTTTTTTTGTTTAAAACCAGTCAACAAATTTGTATCAATGAATGTTTATATTTTACATTATTTTCTTCTGACACAATTTGACCCAGTTCTGTTAAACTTCTGTTAAAATTGCAGATACAATTTTAGATGGATACAATATTTATTTTAGTTTTTTTTCAATCAGTATGCAGTTGATTGTAAGGTACTAATGATAAAAACTAATGCACACACATTTAATTCCTAGTTTCACTTGTTGTGCACAGGTGGAAGTTATTTGTCAGTGGGTCAGTCACAGCCACATGGTGATAACTGGACCAGCAGTCGACCACTTCCTTCCCGAGAGCAGCTAGATCAACAGCTGGATGAGTACATGTCCCAGTCCAAGTCCCATTTGGATGCAGAACTGGATGAATACATGGCTCAAGTTGATGTGGATGAAACTGGGTGAAGAAAAGCAATGTGTATTTCTACAATGTGAGGACAGATTTTGTCAAGTTCAATCAAAGCTAACTTAAGCATATGACCTGTCTTGTTCTTAGACAGTTCTGTTTTTCATTTTCTGACACAATAGTTTATCTGCCTACATTTATATTTGCATAATACTTATTTAGTACTTACTTATGTACTTATTAATCAAACAAATACAAATTGTTGGGGTTTTTTTCTACAAAACTTTTATTTTGTTCTAATGTTTTTGAGAAGATAGAAATTGTCATTTTAAGAGCACTTTGCTTCATTATTCAAAAACCTTTCCTGATTTTTGCATTGCTACTGTACTTAAGCTGAAGACATTGAAGCAGATTATTTCATAGTTTTACTGGTTTCATCCAAAATAACAATCCCATTGTTCTACTGGGTAAAAATAAACATTTGGAAGTGGCTCGTGTATGCATACATTAATCCAGACAAGTGTTAAACATTTCTGTCTTGCGTTGGTGACAAGTACCTCACTCTGCTGGTCAACGTGATATTACACATCACAGTTCAAAATGACCAGCCACTAATTTTCGAAAATAAAAACATGTTCATTTGGTTCAAGAAAGACGTGATTTGGTTAATTGATTTTCATTTAAGTGACAGGCATCAATCCCAAGTCCCGCACACATGCAGTGCTGTTTTAGAATGTATACATTGTATTGAATTATAATAACCATGGCTGCAGCAAACCAGATGTGAGGATTTGACGATGACACTGTTCTGACAAGTACATTTTTTTTGTCCACCTCAAGATCTTCCTCTTAAAATGGTCTTCAGTGCACGTGCTTGGTTTCTCCAGCAGATGGAGTTGACTGCAAGGTCATCAGTTATTCACTATATGTCAGTGGTTCTCAAAGTGGGGAGGACGGGCGCAGACCATCGGCAGAAGAAAAAAAAACAACCAAAGGACGTAGAGTTGGAGATTAGTGATGGCAAGTTCGATTCTTTAACTGATTCAGATCTTTTAACTCTCTTACAGTAAAGTGAAGAATTAGTTTCGAGTCATTTCATTTTTTTACAGAATGCGAGCCGTGTCGCTCGGCTGTCACGAACAAATGATTTGAAAGCATCCATTTGAACAAACCTGCAAACATGCGTGGCTCGGCTGTCAGGTGAATAACAAATTGTTCACTGAGGAGGCTCGTTCTTTTCGAGTCTTATAAAACATTTAGTTCATTTTGAACAAATTGAACAAACGACACCTCACTATTGGAGATGCATCCGTTTGTAAATGGAAGACAGCATGAAACCCACAAAAATAAGACGACTTCAAGTGGTGCAGGGTTTTTTTTCACCGCAAGTTGTTCAAGTTAAAAAAAGCATCACGTAATTCATTCATATGTGTAGTAGTGAAAGCTGTGTAAAAACCAGGTAGTCCCATCACAGTATTTGGACTTTTCATACACTATTCAGTCGTGTTTTCTAGAGATGCACTGATACCACTTTTTTGGAAAACGAGTACTTGCATTTCAGTACTCGTCGATACCGATGCCGAGTACTTAATAAACACATGATTTAAATGTACAGGTAACAGCTTTAGTCATATAATTAAAAAGGGGGCTAGTTTGAAATTAAGAACATTTATTTAAAATTAAAAGCATGTTGTTTGCAACATATTACAGGGTAAATAATTATAGAAAGTTTAAACAGTGATAGAGCAA
>SOMO01000056.1:1504616-1514723 GCA_028128575.1 Paedocypris carbunculus | reverse complement strand
TGTTGAAATATCCACAATCATTCTTCTTGCACCAATTGTGTATTTGTATTCTCTTGTGTTCCACACTGGACTCTGGCTCCATTGATACGCTTACATGTGGCAGAAGCTGCCAGCTTGATGGTAAACTGACTTCCACTACTATTGTGTTCAGACCCTTGGACTGTGTGAAATGTTCCACTTTCACTTAGTCTGAGGACCACAGAGGGGTTGCCATGGCACTGTAGCCAGTGTGAAACCAACAGCCGAAGATGTCAGAGATTACAGCTGCTTGAGGGATATTGGCCATCACTTCTCTATCACACATCTAGTCACAACACTCGCAGCTTGAAGACAGATCAGTTCATTCCGTGTCTTCAGCACTGTTATACTGCCTAAAAGAAAAGAAATGTTAATGTTACTTTCATTAATATCACCTCATCATAATGTTTATTTTACATCTTTACCGGGCCACAAACGACCCTATGGGCATCATTCTGCGGCCCCCAGGCCTCATAAGATGACAACCTATGTGCATGACTGTTGGCCCTGGGCCACACACGCATTATTAAATGACCCTATGTCTGACAACAATCCATGTGAACGAGCATATCTATTTTAATGATTTTTTTGGGGATTTTTACAATTATTTCAGAATTAACATTGTGGAGAATATATTTTAAGTAAACATACTGTAGTTGCAGCTTAACAAGGTTGACCTCGGTCATTGTTCTGTTTTTGCTATTTTTTTCAGTTTCTATTTTTAGAATTTTGTTTTGGAACTTTGTAGCAGAAAGGGCAACTTCTAACATTTACAGGTGGTGCAAAATTACACATTGTTCAAAACTTTGGAAAAAAAAAAAGTCAAAGATTAATGCTGCGGACTCATGAGTATTTTTTTTTTCCATTGAGGCAAGCAGATTTGAGGTTGTCAAGCTTATGCTACACAAGTTCCTTCTTAAATCTGAGACTCACTTGTTCACAATCTTCATTTTATTTGAAGATAATGTTCATGTTCATTTTATTTTCTTAAAGCCAGCATAAAGGAAATAAATAAAAGTTACATTACAATTAAGAAAGGAAAGGAATATTCCTAGTATGAAAAATAAGACTGTTAAGCAGAATGTGTGTTTGTTAAACAAAACTACTGACACAAGGAAGTATAAAAAGTAGATGTTATCATAATTATTAATTTTTTTCAAACCAGCCAGACATTTATATGACATGTTTCGTCAATATAGATTTGAAATCTGTAACCCAGTGGTGGTAAATGGATGGTTGAAACGAAATTTCTGAATGCTTTCTTCTATATCAGACTTTCTGTAAGTTGCTGTTTTCATTCAATACCACAAAACAATAGGCTCTTCTTTCCAAACGGATATAAAGCATTGTGACTTGCGTAAAGGTGAGGTGACTGATTTGACATCTTTACAGCGTGTTGCTTTCATCTCGTTTAATAACACAAATCCCATTTGATTTGCAATCAATGTCTTCCTCATTTGCACATTTTAAAATAAGTACAGTACAACGAATGTGTGGAATAATGAATGAAAGACAAAGTATTTTGTCTTTCTGAAATGTAAAGTGTACTGGGCAAAATTCACATTTCATACTCAACTCAATCTCCCAGAAGCCTCTACGTCACATGATGGTGTCACCAGCTCGTCATTAACGCAGTTTCTTATGGAATTCACCATGAACCATCACCTCAGTGTTCTGACCTAATATTGAAAAGGTATTGATGCTATTCAATAATCAAAAGCCTCTAAACGTGTTCCATCATGTCTACCTTTGTTTTTGTAATTTTTTATTAACTAACAGGTCTTATTTTTCTCATTTTACTGTATATGTGTAAAAAGGTGTGTCTTATATTTTCTTTAACAATTAAGAATCCTGACTAGAAAACCACTGTTGTTATGAAACTTGCCAGCTCTTTTGGTGTTGCCTAAACAATCAAACTGCCATGTCAGGGTTTAGCTGGGTGGAAAACAATGGTGGGGGTGGGAATCACTTTACAGTATGTATCGTGTTCTTGCAAATATAATGATCTGGGATGGCAATAGGTAGTGCTTGTGCCTTATAGCAAGGTGAAAACTTTTGAGTTCCGCTTGAAAGTCTTACACTCTAATGGCCCACGTGTGTCAGTCAATGTATATGTGTGTCTGCTTTGTGATTGGTTGGCTGATGCAGGGCGTGTCTGGATCATCCTGATCTTAAGGCCCAGAGATGGTGGGATTGACTCCAGATTCCTGTGACCCAGAAATTAATGTGTTCAGAAAATGAATGGATGAGTATTTGAATAATGATTTTCCCAGATTTTAACGTATTATGTACATTAGACATTTATTTCTCATATGCTTTGTTATTTTAATGTGTTTGCAAGTATTTCTCATGCAGAGTAGCTTGTAACCAATGCAAGTGCTTCTCTGACCAACCTCCACAATGTTTCTGATTGCTGGAGAATATATACATTAAACACTCTCTCCTCCTCCTCATTGCTCTCTCTCTCTCTCTCTCTCTCTCTCTCTCTCACCCACTCACTCACTCACTCTCTCCGGCTGATTCTCACTTTCTCTTTCTGTTGGCAGTAGCTCGCAGCAGAGAGACATTAATGCAGTTAGCAGCAAACAGACAGCACAAGTGGACATGGAGACGAGGTGGAGCTCCTATAAGGTAATGTGATTTCACACGCTGAACGAGCTCCAGTCAATCGAGCAGATGAGTTTTCTCAAGACTGCTCTGTCTTTATAAGTCGATTGTATGAGGATTGTTCTGGATGAAAATGAGGAGACCTGATGACACCATGTATTTAAGGTAATCCAGATAATATATGCAACTTTCACGCATGTTGGCAGTTTTGACCTGGAATTATTTTTGGTCAAAATGTTTAACTGTCTACTTTAAAGATTTGCTATGTGAACTTATGCAATTCATGTGCCTATTTATTTAGCAAAATTCTAGTTATTATCAAATATAACATTGGTTACTAATAAAATGTTTAGATCATTTTTTTGATATACAGTGCATAGATAGATCAAGTCTTTTAATAAATACTGCACATACTGTATTACATATAAGTAAATCAATTTTTTTTTATTATTATTCTAATTTTCTCTTTAACCAAGTGACTTTCTTCTTGTGGTTGGTAGTGCAAAACCTTTGACAGCAACATCAAAAGCTCTCGAAACATTTCCTATTCTAATGTTAATGAATTTGATTTGATTTGAATTGAATTGATGTTTTTTCGTCCTATTTTTATAAAAAGGGGAAAAAAAGACATCAAACAAAGCAAAAACATTTTCCACCGTAAATTTTGCAGCACATTTTTGCACCTTAACTCTTTTACATGCCAATTTTGTGGTAGAAAATCAATCGAACAGTATTGATGAAAAGGTTTCTGGTTAAAGGTGAATGAAGGTTTGTATGGATTTGTTGACTTGAGAAAGAAGGACAGTCTCGCTTTCTTTTGCTAAAAATAGTCACTGGATCTAAGATACAGAAACATCTCTGTAGAAGAACATTTATAGAGTTTCTTTTCATTCTCTTGTTTATTTAGGGACGGCATTGTGTGTTTGTGTGTGTACATTGTATTTTCAATTGCTTATTGAAGTAAAGTGTGGTTATTATTACTACTCTTTTCTTTGCAGAACATGCAAATTGTATGTTAAATTAAATATAATAATGTAATAAAATGTAGTAATATTTTTTAATCAAAAATAATATTATTTTAAATGTATGATAATAATAAAAGTAATAATAACATGATAAGTTAAAATAATTAGCAATATAAATATATTGTAAAATAACTGTTAGTGTTTTTGTGTTTTTGTTGTAAATATATTTTTTCAATAGTTGATAAAAATAAAATATTTATCTATTGTTCATTGTGTGTTTGCAGTGTTCTTGGCCTGCTAGTCTGAAGTGAATTAAAGTGATATGACTCTGTTCCTCTGGCTCGGGAGAGGCAGATCGTTCCTGCTTTTACTGCTGTTTTCTCCTGGGACCCTGCTGATCTGGACCATGACCAACCAGCAGCCAGAATTCCAGGAACCCAAACACAACCTCACCAATGACATTGTCCTAGCCATCATTCTTCCTGAGAGTAATATATCCTACCCATGGGCATGGCCGCGAGTCGGCCCAGCGCTGGATCGCGCCATCTCCCGGGTCAATGCGGACCCCAAGCTGCTTCCCGGCCACCACCTCCGTCGTGTCTTTGCAAACAGCGAGGATCCGGACGGGATCTGCTCTGAATCCATCGCCCCTCTAATGGCAGTGGATCTGAAGTTTCTACACAACCCTTGGGCTTTCATAGGGCCGGGCTGTGATTACACCTCGTCTCCGGTGGGACTGTTCACCACTCACTGGGGTCTGCCCATGGTCACTGCTGGTGCTCCGGCCGTTGCGTTCCTGCACGTAGAAATGTACACCTCCATCACCAACACGGGTCCCACGCACAAAAAACTGGGCGAGTACGTCCTCCATCTGTACAGGCAGTTTGGCTGGCAGCAGCACAGTCTGCTGATGTTCAGTGACACTAAAATGGGTGAGCGGGCGTGCTACTTTGCTCTGGAAGGGCTCTACACAGAGATGCACGCCGACAACATCACAACCATGGACCTGGTTTTTGAGGAAAATAAAGGGCCTGTTAACTACTCAGATCTCATTCAGAAGATTGAAGAGGATGGCAGGGGTAAGATTCAGCTTTTTTTGCATTGTGAATTATTAACACAGTGTGGCATGATGGGTAGAACTGTTGCCTCCCAGCTAGAGATTCACCTGTTTCCAGCACATGTTTGCCTCATTCTTGTGTTGGTTTCCCCTTAGTCTCGGGTACCAACCGTACTTAACGTGAAAAATTGCTGTGACTGGTAGAAACTCTGTTTCTACTATCTAAAATTCATATATTTTCAAATGTCATATAATTTACATTATACACACGCGCGCGCATGCACACACACACACACACACACATTCACGTGTTGTAGTACACTGCATTCCCATGGAAAAACTAAAATGTCAACAGATTATTTATTATTAGGACAATTGACTTGTGTGACCTTTTTTGTGCAAATTATCTGATCTTTTGGCATTTCCTGCTAAATTTTTTTCTATTCAGTTGTTTTAGAGTTAAATCACAGTGTTTCCTGTGAGTCATTGGTTTGTTCTGCTGAATCACTAAATAAACCTTTACAGTAATTCACGGTGTACTAAATACAGCACAAAATGTAACGTACAAGAGTGACACAAAGACATATTCTTAGATGCGATATGTGTGTGTGTGTGTCTGCACGTGTTTATTTAAACCGCAAAGACGTTTCATTCAGGGCATGAAATATCAGCCGGATGTGTTTTTAGATGGTATCGACAGTATTTTTTTAAGTGATTGCTCATGAGATTCAAGAAAGCAGTGTTGTGCTGTAAATTGAATGAATGATTGAATAGTTTATTTCAAACAAAATATAAATAAAAGTAAATAACACAATCTTATAGAAATAAACAAATATGTGAAAATATAAAAAAAAAATCTCTCTCTCTCTCACAATCTCTGGCTTTTTCTAGGAACCAAATCCAATGACATTTGGTTAGACCGGGTTTCCTGAGAAGCAGAAATGCTCAATGTTTACCACATTTACTCACGGTTCATTAAAAAAAAATATTGGAAGAAATACATGTATACGCGTTGTTTTAGTGTAAATCAAAGCACAACAAATGAAAAAACCCCTTCTTCATTAGATTTGAATTAGTCTGTGTTTTAATCAGCCCTTCAGTTTTCTTTGAGTGGTCTTGTTAGGATTGAATGTGCAGGTCTGAAATCCTTTTAGAGTAATAGAACCACATCGCTGTGTGTTTTATTTGGACCCATCTGATGGGGAGGAAGACATCCAGCTTGTAAAGGCAGATGAAATTGGTCTTGAACTCCCTGGTCGGGCCGTGATCCATCTAAAGAGCTTCATCTGTCAATGACATCACACAAACACACACACACAAACACAGACACACGCACACACCCACGCACACACACACACACACACACACACACACATGCAATCACACATGCAATCACACATGCATACACACTGCTAGTTTGGTTTTTGGGCGAAACCAAGGCCAATATCTTCTAAAAGACTGCAGGTGGTTCAACATCAATCTCACTCTTTGACTCATTGGTGTGACACACACACACACTCACACACACATACACACACACTCACACTCACTCGCTGTCTTAAAAGCTACTCTAGATGATGACTTTCTCCTGGGGTTTAATTTTGTCCGGTCCTCAATCACACATGCTTTTACACATGATGGAGGTGGCCAGCTGAAGTCTGCAAGGAGATACAAGCTTGTCCTTTATGTGCCAAATATTTCCGTCCAGTTTTTATCTTGATGAGATCTAATCCTCAACACAGCTACACTTTGTGTAACAGTTACAGGCTTCGTCAAACTGGAAAAAAACAAGAAAACCCGAAAAAACAAAGAGACTGACTTGTATAGCACAAATTGAATCATTGTTTCAGTTTTGTAAGAAAAATTAATCCAGACAGGGAACAGTTGTGTAGCAGTAATATCGGCCTGCCGTGACGTCATCTTCTGAACTTAAACGCCGACTGTGATCAGCTGTCATCTTTACAATCGCAAGAGCGACCAAGCTGAACTAAACTACCCATAAGGCCTTGTTTTGCTTCTCCTTGCATTTCCGTCCATCTGGATCAGCTTAAAATTTAATCTGATCTGAGGGGGCCGAGATATTCAGAGAGGACGTGTCAAAATGTCAAAAACAAGTTTCTTCACAATACAAGAATGTTCTTATGATGTTTAGGCTGATGCGTCTTGTTTTGTCTGACCTGGATGTATTTCTGGGTAACCACGCACCTCAACCCAACATTTCTAAATGATCATTCACAGAGTTAACAGGGCTCATAGTTCGTTTTAAGAAATAGATGACTTGATATTAGTGTCACGCTCCAGCTCTCGAGAGAAGGGAAGGGAATCGAGAGAAGGGAAGTCACAAGTTGTAAAAGTGTCTGGGGTTTCTTCCTTGCTGAAGAGGACAGAAAAACACTGAGTTCTCTTCCGAGTCCAATAAAATAAATAAAGTGAGTGGGTTTGTCAGTCTGCCCTTTAGAAACCAAATCAAAACTGTGCTCTGCATTTGTCCATCTAGGACACTGTAAAATCCGCCCGACCGGGTTTCGAACGTGCAACGCCCGAGAGACTATGAACACCAAAAGGACTGAGTGGTTATGAACACTCAATATTGAGTAAGTGCTGGTTCCCTACCTGGTTTATTTTAGGTGAACTGGCATTGGTTCACTCTAAATGAACCATTGTACAGTACATATGAAAACTAAAAAGTGTTTTCTTTAATGTGTTGGTGGGTGGCAGAGCCAGTTTCTCTACATACAAAAACCTGATTCTTGTTTTTTGTTACGTAGGTTTTAAAACGGTACTGACCATTTAGAGCTTTTTGTGTTGCCTTGTTTTTATGACCACTGGTTAAATGATTCAGTTCAATGGTTTTAGACATTAGTTTAGAGTGAGTCATCAGTTTCTTTTATCTGCCTGCTGAGAAATGCTGTTGCGGCATTTTGTGTGAATAAATATTAAGCCTTATAAGAAATTATTTTTTTAATAATATGTAACGACTGACCTTGTGTGAAATTAATTGATTCAGTAGGGTTCAGTTGTCTGAACTTCAGTTGTCTGCACTTTTATTTTGTCTTTTTTTATCAGCGTTTTCAAGGCTCTGTTGAAGCATTATATTGGAAACAAACAGTTGAATAAATTATCTTGTATCTAAAGGCTTTCTGAAAGCTCTGTCCCACTCACCATTTCTATCCCAATCAATACAACGGCTGCCATTTCCTGTCATAACTGCGATGACTGTTGATGGCTTTGAGCTATAATTTTGTTTGCTCTGAAATTGAACTAATATTTTTGTGCGCATGTTTTGAAAAATATGGGACTAACTATGGGACTAACCTGCTGTGGTTCTGAAAAGTCAATTTTACTTTATAATTAGTCGGTTTATTGTGTTCGTTAATAATTATATCTTCTTGGTGCAAAATTTACGTTTTTACTGCTCATTATAAGTTAATTTTGCGCAACTATTTTAAATTAATCTTCTGCCGGTTACATTTGTTATGCGCTTCATGAATAATTGAAAAAATCTGTATTAATTGTGACAGGAAATAAAATAAAAGGCATTGTTCTAACACATCTATTTCATCAATAAAAAAAATTGTTCTGGGATAAATATACCGGGATAATAATACTTTTTACCGATCATGTAATTTTCAATTTTTGGTTTTCAATCCTTGTCTGTGTTTGGACAGTTTCTAAATATTCAATGAATAATTCATAGTTATTTGACCATATCTTGTCAAAACACACGAGGCGGTGAGCGTTACCATACATTTTAGAAATATCATACAGATCTAATGTAAATTATAATGAGTCTAAACAGCAAAACTGCCGACAGTCACGTGCACTAGGAAACACATCAGTGGACCGCAGTGACAAATGGTTTTTGATGTGGTTAACTGTCTTTTTCTCAGAACTCAATGGCGCCGCTTTTTCGACTCATAATGCGTTTTCCGATGGCTGCTTCTGGATCTGAGCTACACATTTGTATTAAAGGCGGAACTGCATTTACTGAACCAATCCTGTGATTATCGTACATGCGTAGTGTGTGGCAGTTTGTTTCGATTGCAATTACCACGTATCCCTTGATCTGAGCGCAGAGCTGTGATTAGGTCTTGTTTCTGTGCCAGTTATGCACATGCAACATGGGGTCTGGTTTTTCTAGCACGCTCCAACAAAAACAACTGAAGCAAAGACAATCACAATCAATTGCACACAAACATGCCGTTACACAAAATAGAACGTGCAGAAATGAGTAAAAATATCACATGAATAAATAAAACAATTGTTGTCTTGTGGTAGAAAAGAAATTCTGTACCAAAACGGTTGCAGGTTCAAATCCCTGTTCATTCAAGTCACAATGAATACAATATTTAGCAGAATAAATATAAAATAAATACATTTAAATATAATTTAAGTGTGTTGGTTAAAAAATTCAAGCATCAAGTCTAAAACAAAATTCTCCACTGCTCTTGCTTATTTATTTCGTGTGTTTGTGTGTGTGTTCCTTCATACATATTGAAGAGTAGACTCTGATCTTGTGCTTTGTGAACAATTCCAAAAACATGTCCAGGAATCCCACATGAATGTGCACAGAAAGTGAATCGCCACTCGTGGACTGGACTTGTTCAGTGCTAGTTAATATTTAACGTCTTTGAAAATAGCCTTTCCTCCCCGAGGCTGGAGATCTTCCAGCCGTGTTTCTCCAGAGCTTGATCTGATAATGATGTGCGTTTGAGTGTGTAATGGGCTGCTTTATCTTCCAGACACGGTCTTTCTTACACCTGACATGCTTCTTTCCAAAGATTTGTGCGCTCTGCGTGTTTGTTGTAAAGGAGAACGTCTTGATGGTCCCAAACCAACAAACCCTGATTAAAATGGCACTGTTCTTTGAGCTGAGAAATAATGGATTGGAGACTTCACTGGGTCTATTCCTGTCTTGCTTCATTGCTTGCCCCCCTCTGTCGGAGTGATAAATGACTGATTTTTGTCATGGCAACAGGTATGTGGGCCGGTCAGGTAGAGCTCCAGCTCGGTATTGATATGTTAGCTGGCGATCCATTGAGAGTTTCAGATCCTCAAATCCAGTTCGTACAATGCTTGTGTTACTGCAGCCACGTGGACTTGAAAATCCATTTACTGTATTTTGTAATAGTCATTTTTAACTTTTTTTTTAATGAAGAGGAACCATATTCTTCAAAAACACAGTTACGGCATATCATTTCAAACAATTGTCACAGGAATAATTTGTTCAGATAATTGTCCATTGTATCTTTACTTTACTTTTACTTTACTTTACAGTCATTGGGCAGACGCTTTTATCCAAAGCGACTTACAAAAAGAGGAGCAAGTGAAGCAATTTGTCTACAATAGGCTACAGTAGATGTCAAAACAGGCTATATAAGGAAACTTACTAGAGAGAACAGCATGACAGTCAACAAAACAGTAAACACAAGACAAGAAACACAAGACAATTTTTTTTTT
>SOMO01000056.1:1477965-1503951 GCA_028128575.1 Paedocypris carbunculus | reverse complement strand
GGTTTCCTGTAACTTTACAATTCTTTGCCATTTTCTTTTCCATTCACTGCATATTACGTTGAATTTACAGCACAATACTCACATTAACAATTTTTCCAATGCTACATTGTAAAATACAGTAATTTGGTTCATTAAACCAATAGTTGATGTTGGTTTATCAAATCATTAAAGTTTTATATCTCTCTAAAATATCCATGTTCATTTACAGGGATATTTTTCAGTCTTAAAATGTAACAAGATATATGTAGATGATAAAGTACAAATCAAGTAACCTAAATCACTTTCTAATAACATATTGAACAAATCAGAGAATGAGCATTGATTTCAAAGCCCTAATTGAGATTTTGTGAGACCAGTGAAAGTAATAAGCGACTGACACACACAAGCTCTTATTACTTGGCGGCTAATTCCCGTTGAATGCGCTGGGCCGCCACATTAGGCTGACGTAATGTCATTACGGTATTGATTGAGGTCACTTCAGGTCAGAGATTTAACGAGAGTAGAAAGTGCTCAATCTGGCCTCTCAGCATATACAGCACTTCCTTTTTCATTGAACCTTAGAGTCAAAATTGGTTTCCAAGTGTGGGAAGAAGAGAATATAGAAAACTGAAGATGGTATGTTGTCTTTTATGGCATTAAAGGACTGAAAGTAACCCAACTGAATATTTCTTCTTAATATTCCATTTATTCTGCAGTGGTGTTCGTCTGCTGTTCTCCTGACATTTTTCGCCAACTGATGGTGCATTTCGTGAAGGCTGGTCTTCCTAAAGAGGAGTTTGTCTTTTTTTACATCGACGTCTTTGGTCGTAGCCTGGAGTCCCGGGATTCTCAACCATGGTCCAGAGGAGACTCGGATGATGAGTTTGCAAAAGAGGCCTTCCAGGTGATGTGATGATCAGGCATACTTTTATTGAATTAAGTTTTGCATAATATATTTATTTTATCCAAAATATTTTATAGTTATGAATAATTCAATGTCATGGGCAGTGGGTGGCGCTGTCACAGTGAGAAGGGCCTGCTTGAGACTCAAGTTCAAGGCCCAGTGCTTGTGTGGGTTTCCTCTGGGTCTTCGGTTTTGTCCCACAGTCCATACATATGAAGTAAAAGTGTCAATAGGTGTGAGTGAGATTGTTGTGTGTCCTGCTCTGTGATTGGTTGGTCCAGTTCAGTCACAGAGTTGACCCAGAAATAGAAAAGCATTTGAAAAAATGCAATAAATATTTTTATAATTATTCTTGAAATTAGACTACCGTATTCTTCTAAACATTTTTATTTGCAGCTTAAATAAAACAAAAATGTAAAATTATATTTTTTTTAGAGCGTAAAGATTCTCACCTATCTCGAACCCCAGAATGACGAGTATAAAGAGTTTGTCTCGGATTTGAAATCAGATGCAAAAAGGATGTTCAACTTCACAGTGGAGGATTCTTTGGTAAGTGAAGCATCTGCTTCTCATGTTTTTTATTGTGTGTGTGTGTGTGTGTGTGTGTGTGTGTGTGTGTGTTGCGCTTGCTGTGATAATGTGATTCTGTTTCAGACAGTATGACGCAGTAGATAATTTAATTTATTTCAGGAAACCTCCCTCACCTTGATGTTGCTACTGATGTTACTGACATGGCTGGTTACCATCAATTCGTATTTTTAAATTATTTAACGTCAATTATTGTTTTATACATTTATTCACATCGCCTTGTATATACACATAAGTGCAATATATGAAATTGCCGTTGACTAGATCAAACAATATTTTGCTGTTAAATATACATATAAATTATTATTACTACCAAAGTCCTTGTTCACCAATATTCGCTATTTTTAAAGTACATGAACTCAAACTAGAGCTTTCTAGCATTTAGTATTAAACTTCTGTATAAAATGTTTAAACCAAAGAGGACAAATTTGACCTGAGTGAGAGAGATGTGGATTAATGTGAGACTAAAGGCTAAAATTAAAATCAACAACAAGTTCTTTGTTCAGATAATCTTAACATGAATCATCTTAATTGGATGTTCCCAACAAACACTCAAAATGCTACAAAAACATGGTATTTATAAAAATAAATAATAAACATGTAATGCACATGATAGTCCATTATTGCACATACATTTAATGAGATGAACATGTATTGCACATGAAAAGTCCCAGCACTTATAGAGAGGAGTTGTACAGCTTGACGGCCACAGGTAACTAATTTTTGCTGACAATATACACTAAGGATACAATTCAGATTAGTTCAGGTTATAATTGTTTAACATTTTAAATATATCAATATTGGTGGTGTTTGTAGTAACACTAATTGGTTATTAGTGTTAATCCTGTTTAGTTGTGTTTAACTCTAAAGCACTATTTTCAATTCACGTCCAATTACACCTCCATCACGCCAGGCTTGTGCCTGTAAAATGATGCTTTGTTTTTTTTTTGTTGATTTAGTTTTTTATGCTTTTTTTTCCTTGTAGATGAATATTATTTCTGGTGGATTCTATGATGGTCTAATGCTGTACTGCCATGCTCTTAATGAGAGCTTTTCAAACGAACCCGTTCAACCTTCAGGCGAGTCCGTCACAAAGAGAATGTGGAACCGGACCTTTTACGGTGAGTAAATATTAAAACATTTAAATCAGTACCGTGTTGTGCTCTTGCTAATTAAAATGCCGTACATCAAAAGTTTCTTTGCTTTCTGTTCTAAAACATGTTTGTTTGTTTGTTTATTCTTTCCTGTTTATTCTATCTGTCTTTTTGGACATTAATTATTCTCTCATCCTATCCATCCATCAATCAATTCTTATCAATAAATCAATCAATCACTAAATACAACCAATCACAATCAACCAAATACAATCAATCAATCTATCTATCAATCAATCAATTAATTGTGTCTTTCTGTTTGTCAGCAAAACCTTGTCTAATATTTATCACAAAATGTGGATATTTTGATCTCATCAGGGTGTTTTCAAATGTAATAATGAAGATTCATTCTGAAAACACATGTATTTAGGCCTTGAATATTTCAGCGTTTTCCTTTTCAACAAAGACACTAAACTAATGTAAAATCATTTTTATAGAAACACAAATAATTTTGTTCTAATGTTGCAACTGCTCTTAAAGCATTTTGCATCATCCTGATTTTCAGTTGATTTTTGTAACCTGACATTATCCTGAGATCATTTGGAGGCCTGTTGCCATGGAATCTGCTTTAGTTAAACTATGTTAAATATTATTTTGGTCACCTACCCAACCAGAATCAGGTGTGTTAGAGTGAAGATGGGGATTGTGAGCCATGTGAGATTGACAGGCTCATTCATGCATCTTTACTTTCCCCTCCATTAACAACTCCACCACACAGGTTATCAGTGAAGGGAAGATGGTGTCTCACTTCCTTTTAACTGCTTTTTATCCAAGTAATTTAAAAAGCACTCTGTATGTGTGTAATGGCTTTATTATTTTGGGAAGTTATTCTAAAATAAAAAAAAAAAATGTATAAGACAATTAGATGCAGATATACTAAACTTATGAATAAAGTAAAAATTTGAGTTTTTTATAATTATTTGTAAAGGAACACCAATATATTTGTAATGAAACACCAACAATACAGGACAGACGCGACGCATCTGATAACAAAAAATAAAATCCCATTCACAGCAACCATTGTTTAGGTCTCTGTCACAATCCAAAAGCATGCAGGAGAATTGGAGTCAAGAAAATTGTACACATACGTGAGTGAGAGTGCAAATGTGTTTTCTACTCTGTGATTGGTTGGTGACCCATCCAAGGTGTGTCTCATCTTCAAGCCCAGAGTTGCTGTGATTGGCCCTGAGATGGAAAAGCAGTTCAGAAAATGAATAAAGGGATAGTGGATAAAATCCACTATTTGCTCAACCAATGTTACCTTTATTTTCTTGTTGTTTTCATACAGTGTTAATAAAAGGATACTTTAATGTAAAAAAATGTTGGTACATGATTCTATAAAAAATACTAAATAGCACTTCAGATGGAAAACATAAAGCTTTTCCATTTAAACTGTTTGCATGACTGTATCCTTCTCAGGAAGTTTCCTGCTTAGGGTGTCATGGTCGTAAAACTATTTCTAAATCACCTCGTCTTCACTTCAGATGATGACTCAGACAAACCATTAAGCTTCACCCTTGTATACACTATCCTACAAGCTATTGGTGTTACAACGTTGTTTCCATTGGGTAACAAAATCAGCTTGGAAACGTTTCAGATCCACAAGATACAATTGTTAGAGAGTTATTATTCTTTGCCTTTGTTTGCAAGTGACTTGCTCACAGGTCATAGTTATTGTTGTTCTTATTTTTCCTCATTTTGCAGATTTAGGATGGTTTGCGACTCTGAAAGCGCTTTAAAAGAAATCTAAACTTGATCTTAAACAAGTAAATGTGAACCCATTGAACAAGAATGATGCTTCTAGTCACTGCTGCTGGTTAACAAACCCTTCCTATAGGTACCTTGCTTCTAAGTTTGGCTGTTGTCTCCTACCTAATAAATCATGTAGGCAATTTAAACTCATCCTTATCATCCCTTATGTGAGAACATCTCACTCTCTTTCTCTTCAATAGCTTTGACATTTCCAGTCTGATAAATTCTCAAGCTTTTCTTATCAGTCTAAATGTCAGTGTGTTTCCTCCAAGCTGGACGTATCCTCTAACTGTAGGCCATTTAAAGAGGTGAATGGCCTCCACAGGAAATGACAGCCCTTACCTGACCCGAATCGGAAGATGGGATCAGTGAGCACACGCTTTCATGAGGCAATCAGTTTTGATTAAAACACTCACAGTTGTACGTTGTGTATGGGTTGATTTACAAAGAGCTTTAGTGGTTGTAACCATTGATTTTATAATCACAAAGCAGTTGATGGGCTAATATGTGTGAGGGCACAATCACTTTGAGCGGCAGAATTAAAGCTCTTTTGTGGCTGAACGATTCCTGAAGCTCAATCAGGGTTGGAGTTCAATCAAGAGTTTGATTCTCATGGAAAACTGGGGTTTGATTGTACGTATATCTTTACCTCAGTTCAAGACGCTTCAGACATAACTGTTAAATGTGGAAAGGCATGTTAGAGTTCAGTCTTTGTGTTATGGTGTACAGTACAATAATCTGCTGTATGTGGTTTAGCAGTCTGGATAAAGGTTAAGTAATACCCTCTAATAATCTATAGTGTACTAAATCTGTATAGAACGTATATATTTTTTTCTGAAGAACGTAATGGAATGTGTTGTTACTTCTGTGTTGACTGACTTCTTGTTCTGATTTTTCTTGGTTTCATAATTTTTCTTGAATTTTTGATTTTATAAATTGCCAACTATTACTGGTATAGTCACATGGTTAAGAAAAAATCTTTTTGTCGAGAAAAAATATCTTTCAAGTGATATATTCTCTTATTTTTTTCTCTAGGTGTCACTGGCCATGTTCAGATTGATGAGAATGGAGACAGAGAGACTGATTTTGCTCTGTGGGACATGTTTGAAATTAAAAGCGGCAACTTCCAGGTCACTCCCGTTTGACTTGATATTCTCACTTAATGTACAGAGTGAGGACGTCATGACCTCACTTCCCTCTCATATTCTTTCTATCATTGAAACGTGTCTTTTAGTTTTGTTGCACTGGCTTTTTGAATAAAACCAAAACAACTCTAAACAGGAGAGATGGAGATTGTTGTCTTAAATGTAAATCAGATGAGACCCAAAGTTGATGAGAATTTCTTTAGCTCCTATAATGTTTTTTTTTCACCTTTACTTTTTTAAAGTTCTTCTTTAAAATAAATCAGATGTTCATATGTTGTGTTTTTCAAAAAATAAAACAGCCCTAACTCTCACTCAAGAGGTAACCTAAAACCTGTTGTATCATATATGATACAATTATCATTCTAAGGATATTGTCTGTCTGCAGATTGTGGCAGTGTATAATGGCACCTTGAAGGAAATGAAGACACTGCCTAATACATCCATCCAGTGGCCTGGTGGAGAGATTCCTCTGGATGTTCCTCTCTGTGGATTCAAAAACGATAACCCTGACTGTCGTGCACGTGGGTATCGCAAGCCAATTCAGCTGTTTTTAAGGAGCTAATACACTGTTCTTTTCAGGAACCATTGCCATGCACCAGATGGTTTCCATTGTGATCTTCTTTATCCTTGTCATCATTTTAACCGTCACTGTGTTTATATACAGGTGAGAGTGCATACCAAGTTTGACTGTCATCATTTTACTCTTTCGATTACAATTCTATCAATTGTGAACTTGTAGAAAACTGAAGCTGGAGCAAGAGTTGGTAGCCCAGTTATGGAGGATTTCATGGGAGGACATTCAAATGAGCAATCTAGAAAAGACTCTGAGAAGCACTGGCAGCAAACTCACGCTCTCACTGGTAAAATCATTTGGAATATCTATTATAATATGTACATTAGTTTAAGTGGTCTATAGCTAATAGACTTTCTAGTGTACTGTGTACCTATACAGTAGCCTCACACTTAAGTATGCACTCGTTTAAGTATGCGTCCTGGTTAAGCATGCACTTTTTTTCCTTTTGGCTTTCCTTTTACCTTTTCAAGATATTTTTTTACTTGGCTTGAGGTAGACCACACCTGATCTTCCGCTAAAATTATTCAAACAAAGAGTTCCAGTCAACATGGTTGACTGTTCTTGGCTTACATCACAGTTATTGCAAAACTTTTGGATGGCAGTTTAAATAATGTCGTTCTCCCATGCTATGGCATGCTACGGGGTGAAGTTTTCTTTGTGCTTGTGTGGGTTTCCTTTGGGTCTTTGACTGTGTCTTTCAGAATATGAATGGATACATATTTCCGCAGTAATTTTGATCTTTATCTTAACCAAGTTGGTCGATCTCTCTTGCTCTTCACAGAGAGGTTCAAATTATGGATCATTACTGACAACTGATGGTAATTTCCAAGTGTATGCTAAGACCGGCTACTTTAAGGTAAGGCGTGCATTTTGACATTAACAACACAAGAGCAGTTTACACAAATGACTGCAACTGTAACAATTATTGTTATTTCCTTTGCAGGGTAACATTGTTGCTATTAAATACATAAATAAAAAGCGCATAGAGTTGACAAGGAAAGTGTTGTTTGAACTGAAGCATGTGAGTGATATTTGTTTATCATTGAAGGCGTCCCATCTTCTGGAGGAGACTATGAATTAACAACCGTGGTTATTTTTTAGATGAGAGATGTGCAGAATGAGCATTTGACTCGTTTTATTGGAGCTTGCATTGATCCGCCAAACATCTGCATTGTCACAGAATACTGTCCGCGGGGAAGCCTGCAGGTACACACAGTATTGATTAAGTCATTGTGGAGAACATTGATTTTTTCTTCCTCTTGTACCGAGTTCATAATAATTCACCTATCCAAATACATTTTTAGTTTTGCTTTTAAAAGTGCCATGTATCAAATTGCAAAGTGCACTTAAATCTACAGAAGCTGAATATCCTTGAGTTGTTTTATGAATCTATGGATTACCGTATTTTTCAACCTTATAGGGACATTTAAAATTGACTGTGCGCTTTATAATATGGAAAATCTTCAATCCATATATATCTTCAGTCTATACGTTTTTATTTTAACTGTGTTGTTTAATATATTTGTCACGTTTTATTTTTTTATATAATGTATAAAATTAGAATACATTCAAATTATAGTAAATAGTAAATGTGTGTTTCTTCTATACTTCTACAATGTTACTTCTGACATTGTTTCTGTATGCAGGATATATTGGAGAATGAAAGCATCACACTGGACTGGATGTTCAAATATTCACTGATAAGTGACATTGTGAAGGTAGAGACTAAGATTGCCCGTCTGTTGAATGTTTTGATTTTCATTTATACCTTCTTCCTACTACATTTTCTCCTAGGGCTTGTCATTCCTACATAACAGTGTGATCGTTTCCCATGGCAACCTGAAGTCATCTAACTGCGTGGTGGACAATCGCTTTGTGCTAAAGATCACTGACTATGGGTTGTCTAGCATCAGGACTGAGTCAGACACAGAAGATGCCCACTCTTATTATGCACGTCAGTCATCTCACCTCCTATTGGTTCGCGTTTGGAAAAAAATGTTGTCCTGTTAGCCTTTGTGCTTTCCATGTACTTGAATGCAGGTAAGCTGTGGATGGCACCCGAGCTCTTGAGAATGAACGGCTCTCCAACAGGAGGCACCCAGAAGGGTGACGTCTACAGTTTTGGGATCATCCTTCAGGAAGTTGCTCTGCGTAGAGGAGTGTTTTATTTGGAGAGTGAATGCTTAAGCCCTAAAGGTCAGTCTGGGTTAAAATTGTTTCTTTAGTGTTGCTTGTAGTGAGGCATGGTGGCGTAGTTGTTGGTGCTGTTGCCTCAAAGATGTTCCATTTGAGACCCAGGTTTGAATTGGTCATGGTCTTTCTCTGTTAAATTGGCATTTTCTCCCTGTATTTGTGTGGGTTTCCTCTCACAATCCAAAAACACGCAGGAGAATTGCTCTGTGCTCTGTGATGTGCTCTGGTTCAATACAAGGTGTGTGTCCCACCCTCAGAACATTAAGTCATAAATGACGAACACTAATTAACTGAATATTGTTATAGTGTTTAACAACATTTATTCATGACTTTGAACACACTTCACTCAGACTCTAAACATCTTTTGTATTTATTCGATAGAGGAATTTTGAAAGCTTGAAAACCTTAATTTAAACCTCTCTATTGACAGTCTATGTTAACAAGTAAATTGCTCAATAGAAAAATTAACACTTAGACTTCTTGTCATCTTAGATAACATTATTATGTATTTAAACATAAAATTTGCAACTCATATTTCTGCTGCTGTTTATCTAAAGAGGATCACACTTGACTTTAACATGTAATTTTAACACAAGCCAGTTGTTAGAATGCAAATTATTGGCAAGTTAAAATGTATTATTAATTTCCAGAATACCGTTGTCTTGATGTTTCAATCACATACACTTGTCTCTTTACTTCAACTTTGTCTCATTAATGTCCATATCTGGAATGTCCAGATTACGAGTTCATACACATGGTAATGTGATGTAATGTGACTGATGGCTATGAGGTCTGCCGTGTCAGCCTGTAATCAGAGCTGACGGAGGAGAGGAATTCGCTTCCACGGCCACACACCTACATATGAGCGTCAAATATTGTAACAAATAATAAAAATGTTATTACTGTAAATACCAAAAGGTGATGGGATAAGCTATAGGATGTAAAGCAGAGAAAATATGTAGTGAAAGTTGGAGGGAAATGTCTGTATGAAACAGATGTATGTTTCATACTGTATGAAAATTAAAAATAAATGAAATAAGGGGGTATTCATAATTTGCAATTAAAAGGTTTTTTAAAAGGTTTAGTCAATTTTGAACAATGCAAGAATAAAACTGTAATCATGCTATGCAACATGCCATTAAACTATAAATAATCCATTCATCCACATACTGCTTTTACACTTCTGGTTCAGAAGGAGCTGGAGCCAATCACAGCCACTCTGGGCCTTAAGGCAGGTCACACACAAAAGCAGGACAAACACACACACTCTCACACCTTGGGCTGTTTCCCAAAGTCAAAGGAATTCTCCTGCATGTTTTTGGACTGTGGGAGGAAACCGCCTAACCAGAGGAAACCCACACAAGAGAAGAATATTCAAACTCCACGCCCAATGACCCTCAAACTTAAGTGTGTTAGGGGTGCTTCTTGCTCTGAGTCGACAGCGCTAACCACCACGTCACTGTTCACTTTTTAAGTAATAAAAAAATCATGGCTTCCATTTTTTCATTTTTGTAAACACGCTATTTCCTCCATAATTAGAGATTGTGGATCGTGTTGCTCTGGGTGAATGGCCCTTTCTTAGGCCATCAGTGAATACCCAGGCTCACAGTGAGGAGCTGGGCCAGCTAATGCTGCGCTGTTGGGCTGAAGAACCATCTGAAAGACCAGAGTTCAGCCACATCAGTGTGTTGCTTCGCAAGCAAAACAGGTTTGTTTGATTGTAAAACAAGTCCAACTGTTTTGTTAGTTTAAGTCGCTTTTATGAGGTATTTCCGCTTGCATATGTTCAATTCTAAACACTACATGTACATGTAAACTATAGGAATGTACTGTACAGTATGTAGTATATTTTGGCAGATCTAAGATTGTTTTATTTTTTTTATTTTTGAAATAACACTGATAAAATAATAAAACCGACAAACAACCTCTTAGTGTTGAAACGTCTGCAGTGTGGAAATAGTATATCGGAAGTGGGAAATCTATTTTATGAAAATGCTGATGTGAAACAAAGCTGAACCATTCCAAGTGTTCGGTGGATCATGGTGTAACACTTGTGAAAACGACATACATTCCTTTTACATTCTTTAGCAGAATTTGACGCTGTTGCCTTTGAATAATTAATATGATTTGAGATACAATTTTATAACAGAAAATCTTTCTCCAGTCTGAAAAAGTTGTGTGTTGTTAGTTAGACTTGACATGTTTTGGATGTGTGTTTGGTGTGTTTAGTGGTTGTGTGACTGTGTGTTGTGAGTGTATTAAAGTTTGAGAATGTGTTAAGAGCATGTTTCAGTCTTAGGGATCTGCCTATCAACTGACCATTGGATTGGAGTCAGAAGCCCATACATTGTGATGAGGACATTACTAAACAGTATTCTTAACACTTCATGCATAAAATTCTAGCCGGAATTACATCATCGAGATGACACAGACACGTTATCAAGACCTGCGGTTCACAGTTTGCCTTTTTCTTTTCTATTCTCTCTCAGGGAGCACCGAAGTAATATTTTAGATAATCTTTTGTCTCGAATGGAGCAGTATGCCAATAATCTGGAGGAGCTGGTGGAAGAGAGGACTCAAGCTTACCTGGAGGAGAAACGCAAAGCAGAAGCTTTACTCTACCAGATCCTGCCACAGTCAGTTTCTACAGTGACTATGTCTATTTAACTCATTCACTATGGCAGAGAATGGAAACATAAAGGGAAAGCATCAAATTCCAACTATGTTTAAAAAGAAAAAGAAAAACTAAACAGAGCAGAGAAACAGAAGATAAAGATTCGACACTTTATACACTTAATAAAAAACGTTTGCAGTATATGTCAGCGCTACAGTAATATCCAACAATAATGATGACTTTTTACCATTTGGCAATGAAAATGTTGTCATGACTATCAAAATATAAGACTATAAATTGTAGCTATTTTCATGTTTGTGTTGGCTAACTATACAAACAACTTTAGCTAACCACTGTCATCTGATCTTCACACTGTTCCTCAGATCTTCTCCACTTTTACAGAACATCACCATGTATGTGACACATTCTGAATCACTATCATGTGATTTATTTTTAAATATCTGCCGTAGTTGTAATTATTTCAATATTAGATTTGTTCCACATCTTTAAACTGTGTCTTACAGGCACCACTTCCTCTAGTTTTAAAGCTAAACGTCCATGTAAAATGTTTTGCCCACCTAGTTCAAGTAAATCTATTACCTTTTATAAAGCAGATTGAGTTAAGTGAGTTTACGTTGAGTTTACAAACGCGTCTCTGGACCACATTGATTTTTGAAACCTAGCTTGATTTAAAGGTGCAGAATAGGTGGTATCCAGACTTTCTTATAAGACGCCCTTGATTGAAATAAAACAAGTATTGGTGGCTTGAGTAAATTCAGTGTTTCTATCTGTTAGTTCTGTGGCTGAGCAGCTGAAGCGAGGGGAGACTGTTCAGGCGGAGGCGTTTGACTCCGTGACCATCTACTTCAGTGACATTGTTGGCTTCACGTCTCTGTCAGCGGAGAGCACGCCGATGCAGGTGCCCACAGCTTCACTGGAGATTTCTGTTGTTCCTCTGTGTTACAGTTTCGTGTTTTATGCAGGTCGTCACCCTCCTCAATGACCTCTACACCTGCTTTGACGCCATCATTGACAATTTTGACGTTTACAAAGTGAGTAAAATGCATTGTTTGCACATTTCAGACTGTTCTGTCTTTGTTTGCCAACATATGCCTTTTACTTGCGCTTGTCAGGTTAATCTACAATGACTCTTTCCTTCAGCATTGGCGTAAATAGGTGCTACATGTCACATGACCCAACAATACACACCAAAACTAGAATGAGTGAACTTAATTGATCCCACAATGGGTTATACAGGGAAATTCAAATACTGGAACTACCACTGATAGACGGAAAAAATGTGCAGTATAGTAGTAGGAGTAGTAGTAATAATAATAATAATAATAATAATAATAATAATAATAATAATAAACAGAGATCAAAAGTAAATAAAAAATAGCAAACTTATTACAACACATTTTTTACTACTAGTAGTAAATAGTAATACAAAATGTATAACTACGGTAGGTTTATTTACTATTGATTGCTTTTGTGTGCATAAGTACAGTATAGTGAATATTCTGCAAGCTTGATTTCAATCTTTTTCAATCTTGATTCAGCTCTAGAAAACACTTTATTATTCTCATGTGGCCCTTGAAAAAAATAAATGCCCGGGTCCAGCTAATTTAAGGCTAATGATTACTGTGTTATCATCATAAATCATCAGCCATTACCATAAATTAGAGTTATTTACCTTCTTGTCATTTGCCTTTTTCAGTGAAGTGCACGTTGCAGGAGTTTTAAAATTTTTGTTATGGACCATTTTCCACTGTTTGCTCTAAAAGTGATACAATACGTCTCTTCATATCATAAAACATTTCATGTGCTGTTTACTAGTGTAACATGCATATGAAAAAGAAACCTCTCTCTGAGTGATGGTTTTATAGGTCACTGGATGTATTTCTTCTGTCTTAGGCTGACATTTCATGTGCTTCTGACCTCCAGGTTGAGACTATAGGTGATGCCTACATGGTAGTTTCAGGATTGCCAGTACGCAATGGAAAACTCCATGGGCGTGAAATTGCACGTATGTCTCTTGCCCTGTTGGAAGCTGTGAAAACATTCAGGATTCGACACCGACCTGAAGAGCAGCTTAAATTACGGATCGGTATTCACAGTGGTAAGGGCATCTAAGTGAACTCTTGGTCTGATTGCTTCTAAAAATAAGTCAATCATTGGCTTTGTGAAGGAAGTCATTGGAACCATTGTGAAATGTGTTCCAGGCCCGGTTTGTGCAGGTGTAGTTGGGCTGAAGATGCCACGGTATTGCTTATTTGGAGACACCGTGAACACTTCCTCTCGAATGGAGTCAAACGGAGAACGTAAATATCTGGCATTTCGTAATGAGCGTTATACAGGAGTAAACCTTCCTTTGTGTACTTTACTAAAACATAAACATTTTTTGGATTGCTTTGTTTGGATTAGTTTTACTCCATTGCTTTTGAAATATAAATATATATATTTATTTTACATTACATTTCATTCATTGCTATTTGAATAAAATTAAAAACAGTCAAGTTTATCAAAATGGCCACTAGGGACATGAAGTATAGGCACAGTGAAGTGATACACACAAACCCGGAGCAGTGGGCAGCCTTAAGCCTTAGCGCCAATGTAGAACCGGCCAGACCGGGATTCAGATCTGCAATGGTTTAATTGCTGGTTCAACCACTGGACCACAGCTGCAACCACTGCTACAGTAGCATTGCTTTTATCCATTGCTACAGTCTATAACATCAAAGACAATGTATACTTAAATTGCATTTGTGAATATTAAGAGACTGTTAGATTAAAAACATTGTTTGTACAAGATTTAATTAAATAAGATTTTAACTTAAATCTAAATATGGTTTTAATCTTGCTGTTCTCCTGCAGCTCTGAAGATTCATGTGTCGTCTGCCACCCGAGATGTTCTGCAGGACTTCAACTGCTTCCAACTTGAGCTGAGAGGTGATGTTGAGATGAAGGGAAAAGGAAAGATGCGGACATACTGGCTTCTGGGAGAGATGAACAGTGAATGAGTCAGGGGGTTGTGAGTGAAATGGTCACCATGCATCTACTCGAAACCGGCAAGACTGTTTCGGGCGTATTATGTTGCCCAAATAAACGTATACATAACTGTGTAGAGACTGAATTTTGTAAATACGCACTGTGACGTTTTTTAGATCATCATTATGCCGCCATCTTAAAATCAGCTGTAAATTCCATACTGTACTGATTGTGAGAAAAACAATGACTGGACGTAACTGCCCCCTGGTGGACGATTAAAATCATTACGTTTTAGTTCGGAAACTTACGATTTCTTAAATGGGAATTGGATGGTTTTTTTGTATGTTTGAGAGAGGGAAATTAATAAAAATATGCTTTAAATGAGTAAATATGTGTTCAAGTCTTTTAACCCCCCCCCTCTCTATCTCTCTCTCTGTGTGTGCGTGTGTCTGTGTCTTCACTTATCAACACCTATTTACAGTTTTGTCGTTTATTTATTTAATTTAAAAACAAATTTAGCATCACGTGTAATTTTTTGTGACCCTTAAAAGTCTTAAATTTGTTTAAAAAAAACAGGTAAAAAATAGCCCATCTCCGTGTCTTTAAAAAGCTTTAAAATTTCTAATTATCGGGTATGAATGAACGTCATATCTTTATTGCGATGCATTTAAATTAAACGGGTTTAAATCACATTGCATGTTTTAATGCACTTAAAATCGTGATCTTTCGAGGCGCCATTTTGGTTCCTCTCATAGGTAGCGAATGCATTCGTGTTGTTTTAGCACGGAAGGAAATGAGTGCAACACACGGCGTTTGTTGTGAAGCGGCGGGCTGGAATGAAATGAAGTCTCTGAGGGTAAGATGCGAAATAAAACGATTATATATTACACGGTGCAACAATAACGATCACAAGCCGAAAAAACTTTAGGCAGTATTGTTATTTTCGAGCACTGGTATTATCAATAAGCCCGGAAGCTACATGAAATAGTTAGCTTGTTTCCAGCTGCGTGTTTTCTTGTTTACTGCGTATGTATCTTTGCCAAATTTAATTTTCCGGAACATTGATTATGATTTATCGTTTTGACCCACATCAGCATGGTTAGATTGTACATATTTAACAATATTTTGTATATACAGTACATTCAATAAATACACATGTACACACTTACGCACATACATACGTACTCTTCACATCTTTATGCCCATAATATACATCTTTTTAATTTATGCTTTGAGATGCTCAAAATAATTTTAACTCAACTAAATCAGCTTGTCTGAGTGTAAGCTTTCCTCAGAATGTTCAGAATTATTTTTCTTGTTAATTACTTTGCTTGTCAAATTTTGTCAATTGCCTTTAACAATAGCTACAGGAAAACCAAGGACGTTTTCTCTCAACTGAATGAACGAATCCTAAGTCTGAGTTTCTTCTGACTTGTCGAGAACAAATCCATCCATTGGTCAATCCATTTTGTACGCAAAGCAACTTTAGGGCACTCATACATCCTCTTCACAAATTGCTTTTTGATGTAATACATAGCGCAGGATCATTATTTTATGTAATCTTAAATTTATTTTACCTTATTCTTGGATGAACTGCTGTTTTTTATGTATTCACTAACACTCCTTAACTTTTATTTAGGCTCAAAAGTTATCTGAACATGGTGTGGAAACGAAAGTCAACATCTCCAGAATCTCAATCCTGTACAACCAAGACCATGAAATTGGAAACTATCTCCAAACATATTTTCTCTTGTAAATCTTCGACTAGATTCTGGAAGACAAATGTTTCAACACCTTCAAAGAAGAACAAAATTGGTTCTGGCCAGATGGTGTCTCCTGACAGACGTGTCCATTCATTTCCAGAGCCGTACATCTCTGCAGGTAGATGCCAGAGAACACGTGACTTAACAAATTATTTCATCATTATTATATCAATCATGTGATCGTTGTTTTGTGTAGACCATTCTGCCGATGATGGGTCCTCCTCTCCTCTCTCTTCCTCCTTGCATTCAGAAGAAGATGCCGAGTTGGGTTTGGTCATTACTGTTGGTAAGTCTCAGATATCACTTGCCTTCCATCTTTTGCTAATATTACAAACATGACTTACTGTTATTTTTAGAATTTCCTAAACTTCTATAGATATTTGATGAGTTGTGTGTTATGTTCACTTTCAGATGATGACAGTAATTCAGGACGGGATTGGGTGCCGTGTGAAAAAAATGTTAACAACAGTGTTGAAAACCAGAATGAAGGAGACATTTTGACAAAAGAAGAGAGAGAGAACCATTTAGAAGAGATTGAGGAGGAGGATGAAAGTGAGGAAGAGTTGAGGAAACTTGACAGAGATCTGACTCTGAAATCTGAAAAGCACAAACTCACCTCTGTCAATGTCCGTGACATAATACATGTAGGTTTAACTTCCTAATCTAGTCTTAAAAAGTGGAGCTAACATGTATGTTTCATGTATATTTCGCATTGTTTTTTGTAACACAGGAAGTGGTAACAAATGAGCATGTTGTGTCTATGATGAAAGCTGCAATCAGAGACACACAAAATATGCCCATGTTTGTAAGTCATCCATTGCTTTGTAATTATTTATTTTCTTACGTAAAAAGATAAAGTACTAGATGTAAAGAGTTTTGATTTAAAAAAAAAAAATTGCATGCTGTAGACCTTGAAAAAAGAATTACAAAGATCATACTGGCAATGCTTTTGTTTCCTTTCAATGAATTAGTCTTTGTTTCCGTCACACGTAGGAACCTAAAATGACACGTTCCAAGCTAAAAGAAGTCGTCGAAAAGGGTGTGGTGAGTGTGATTCTGTGTTTTCTGTAATTGTTCATTATAAATACTAAAGGTCTTTGTAATGGTCTCTCTTTTTCCACAGGGAATTGGCAACTGGAACATCTCACCAATAAAAAGACCAAACGATAATAAGGTTTACGTTCTAAGTTGTTTGTTGTTCTGTTTGAGTTTTGCTTATCTGTATGAATGTATTCTCCTTCTAGCCACCGCAGTTTGTTGACATTCCTTTGCAAGAAGAGGATGATTCCTCTGATGAAGAGTATTGGCCTGATGAAGATGATGAAGATGAAACGGCTGAGGAGGTACAAATTATTATTATTATCTTTATTATATGCAATGATGATATTTTATTCAGTTTTTAAACATCTCAATACTAAAATATGTTAATTTTGTGTAATAATGTATGTAACATGTTTTGATGTATTTATGTATTTTTTCCTATCAGACCTTTTTGGAAAGTGATGTGGAGAGCACAGCTTCGTCACCACGTGTCAGCAGACGGAGCTGCTCCATTGTTCCCACTGAACACAATGATGTCTGCATCAACTCTAGAGTGGTATTTTACACTTTTTTTATATTGTCTTCAACATACTGTATTTGCACGTTACTGGCATTTTCATTATTTTTGTTCCTTTCTGGTACAGAAACCCAAGGCCAGCAGATACTTAAGTGTTGAAGCAGTACCCATGGGTCCACCAGCACCACCACCCCAGTCCTGTGTTTCCTCACGGTCAAACAGGGTCCCGGACCCCTTCATTGAAAAACTCCATGAAGTGGATAAAGAGCTTGAACTCAGTCCGCTCTCAATAGAGCCCTATCAGGTTAAGAGACCAAAATTAATCTGCGTCAAGTAAAATTTTTGTGTAGGGCTATTCAAACAATTATTTATTCATTAAATACGTTATTTTATATTGAGTTATTAAAGAGCTGTACATTCATAATAGTTCACCAAATTGAGTCACTTTTTTTTGTTTGATAGTGCAGGAATACTAAAGTTGAATTTAACGACTAAACCCTAATTGACTGTATTTTTAGAGCTTCTACTTTACATCTGAACTACAGTATTTAAACTGATTTCTCAGAAGATTCTAATGACCAACAGTCATGGATTACATATTTTGACATCTAATCTCTTGAGAAGTTAACAAAATTTACAAGCACAAGAAGTGTGATCCCAGACACAAGCTCAAAAACCATTGTGAATATACAGCTATTGTTTGTTAAACACCCACATATAAAAATCACCATTTAACCGGTGTTCTGGTTTTTTCTTTTATATTCCATTTTGTCTGTTAAAGGCCATGACCAACAGTGGTGGAGAGCAGCCGGGTGATGGTCTGGTAGCTTGTCGAACTCGGTCAAAGCTTCCACTTACGGATATTCCCTTAGATCAATTGGAGGCAGAGCTTTGTGCTCCAGACTTTACACCAGATATGTATGATGACTTCTCCACACAAGAAGACCGGGAGTGGACTCTGTGGCTGCAGGGGCTCATGTCATCTCAACTGGACAATGAAGGTACAGTATGTGGTCTACAATTAATTAGTAGCAAATACATTTAAAACCAGATGAGAAACTCTAAAACATGATGTTTTAGACTTTACTATTACTAATTACTCTTAATGCTCCCAAAGCACATTTTTTAAATTTACTGATGCCTTTCTTTTTCCGTGTGACTATTCTGATGTCTGCCTTTTATAACATTTTGTTTCGCTGTGTGTAGTGTTTCTCAATGTATTGCTGTCATCTGATTTTCAGAAGAAGCTGATGAAGAAGATGATCCCGAATATAATTTCTTAGATGATTTGGATGAGTCGGACTTGGAGGATTATCGGAATGATCGCGCAGTTCGAATCCCAAGTGAGAAGAATTATCAGAAATTAATTATTAGAGAACTATCAGTTGTGTCTTGGACGGTGATATACGATCACATTTTCTGTCCTTTGTTCAATATTAAGCCTGATCCGAAATCTGTTTTCTGATTCGACACAGCAAATCTGAAAACAGAAAATGTTTTTTATTTTCCACTTCAAATTGTATTGCAACACTGTCACATTTCTGAGCAATAGGCACATTGTTTACACAATGACATCTTATGTGAAGATTGGAATTAAGATGGAATTTTGCAAGCTGATGCCAATCTTATAAAAACAAGCTTGATTGAGTCCAATATAGATGCTAATAATCAATTTGCACCCTTGTTTGATGTAATGTATTTTGATTATATTTTGTACCAATTTTTTCCAAAATACATTTTGTAACTTATTNNNNTTTTTTTTTTAGAGAAGGAAGTCAATCAGCTTATGGAAGAGCTTTTTGTTACAGTAAGTCTTTGAACAAGAACAAAACGCAGAACAAACCAGTTGGTTGTTATGTATGTTTTACTCTTTGCAGTTCAATAGTGAGTTATCAACCAATGAAAAAGATGACGAAGGTCTTGAAGAAGAGGAAGAATGCGACGATGACAAGGCAAATCTCAATCCACAATTCAACGTTCCTCAAGCAATTAGGTAACCATGTCTGTTCCTGTCTTCTCTCAGACTAATTTGTGTTTAATCAAATCAAATAAATCATTTCAAATAAATACATTGTCATTAAGCTTTTTTTGTTGTTGTTCCTCCCTTTGGGACAGAACAGTAGAGGAATGCTGTGTCTGTTTGGGTAGGGAGGCAGAAAAATGCTCTTGTGTCTGAATGTGTCTAAAAGAAAGAAGACACATTAAGGACATTTAACATGTAAAATCACATGCTATGGAGCCACACTGCTTTTTTATCTAGTTTAGTAAGTAAGGGATGTGAAAACATTTTGCCAGATTCTTGTTATGTGCATTAGTTACTGACTCACTATACCTAACCTTTAGACATACATAGGCAATTTAAACCACCAGTACGAGGTCTTTTCTACAGTTATGATAACTGATGTTACCAGCAAACACAGGATCTTGGGATTTGAAGTATAATGCATGTCTTTAGAATATATTGTTTTAAGATAAACCTTGCCTTAGTTTCTAAATGATTAATATTTTCTTTATTCTCTTTAGATTTGAGGAGCCTCTGGCTTACATGCTGACTGAATGCAGACGGTCAGCTCGAGAACAGCTGGATGCCTTGCAGAAGCGTCGGCAGAGTCAGATTCGACCTGCCCATCAAACAGCCGAGTCTGGCATGGTTCTTGTTCAGCAAGGTGGTTTTTTAGTGGTCACGCCAACACAAAAAGCACAACTGCAACAGCAAATACAGCAAGTGAGAACCTGCATCAGTATTTTAGCACACTACTGCTTCAGTGGCTGCTAAAATTAAAGCTTAGTTTTTAACACTTTTTCTTTTTTTAAAAGCACGTCCAGTTGCTGACACAAGTCAATATGCTTTGCAGTCCAGTGGCTTCACTACAGAATGAAGCTCAAACAACCAAACAATTTTTGGTAAGAATTGGGGATGAGCTATTTTGTTTAGACCTGCTCAGATGCACATAAGATATTGTAAATGTATAAATATGATCAATTAGGATTCATCTTGCAGTTTAAAGCAAATTGTCTCGTTTTAAACTTGACATATTAATCTTTCACTAAAGTAAGTAATATAGTGTATATATGCACAACTGAGTGAATAACCACAAATGTTAAGCATGATAATGTTTCAAACATGTATCCACTTACATTATAACAAACATTTTATTTTAATAAGCCACATACTATTTCATCAATTTGACCCTGTTTAAGAAATGCTAAATCTTCTCTTTTTTGTCATAAGGAACATGAGCATTGACAAGTGTTAGGTAACTGTACTTTTTCTTTTCTAATGTCTTGACAGTCTGAGCTGCATTTATTTGCCGAGACAGCTGAGACAAGCAAAGCCGCCGTGAATCAAGGTTTCCGAAGCATGTTCAGAGTGTGTAACCTTCAGCCTTCGCTCGACCTGCTCGAGGAGTTAAAACAAAACCCATCAGCTAGCAGTCTTTCTCCCAAACCTACAGGTCAGACGTCTCTCACAACTTCGGATGATTTCAAATGATTTTCACCAGTTGTAGGTCTTAATGCTGCAGTTTTCTATTCTTTTTTCCAGCTTATTCATATCCTTTGCTTCCCTCTGACCTTGCATGGTTGTTTGCTACTCGTCCTGTTTTCCTGTATCCGGAACTTCTCCCACACTGCAGCCTAGATTCAAACCAGATTCGCCCACGTAGCAAATATTACTTCACCAAAGGAGAGGACAGGTAGAATTTCTTTTTTCTATTACAGTGTCATTAAAGACATGTGAAGTATGTGGGTGCTTATGGTGAATTTATGCAATTTGCATAACGGTGTTTGCCAATACTCAAAATACTTTAAGTGATGGAGACATTGCAAATGGCAACTTTAAAATATAAAACATTTGAAATATTTCTGATTTTGGTTTCTTGCTTTTGGCCACTTGTCTAAGATTCATAATCATATGTTTAAAAAAATGTATTTATTAAGATTCTGAATAACTTCATGATGTCTTTAGGTGACAGATCTTGATCTTTTCTCTTTTCTGTAAGTCTTATAGTGTTGGGTCTGAAGCACTTTGAACAAACCGAGTTTCCGTATCACCTGATGAGTCAGTATTTGATCCGACCCAAGCATCAGGAGCAGCTGCGTGTTCGTGTAAGGCAGAGGACTTCAAGCAAAGCCCCGCACAACATCATCAAGGTTATTGTATAAAGTTTCTGAAACATTACAACCCTAGTGATTCATATTTAATAGTATGCTGTCAATGTTTATTTATTTTTTTCATTTTAGTTTTACACCCAAAATCGCTTGGTCCCTTTTTTGCCGTTGATCTGCTGTCCTGTAGAGCCTGGAAATGTGTGTGCTCCAGTGGAGAGAGAGAAGGACTCCATGCCCATCTGGCTGCAGGTCTCCACTGTTATCCAAAATCTTTTTGAAGATGCTGCAAATGTTTTGAATAAAAGCTAAATTAACCCAAAAAGGAATTATGAGGTTAAACTCAGAATTGTGTTCTTTAGTCTTAAAATTGTGAGTTTTTAAGTCTCATTTCTCACAGAATTCAAACTTCTAAACTTGCAATTGCGAATTCTGACTTTCTCCTCATCTTGTCAAAACTGAGAGACAGTTTCTTAGTCTGTGTGATCTTGACTCTAGATTTGACAGTATAACTCACAATTATAAGAATAAAAACACTGAATTCTAAGTTTATGACTCACATTTCTGACTTTTACCTTGTCATTTTTTATTCCAGAATTAGGCTTCTGTACTTTAGAACAAACATGACTCATGACTGAACATTTTTTTTCTTTACAGAATAGCTTGTCATACATTCATAGGGCTGTTTTTAAGACCAGCTCTGAGGACTCAAAAGACATATCTACAATCGCTTTTCCAAAAGGAACACAATATCCACAATTTCTCCCTAAAGGCGTTAGTCTTCGTCTGCATCCTTACCAGCCTGTGAGTCGACCCGCGCAGCCCAAAACACCTCGGCCTCTGGGCGGCTTTTCTCATCCTACTCCTACATCCTTGGCTAAAGTTCCTAATTGCCCCATGGGGACAGGCTATGTAATAACCAATGTTCCCACTGCTCTTCCTGCTCAAAGTGTCGCATTATTGCCTCAAGCCCCCATCACTCCTGTTACCGGAGTTCTCCCCTTGATTCAGCCTCCTCACGGCATAGTCCCACTTAACTCTTCCATTCCTGTCCACCTCCAGTGTTTTACTCCGGAATTCAGTCCCGGAATTCCAGCTCATCCTCTGGCCAACCTACCTCACACCACAGTGCTTCAATCTGGCATTCCGGTCCCAGATGCAGGGAAGTTAAAGTACACTACTCAGCAACACATTTCAAATAATGCAAAGTGCAAGAATATGATTATCTTTAGGAAACCTGTACCTTTGAAACCAGCTTATCAGAATCCACTGATTTTGCCACGGCCTCCAGGGAACATGGGGAATGTGTCGAACCCTGTTTCTCAGAATGTTACACCAAACACTCCTGCTCTGGTTTTTGTTGGTCCTTCTGCACTGGCCAATAATAATAGTTTCCTGAAAACTGCGGCACCCAAACCTTACCTTACCTCTTCTTTTCAAGACCAAGCAATACAGTTGACGTCTGTATCTCAAACCGAGACCTTGAATGTAGCTCAGACGCCATCAACTTTAATAGGAAATGCGACAACAAAGATACAGCTTTTGGAACCTGTGACAAACGTCACATCTGGACACACCAGTGAAGAAATCGGTCAGAAATTGAAACAAATTTCTCCCAAAGAAACAAATAACTCTAATTATGTGTTTATTCAGGCTGCATCACATGCAGAGTCTCAATTTTTACTTGTATCACATGATTCTGTGTTTCTAAACCAGACAGTCCATGTTCCTCCTGAACGCTTACCAGTGATACTTTCCTTTCAAAGTCCAGTTTCTTCTGCTTCCAACCTCAACCCATCTGTTGAAATGCATAATGGAGAATATCCAGAGTCAGATGAAATACGAGTTCAGAGACCCCAGACATCACAGGAAGCGCCTGGTGTTCTCAAACACAGCACAGGAGAAGGAAAAGAGCAACAGACAAGTGAAGGAGATAAACAGAACCGTGGTGACGAACGGGATCAGGGAGGAGATGAGAGAGGAAGAAAGGAAGAGCACAGTAATAATAAAGAAGACAACAATGGAGAAGATGAGGAAAAAAGGGATGGAAGTGGACATGGTGACAAAGAAAGAGAAGAGAAGGATGGTGATGGAGAGAAAGATGGGGATGGAGATAGAGATGAGGAGGAGGAAGATTTTGATGATCTCACGCAAGATGAGGATGAGGAGGAGATGTCGTCAGCGTCTGAAGAATCTGTTCTATCTGTTCCTGAACTTCAGGTATTTATGTGACTGAGTTTGTAAAACTATTGAAACAACCAGGCAATCAATAATTTTCTTGGTTACATTTTATTGTTGTCTAAAATAGTAAAGTTTGAAAAATGTTAAACTGCCTATAGAAAACAGAAAATGGTATTTCCTTTAAGATTTGTATTTAATTATTGCAGTAACTGTTACGTAATACGGTTAGTGCAAACGTTTTAAGGATTTTTAAAAGAATACATTTTATGAGTTTTATGTATTTTATGAAACTTAATGGTTTTTTTCCCACAAACTCTGAGAAAGTAATGCTATATTTTCACATCTATATTTCATTATATAATATTTTCACATCTGTCCTTCGCCTGGCAGGAGACAATGGAGAAGTTGACCTGGCTGGCATCGGAGAGGAGACTTTGTAGAGTGGGCGATTCCGAGGAGGACAATTCTCCCACATCCCCCACCTCCCCAAACTCCCCTGCATCCCCCAACTCGCAGGAAGACAACTCTGAGGATGAAGAGGACAGTGCAATGAAGGGTGATGAGATTGAATCTGGGGAGGGTGAAGGTGGAAAGGCACCAGAGGGAGACGCACCTCCTGGCGATGACCCACCACAGAGCTGCGGGAGAGGAGGAGGACGAGGCAGAGGTAAACACTGTCTCTCAACACTTGTTGAAATGTCCAATATCACACAATGTATAGGTTCCCCATAGATCAATAATGATGTCATGGCATGAAATACATTTGTTTCATTGTTGTCTTAACAACACAAATACATTTTATTTTATGACCATCTGCGTCACGGCTGATGGAAAGATGCAAATTGAGACCGATCCTTCAGAAACTGTAACTTTTTTACAGGCCGTGGTCGTCCGCCACCTCGCACACTCAAGCGTGCTCGACGTCAGGAGCGCGGCAGTAAAGACGCCTCAAAGCTCTTTCTGCTGTATGATGACCACATTCTGGACAATGATCCAATGAGAGAGAGCAAAGACATGGCTTTTGCTCAAGCTTATCTAAGCCGGGTGAGATTTTTCACATCTCCATTGGCATTCCGAATTAATACAATTCTCTACAGCAATTTCGTTCTTCGCTTCTTTAGGTGCGTGAAGTTTTGCAAGATGCGCCTGGTAAGGTGGACGAGTTTTTAGGTCTGCTTTATGAGTTTGACCAGACAGGAGAAACCCGCAGTGTTGTTGAGCTTTTTTCCCAGCTGAAGCCATTACTGAAAGACTGGCCTGATCTCCTCAAAGACTTTGCAGCTTTTCTTTTACCCGAACAGGCTCTGGAGTGTGGACTGGTACTGTTCATTTCACCTGTGCTTTAAAACAAAAGTTTGCATGGTGGTTTTAACCCTTTTTTGGTCTCTTCATTCCATCCTAGTTTGAAGAGCAGCAGGCTTTTGAAAGAAGTCGTCGGTTCCTGCGGCAGTTAGAGATCAGTTTTGGCGAGAATCTTTCTCAATATCAGAAGATTGTGAGAGTCCTGCAGACTGGAACTGCTTTGAGTCCTGCTGGCATTGAAGAGGTATTCGTGTTACTGTTACTGAGGTTTACACATTAATGTGGCTTGCCATAGCTCACTCTGTTTTTTTTTTTTTTTTTCTTGTTTTAGCTGAAAGCCCAAATGGCTGCTCTTCTTAAGGGTCACACCCATTTGCAAGGAGAATTTTGGATGTTTTTTGATGAGATGCGTCCACCACCAGCACGTCCTGGACAGTTTGAAGAAGCAGTTCTTCCAGACGAAGGGACAACAGGCACAGACTTGGAAGGGCTGAGTGTTTCTTATAAAGGAGGAATGCTGGGAGGATTTGAAGAAGTTACGCTGCCTGATCTAGAGGAGGATGACGAGTCGCATAAGATTCGACAGATCAGCAACAAGAGCAAGAGAAGAAAAGAATTACACACACATGAAAACTTCAAGGTTTGACTTTTACAGTGCTCAAAGCTATAATGTAGTTTTATAGTGGCCGGTCTGTTTTAGTTTTTCATGTCTGCTTTTTCTGTCAGGATTGTGATTGGCCTGAGAAAGATTGCTCGTGCCTCTGTCATGACTCCAATGATCCAAAACACCGCAGGCATAAGAGAAAAGGCTGCTTGCGTTGCCAAAGAAATAAGGTACACTATGTTTTTTCCTTTGCTTAGCCTTTTTATATACAGTAGATGTATTAACACTGCAGCATAATTTTTCTTAGTATTGCTTCTTCACATTATTTCTTAATTTTGAGCCTTGTGTATTGATGAGAGTTTCAAATATTTTTTTTTTTTTTACCAGGCATCCATCAGTTCTAAGGTTCTTAAGAGTCGTGATTCATTTCCATCTGCTGATGCACAATCTGAAAGGGTGGAAGAAGAAAAAGAAGAAGAGCGAGGGCAGGGGGAGGATGGAGAGACGGAAAAAGAGCTTAAAGATGAGTGTGGCAGTGGAGCAAACAGTCCACATGATGGTAAAGGCTTTTAATGTGAAA
>SOMO01000056.1:1449991-1471314 GCA_028128575.1 Paedocypris carbunculus | reverse complement strand
TGTTATATTGCAACCACAAGATGGCGCGGTAATTTACTTTGACAATTAGTCTATTCTTCTTATTTCATTACGACTCCACATACATATACAGATTGGTCATTTACATCGCCTCAGCCGGTAGATGGACACACCCCATAACAGATAGTCGGCCTTTACAGGGAGCAAAAGACATATACGCAATTGGTCATTTCCGTTTAACGTGACATGTCTTAGGCCACTGAACAGACTCAAGCAAACAATGACTAGGTTTAAAGCTACTGCACACAGAGTTTCTTCAGCCATTATTTCTTTCAACATTAAACCAATAGTGACCTAATGTCTGCAAAGGATTGCCACGTTGATTAAATTCATGGTTTATTTGATTTAGTTTCTATAAGTTAAATTACATAATAATCAAATGTAATAAGTAAATATATACAACGAAATAAAAATGACACAATATTATGCTTTCGCTTTTACTTTGACAAGTAAGGGATCCAGCAGCTATAGAGTTAACCGTCTAAATTACATCAGCGCTTCCATCGCCCTGTCCACTCCTCCTCTTTTAACTCCTTCACCCACCCCCCTATATTCTCATTGTCTATGAAAGGAGTGTCTTTCTTTCTTCTGTCCATTCACTGGACAGTGTGTCTGTGGGTCAGACTTGACCAAACAGTGAATCATCTGAATCTCAAACTAGCCCCACCACGCATTTTTGAGATGGAGTTTTTAGCAGTGCGACAGCCCTTTGCCCACCTTAGGGAGGAAAAGCACCAGATGCTGGAGCTGAACCAGCGTCTTGAATCCTACTTGGGTCGTGTGAAGTTGTTGGAGGAAGAGAACAAGCTTCTGCGAGAAGAGATTGACTCTCTGAAGAGCAGCAGAGGTCCACCAGGCCAGAGGAAAGCTCAAGAAGAGGCGCTCAGCCAGGCCAGGCAAATGATGGGTGAAGCCTGGAGAAAGAAAGACCAGATGAAATTGGAGGTGGAGAACTTGATGGAGGATATAGAAGTTGTGAACCTCCGAAGAGAGAAAGAAAAAGACACTAATGCCCGAACCCAGAGAAAACTCTTAGAGAGCAAGAAAGAGCTTGAGGAGGAGCGTCGGGCTCAGATTTGGCTGCGTGAGAAAGCTGCTCAGCTGGAGAAAGATCTCCTGCTAGAAATGCAGATCCACCAGAATGACATGGAGACATTGCAGGCATCATTAAAACAGTCAAAGCAGGTCTTGTTGGTTCCACAACTTGTCACCAGAACCGATCCTTCCAGCGTTCAAGACCTGGGACAGGAGTACAGCCACAGAGTGACCCAAGTGTGGCAAGAGACAACCAGCCACTATCGGAGACATACTGAACATCTGGAGAAGAGTCTGAGGCAAGCCAAAGGCAATGCGCAAAATATTCAACAGAAGAAGAGAGAGAACCAGCATCAGGTTAAAGAACTAGGCAGAGAGCTCGAGAGCACCAAGAGCAAGAGAGAGATGCTGGAAAGACGTGTGAAGCAACAGAGAGAAGAACAAATGCGGGAGCTTCAACATCTGCAGGTACCAGGTGGTCATTTTATTGGTCTTTACAATCTGCACTGAGCAATTTTGGTTCTTTTCTACTTAATGTTTGTTTAGGAAGAAGTAGATGCTCTGGAGGTGGAGAAGGAGAGCATTGGACAACACATAGACAGCTTGATTGTGGAGAGACAAAACCTACAAAAGATCAAGATGTCGCTTGGTCTGGAGGTGGCCACATACCGGTGACGCTCACGTTGAATTACTCCTTCTTGTTACATTGAGAAAATCATATTCTTAAAAAGAACAGCTTTCCCTAAAGATTGAGAAAAGTGCAGAAAGAATCTATGTGTTTGGGGCAGAACTGAGTGAATTTAGTTCAATGATCCTCTTAAAACTTTACAAAATTAATGAACTAATATTTTACTAAAACTAACGTCCTCTGTATTTTAAAACTTCATTTTTATAGTTCTTTAGTGAATTCAATTAAAAATTAATCCACGCATGTTTTACGTTTTGAGTTGATGAGCTGTTCAGTTCAAAAGTTGAAACTGTCGAGGAAATTACACAATTTGCATTATACATGTTGAAGTCTATAGATTTTGCCTAAAGTCACATGTCTTGTGTCTAACTTGTCTAATTTTGTTTGGACAAAATCNGTGGGCAGCCTTAAGCTATGGCGCTCAGGGAGCATGCGAGTTTCAGTGTTTTCCTCAAGGTTACTCAGTTGTAGAACTAGAGAAGATTCTACCCTGCAACTTCTTGGACGCATGTCCAAATCAAGGTTTCTGTGTTACCAAGATAAATGCAAATTACTGCTGAATGCACAACTATCTGAGCAAGTATCAGAATTTTGAAGACAAGACAATCCTGTCTGACGACTTGGCTGATGGAGAGTCCTGGTCTTCTGGAGATGAATAAAAGCTTTTAGTGGGATGTAATCTGCCAGTCATCACCTGAACCAAACAGCTGAAAAACAGTGAAGCCTGGGAAAGTTAATATAATAACACATCAACCAATTAAATTCCAAACCAAATTAGTGTAGAGTGTGTCATCATAATTCAAGTGTGATTTAAGGTTAATTCAGTTACGTTGCACATTTGTAACAGCCTAATCGACATTTTGAAAGTCATGAGAAAGTCAGGGAAAGTATCAGAATTTTCCAACTTGTGAATTTGGTCGTACACCTACTTTAAGGGAAAAGAGTGCTTTAACTTTTGAGCTTTTAATTTTTTATTATTATTTAGTATTTCACTTTTTTCTTTTAGGACTGGAAGCTTTTAAGTTTGCAAAAATAGATGTATTTCTGCACTTATAATAAACCTAATGTGGTTAACTGGGCAGTTTAACCATACAGTTATTTTATTGAAATCTCCAGATGGAGTGACAAGTAAAATCTGTCGTACTATTTGCATGACAACAGCGCCAGGCACAGCCTGCGACTCGCAGCAGCTGTAATGCTACAACAGCTGTCCTCTTCTTTTCAGAGCTCTGCTGGACGGCGAGGGCCTGCGAATCACCACACAAACAACCAACAAGAGCCACTCTTCGTTTCCTCCAGGTAACCTAAAAAACAAAACAAATCGGCAAAAAGAAATAGTTTGTGTAACATTTGCATATATTTTGAAACTATGAGCAAAGCAGTTTGAAATGTATCCTTGATAAAAAAAAAAATCTAAATATGGACAAATTGTACATGGGTTTAAACTAGTGAAGCTAGTTTCCTGCACCGGTCCCAGTGGTCAGCGTGGCAGATGGCTCCACTTTCCAGTAATGTAGGTCTTGAAGAACCTAGTGAAGATCAATACATCTCCATTACGGCTAGTGTGTATTCTGATAACTCCTATGGGAGGCAGATTAAGGGTCTTTTTTCATTGCAGCTTCACAAATTCAACCCCACAAATCCTCAACAGTGTCCATTGTCTCTATAAGACAGTTGCCTCCCATATAGTCTCCAAGTGACTTTTGCTTTCAAGATTCTTTTTTTAATTATTGTATTATTCAGCTACCATTACAAATTAAGATTTTACAACCTAATATCAAAAATAATAATGGAAAAATTCTTAGAGCAAAACCTGAACCTGTTTTGCTTCTGTGCTAACAAACTAATTTGACGGTTCTGTTGTGTTGAACAGATGCACTCTCAAAGCCCAGAGGGGCCGACTATACTACTTCCTGCCATTTCAGCAGACCCGTGTCTACAAGTCACAGATCAATCGCCTCCTCTCAGACTCTGCTGACCAAAGTCGCTCCTGCATCTCGGGAACGTCCGGTGGGAACATTAAGAAAATCCTCACAGACGGCAAAGAAAATAGAGCCCAACAACTCAGAGGAGATCAAGAAAACGGCAAATCAGTCTGGGGATGGAGAAATGATCTGTGGTTTCCCCCAAGAGTCAAGTTCTTGTTCAGTCAGGATTAAGCAACAGTCCAAACCTGCTGACGTTGTTTCTGAAGTGAAGCCACAACAGTTTCCCAGTGCTCAAGTAAATGAAGCTAAGCTTGAGTCTGCAGCGACGTGTGAGTCAAGCGAGCAAACAAGTGTCTCTCAGGCTCCAGACACCCCAGAGTCCTCAGAAGGAAAGGACGAGGACACAGTCTCGGCAGAGTTGGCTCGAATCTCTCATGCCCCGACAGTTATTTGTGAGGAAAGCAAAACCCCAGCAGATGATGACACCTCTGAGAAGTTTGTAGAATTGGAGCTTACACGTGAAAGCCTTCTAGATCTGGAGAAGGCTAGTGATGAAATGATGTTAAGCCATATTAACTCCAACACCAATTTACTGATGTCAGCTTTTCCAGAACAACGTTCTTGTAGTCTCAGAGGTTTTGTCTGTGAGGAAGAATCATTGGAAGTTTTCAGGTCTGAGGAGCAGGAAAACCTGGGAAATGTTGGTAACTCCAAGACGGAGTCAGTGAACAGTGAAGCCGTAGCTAAATTTCTCCAAGAAACAAAGCTGAATGAGACCATAAAGACAGGCCTTGAGTCTAAAGTGGAGGAAGAGTGTGAGCTGCACATTGATGGAGATTTACAGGATGAAGCTGAAGAAATCATTTGGATTGAAAGGGAAAACGACGAGATTGTTTTTGAGCAGGATGGAGGAGAAAATGAGGCGCTGGTGATGGAGTCCTGTCAAAGTTTAATTAAGGATCATGAGGAAGAAGAGAACAAAAGAGATGGAGCTGACTCTCCAAACAGATCTGCCTCATTGTTAACTGATCCTGGCGAATGTGACAGCTACACTCAGGAGAATACTCTAGCAGACACTCGCCCCTTGATTCATTATAAAAGCGATGAGGAGACAGAAAGAAACACAAAGGCGTCACGTTTGGAAGTTGATGAGTGCGGTGGCAGTGAAGATGAGAAAGAACGAGTTGAAGGAGGCCAATGGAGCCAACCCGCTTCGAGACGCTTCAACACTATGGAGGATCTATCAGAAGAACCTGATATGGATGTGATTGGAGAGATGATGACACAAGACGTTCTGAGAGAAGAAGCTCTTGAAGTCGTTAAAATTCATGAAAGTTTGAAGTTGGATGTGAAGGAAGGGGAAAGTGCAAAATTTGAAATCAGTTCCCTGGAGAAAGAAGATGAGGGCGATGTTATGGATGGTGAAGAACATGATCTTCTGGTTTCTGAGCTAAAACTAAATCAACAATTGAGCAAAGAGCAGCAAATTCACTGCGGACAAGCCAAAGATTCAGTCCGTTCAAATGAGAGTGAAGAAATACATCCTGGAATGTACCATGAGGAAACACTTAAAAGCTCCTATGAAGCTTCATCTACGTTGACCATGTTTCAAGAAGAAACCACTTTTGAACCTCCATTTGAAGAAGTCAATGTTCTGGATTGCTCCTTGTACACCAACATGGATCTCACAGACAATCAGTCTTTAGAAACAGAGATAAACAATCAGCCAGATGAATATGTGCATTCCTCCTCCAAGGAGGAGGAAAGCCACACTCCAGAAGATCAGTCTCCAAACGCCAGCCAGATGCTTCAGAACGCAGAACTTAATTCAGGAGCTTCTTATGACGGTGAGGACAGTAAATATGAGATCTCTGAGGTGGAAAACAGTGATGATCCTGGTGACAACTTCAGCAAAGCTCGGACCCTTGAAGACCCTTTACCTGCTATGATCGATGGGTGGCATCATTTTACCATCGACAGCAAAGACACAAGCACTGCTGCTGAAGTGGAGATCACACGTTGTACGGAATATGGCATTTCTGCTGTTGCGTCTACATACGATTGTGACCCGGACAAAATATTTGTAAAAGAAAACATAGATGATCATGTTAAAAAGGAACTTGAAGCAACAATGAATGGCATGTGTGAAGAAGAGCCGAAAATAGCGAACTTCAAAAGCTGCGAAAAAGAAAGATTTTTGTCCAAGGAAAGTGAGATTGACAGATTATTCAGTGCTGGCCCAGAAAACAGAAATTCACTCTGGAATGAAGGACATGTGGAACTGACTAGTACGTGCGACTCCACCAAGACGGCAGACTTCAGTGCTGTTGGTTTAAATCCTGGCACTGTCTTTGGAGATGATTGGAGGGATGAGAATAGAGAGCCAGTGTTGGTGCATCCTGAAGAAGAGGTGAAGATCCTCAGAGGTCAGAACAATGAAGGCAAGACAATCCTGTCTGACGACTCGGCTGATGGAGAGTCCTGGTCTTCTGGGGATGAATAAAAGCTTTTAGTGGGATGTAATCTGCCAGTTATCACCTGAACCAAACAGCTGAAAAACAGTGAAGCCTGGGAAAGTTATTATAATTATGGAGGTGATGAAAAATGCATCAACCAATTAAATTCCAAACCAAATGAGTGTGTCATCATAATTCAAGTGTGAATTAGGATAAATTCAGTTACGTTGCACATTTGTAACAGCCTAACCAACATTTTGAAAGTCAAACACAAATGAATGAAAAATAAAAATAATAAAGTTTTGTCAATCTGTGATTTAGCATTTTTTTAAGTTGCCATGACGGTGGCCCCCATAAGGTCACAACAAGCCCGGTCTAAAAAACAGCCTCACTGGAATGATAGAATCTGTAAAAGGTTGATTATTAGACGCCATCGACTGTGTGCACACTAATGATCAGGCATTGCCACAGTCACGAGTCCGTCCAGCCACTGCAGTCGGACCTCCAGCACCTGCTTCCCTTGGAAACGGACACCACACAACGAGTCCTGATGCAACAGCATGCAAGCGGCGAAACAGCTGACTCAAGTACACAACCCGCGTGATATTTAGATCTGATCTCAGCGGGAATCACAAGGGTCCGTGCAGGGAACAGTCGCCGGATCACAAAGCCACAGAGGTCAGAAGAAATCTGCAAATAAGTCGTGTGGCCCGAGGGGCTTAGGAGACATTAAGCTCTCTGGCCTTTTACCATCTGTCTTTAATATTGACTTACTATTGATTCACATTAGCTTCAAAGTAACCAGGTGGTGTAGAAAATGGGCCGGATTTGATAAATCTATCATACTAAAGAGATTATGCTAATTACTGACTGTAAGTAAAGGGAATATATCAGTCCTTCCATCCACACATGTAAATACATACAGTATGTTTAAATACAATATACTGTATACCGTGTGTGTGTATATATAAACACACATACAGTATATACGTATATTAAATGTATGTACCGTGGATATACAGATAACTATGTGTGTCCGCACACGTCTATTTATTCACTTATCTCTACACATTATCAGTCTGTCCGTTTTTCTGTTTATCTATTCACATTATATATTTGTCAGTCCATTCACGTCTATCAACTGATCAATCCGTTTGTCTGTCTGTTCACATTGTCTTTCTTGTTATTATCCGTATGAATAATTAGCCTCAATAACAAACATAGATAAATGGCATAAATTATAGCAAACTAAACTAGGTGAGTGCAGTCAGTTTGTTAACATGGTCACTAGATTGTGAAACCCACCGGACCTGGAATCGAACCTGCAAGGTTTGGGTGGCCTGTCCAACTCCCTACCGCTCGACCAGAACTGCCAATTAAAAGAGATTTTTATCGCAGATTTGCAAGCACCTGGCAGCACATGGAAAATGCGGGTTGATCGTTGTTGAGGGTAAAAATCTGAAGTGACAGGTTACAAAGAGAAGCTCAGTGGTTGCAGCAGACACCGCATCTGACAAACTCAGCTGACACTGGTCAGAGAAGCAGAATGTCACTGAAGTGTGGCCTGAAGGTTCTGACAAGTGCAGAGGACAAACACTATTAAGGCTGTGTCATTCGCCGGAATCTCTGTGACAAGTAGCTGAATTATTTGTGGGTTTGTTCCAACAAATAGAGTCTCACGAGGAAAACCACATGGGCACAAATTTAGATCCCATTCTAAAAATTATGTATTAAACACTGGAATTCAGCCGGGGAAACAACTGGGAATAAATCAGGAACATCAGCATCACATTGTAACACCACATACAGTTTTTAAAAATATATCGACACTTTTTAAAAATGTTTTAAAAAAAAAAAATAAANACAAGCACACTCAGACATCTCAGTAGGTCAACTTGTCTATAAAATATATAAAATATAATAAAACATACGCAAAAGGGGAGGGTCATAAAGGACAATGGATACTTTGGTACAATAACAAACACTCTTTTTGTAAAAGCAGTATAGAATTTGTAATAACATATCAGTGCATACTTTGTTTATGAAAATATACACAAATTGTATATCATTCTCCGAAAACAACTGGATTTTTTTTGTCTTTATTTTTTACAACAAAACTCAAAGCAGACTAGCCAAACACAATATATTAGCTATAACTTTTCAATTTTAAAGTCTTCTTCAATTTCTATTCTAGGTTCGTGTGTCTGTATAATCTTATTGAAATTACATTTCAGTTTATTAATAATAATATGACTCATTCTTTGCTCGTCTGACGTTCATGCATTGTGTCTGATCAGAATAAATTAAATGTGTGGACGTCCCACCTTAACTATGTGAAGATACAATTGTACAATTGACTAAAAATTGCAGCATTGAACTGATCGTTCTACCAAAACTGGTTTTATCGCTTCCCTCAATTATCAATAAGTACTAATATTACTATAACGCTTGTTTTTACTGAATAAACCGTGCAATATTAGTAACACCCCTTAAAAGAAAAAAAATAAAGCAAAAATATATTTATAGAATATTCATATAATAAAATCAGAATAAAATAAGATACCTAACCTACACGAAAAAAACAAAAACAAAAACAAAACTTCAGAAATAAAAAAAAAAAAAAATCTCTCTAAACTTATTATTATCACCTGTCATGATAACCATAATGGTAATGATAATAATTGTAACAATTCTAATAAAAACAGACAATTAAACTGTCACCAGCACAAATTAACACGAAAAAGTGAGAACCGCTAGACGCCATACATTGGGAATATGCGGGAGGGGGGTCAAAGTGAACGATTCACCGGACGATTGTCTGTTCATTGATTAACTCAGATTCCTAATGTTTTCGTGAGGTCCATGTAGGGGCTTTCAGAACATGAATCACAGAACCAGCGCTCCAAAGCCCCAGGCGCTTTTCTTTAGTCTGACCCCGCCATTGCCAAAAACCTCTGCGTTTGTTCAAAGCTCGAGATGCGAACAGTCTTTAAGTCGACAGAGGCTCTGCTATGATGCGGATATAGAAAACCTCCACATGTTGCTCTAGAATCTCTGTGGAGAGAAGAACCCGAACACATCCAGCCATTCCACGATATTTCGCTCCTCGAACATCTACTGCGTCTCTGTGCGAGTGTGTGTGTGTGTGTGCACATGGAATCTGGATTAACAAATGGGGGTCACCGGTTCAGGTGAAATAAAATGGCTTCTGTCTTCCTCTGAATGGTGGGAAGGGGAGAAAATAAGAAAAACGGATGGAAGGAAGAGAGGAAAGGTGAGGTAGAGAAGCCAAAGAAGGACGGTCAGTCTCATTTTGGCGTGGGAAGTGGGAAAACGTAATAAAAAGGATGGACTTGACCAACATGTAAAGGTCAAGAGGAGGAGAAATGACCCTTTACAATGCCACGTGTCATACCGAGACTGTGTTACACCCCGTTTCCTTCAGCTCACGGAATCCAATAGTGACCACTAGGTTTTCAAATGGTCAGAATAAATCACAGAAACATCCTTCATCTTTAAGAGACTACACTAATGCACAAAAAACCATGTGTACATAATTGTCACAATTGCAACACATCAAGCCTAATCTAGATTTCAGTACGACATTCTTTTTTTTTTTTTGTACAAAATGCAACTTTTTCATTATTGTTCACGGTTAAACATGTGAAGTGCAATATAAGCCATCATCTCACAAACAAAAAACAAAAGCCTTTCCCTGTGTCGTGTGGTGTTAAGGTAAAGTCCTCCGGGTCTTTGAGGGAAACATTTGGGTCACGGGACTATGGGAGTAAAAACAATGGATGATGGATTGAAGAGGATCGTGCGTGTTTGTGATGTATCGTCCGGATCTGGGATCTCCTCTCGGGAAACAAATCTGACCGGACGAGCGGGAAAGATTTTAAAGTGCGCCATCAGAAGAAAAAAACGACAGGAAAGAGTCACACTAAAAACAGTCAAATCCTCCTTCGTCTGCCTCTCCACCTCGCTAACTCACGACACGGTTACGGTTTTATTTACAGGTAGAGGTCGACAGAGACGGTTCCACTGAGATTACGCCGCTGTTTCACAACGAGCCAGCGAGAAATATGTCTGACGTAAATGGCTATGTACAACAGCGTGTGGCGCTGGCGAGCTCCACAGCAGGTCTGCACCGCTGAAGCTTCATATGTCCTGATCTTTGCCAGACTGCGTTTAACATGACCGTGCTAAACACAAACCTCGTACTGAAACACTGAGAAATCTGTATATACATCTCAAACCTCTAAAACACTATATATGTTGCCCCCCTCCCCAAGGAATCCTAAAACGATAATCAAGACCACTTGTCCCGTAAAGTCAACTAGTTCATCTCTGAAATGACACAGCCGGCCGAAACAATAAATACAGCACGTGCTCAGAGTCGGCTGAGCATCACCGCAGGCCGCTTCAGGACTGGCTCTCCCTAGTTCACACCGAGCTACATTTCCACCCACGACAACACATTTATGCACTTGAAAAGAGAGTGTTTGAGTTCCGCTGATAGACGTGCCATCATCTGTGTAAGCGACGGGCCAGACTGTGATGCAACCAAACAAGAAAAGCCATGAGACCAAATGACCAAGTGAAGACGGTTTGGCCAATCGGAGAACGGCAATCGAGCTAATTAGCTAACGCATGCGCACACGCACACACACACACACACACACACACACACACACACTCACGCACGCAGCTTAGATTGAAGCTTGACAAACGTAAAATCCCATTTTAAAATCATCACAGGGCGAATATAAAGGCAGCTGCTCAAGCAGTAACATGACAACGTAAAAAAACGAGGAAAACGAAGAACGAATGATAGATTACAAAAAACAGGATGTGAATAACGTGGCTCGTCTACACATTGTCCTATTGAAAGTCCTTGCAGAGCGCGGCGGGCTAATGTGAGAGTTTCTCACTGTTCTGTGCCATGATTCTGGGTTCAGCGGGAGTAAAAATGTCCAAGATGTGACCCAAGCCCTTCCGCCGGGTTCATTCTCAAATACGCCAACATGTTTACCCCTGGATTGGCAACGTTGTGCATGTGTGTGTTAGCATATATGCATATTTTCTTTCAATACATACACTAGTAAATAGGACTAAATATGATGTGTCTGACAGAAAGACGGTGAGAAAGACAAAACTATAAAGAGAGAGAGAGAGAGAGAGAGACAGGCGCATGCATGTGTCTAAGTGCGGACTGATTTTCTGCTGAAAGCAGGTGCCACTAGGGGTCGTGTGTGTGTGTGTGTGTGTGTCTCTTTTCTTCAGGGTTTATGTGACCCAGGTGTCAAGTCTCATGCGTTTGACACCGGCTGACTCCTGCTGATCCGGTTGGGCCGACTGGTCTCCAGAAGCTCGAAGGAGACCCAGGCCGGCGGAGCTGAAATCCGGAGGGCGTGGCTGACCACTGTCATCTCGATCGCTGCCGTCGTAAGAGCTGCCGTTGCTGCTGATGCTGTCGACGGGAGAGCGCCCGGTTGGCTCCAAGCGCAGCGTGGCTGGGTACTGGGTTACGTTTAGGCCCGAAACACCTACTGAAATGGCGGTGGAACTGGGCGTACTCCGATCCCGGTTGGGAGACACTGGCTCGGATTTGATGCTGACGTTTGGGGTGGTGTTGACTGTCAGAGTGGCTCCGTGAGGGATGGTTCCTACTGGCCTGAAGCAGAAAGAGAGGGAGAGATCATTGTCAGCACCCTAGACACAGATTTACTGTAAAAATGACGTGTGGACAAACAGAAACACCACTTAAAGCCTGATTGAGTTTAGATGCCATAGGACAACCACATCTCAAATGAACAAAACTCAACTGTACATCAAAAAACTCAACAACACAGTGCCTTTCATACTCCAGTTAGCCATGCAGTCACAACCTGGCTGGCGTCACAACATGCCACATTCCCTCAGCTGCCTGTGTGTGGAGAACCAGATGGCATACAAATGTAGTGTATTACAGTATTTAAGACAATCCAAAATATTAAAAGGTTCCATTAAATGGTTTTAAATAACTGCTGGTACATGGTAAATTTGAACACTAAATGCGGGTTCTGGTCTTTTCACATTTTTGTTGATTATGGATTATTTATTGGATTTTTAAGTGTTTTATTATTGTTTTATAACTATAGCAAATTGCTGATATTTCTGTCTTAAAACACCATCAATGAATTCATATGAATATATCGCAGTGGAAGATCATTCGTTAACATTCAACTGGAAATGTCCTTGTGATTTAAATTCAAATAATAATCCATTGCAAATACTTATGAAGTATGTAGTACAAACATAAAAAATATTTAAGTATTCAAATTAAGTAACATGATTATTACTTAAAATTTGGAACTTTGTCCAGTTTCTAGGTCATTATGAAAATGTGTCTTCAAAATTAAGTGTCAAACTGTCTTTGGGTCATTTAAAAAAAAATGATAATAATGGTTAGTCTGAAAACTCACTATAGGAAAATAAGAGTAATAAAAATGTATTTAATTTCAAGAACTCGAATCTCTAAAAAAGTAAGTCGCAAGACGGCAAGACAGTTAGAGCGAGAGAGCAAAAGAAAGAAAGATTTTGCGAAAAAGAAAACGAGAGACAATGTAAGAGAGAAAGAAAGAAGAAGGGAGGGTTTGGTGGTGTGCAGATGTACAGGCTGATTGATGGTGGTGCAGGTGCTGTTTCAGTACGTTCTAATGCAAAACAGAAAGAAAAGCCAACTCAGCAAATCACTGACAAAGACAAAAACCCAGCTTCTCACAGCCAAGCAGGCAGAGACTGATAGATAGTGCTTGAGAGAAGTAAAGAGAAGAAGAAGAACGGCGAGAGAGAGTTAGCACCACTAGCGCACAAAAACACATTGAAATCTAGATATATAAAAACTACAAGACAGACAACAAACAGAGACGCAATGACAGAGAGAGGAAATACTAGATACAGTACCAGCTGATCCCTTCCTCCCTGCCCAAGAATAAGCTGCCCTGAGAGGTCACGCTGCAGAGAAAGAGACAAACCCAATCTAGCAAGTACAGCATCAAAGTCATTGCACACACACCATCTAGAACAGAGACACGAGAGACGACAGGCACTCAATGCAGGAAGGGATGATGAAATCGAAGTTTTAAAGAAGTGACAAAGAGAAAAACTCTTTCCAGTTTCATTGATTAATAATAAGACCAGTGTGACCAACGTAAAGAGAATGTCAATCGTGAAAAGCTAAAAATCTAAAAGAAATCCAGCCGTTATCACTATTATTATTTTTATTATTATTAATTATTATATTAACACAGATAGGACTAAAACACAGACTATAACTAGGACTAAAACAACATCCTGCTTCCTCGACCCTAAACCGACTAAATTATTTAAAGAAATCCTACCCTTAGTTACCAAACTGATTTAACTGTGAATATAATTAACTCGTCGCTAGCTTTAGGTCACGTGCCATAAGTGTTCAAACAAGCCATGATAAAGCCGCCGATTAAGAAGCCACAACTTCATGCGCATGAATTACCTAATTACAGACATGAATATCTAATTTTCATTTTTTCCGAAAATGTTCAAAAAGGTCATTTCAGGTCGACTCTGTGCATTCCTGGACCAGAACGATAAACTTGAAAATTAGACTCGATAGACTCTGATTAGAATACAAGAATATAGTAGTTTAAACATTTGCACAATTTCAAGAGACCATTGTCCTTAAAACCCTAATAAAAATCTACAAAATTAAATCACTTCAAATCTCCCGTAACATTCCAATCATTCCAGAGACCACCAACAACATGATAAAATGCAATGACATATGTTGAATAATCTAACCCTGACAAAAAATAATAAAAAAAACTAATAAAGCAGATTATAATTTTGGTTTAATAACTTTGGGTTGATAACTTAAAAAAAATAAACAAGTCGCAATAAACATCACACTCAGGCGAGATTGTTGGCTCTGTGTGGATAAACCTGTGTGTCAATAAGTGCAGCGCTAGAGAAAATGATTTGATGACACTAGGACGGAACACAGGGGTGGCAGAGCAGTGGGGAGCTCTCATGACTCTATTAGCATTTATATTAGATGAAACATGGTGTCAGGCCCACTGTGGGACGCCCTGACAGGGTCCTCGCTCATAACCATAGAGAAATTCATTTTCATTTTAGATTTGAAGAAAACACCACAGCTGATGCCAGGTCTGGCTGCGTTCTCCCAGTTCAGATGCTCAAAGGCATGTGCTGAAAACATGAAAACGCTGAGATAACGTGGGCAACAGTCCCTAGTTGCTTCCTTTAACTCGAACATGGTGGTCAAATAGAACACAAGGACTTCTGGCGGACTTCTGCCCCCTTGAGATCAGACAACGCAATTACAATCTAGCAATTGAAAGCAATGTTATGGGGAAATGTGTGAAAAACAAAAATGGGCAGAAAATAACTAGGGCAAGTTGTGGCTTAATGCTTAGGGTTTGCAAACAAAAGGTTGTAGGTTCATATTGTGAACCAACCGGTTCGACAACTGAAGTGTCCTTGAGTGAGACACTGAACCCAATTTTCCCAGCTATTTTTTGTTACATGAAAGAAATTGCGTTGACCACATGAGTTATTTAGGCCAGTGATGACCAAACTTGACTTCAAATTTTGTGGTCCACAACATAAATGAAAAATAACTATGGCTATTTAAATGGCGTCTAACTGCAGAAGTAAAAAGTAATAATAATAATAATAATAATTATTATTATTATTGTTATTATTATTATTATTATCAGACTCAATAGTTATTTTATAACCCAATGCATAATTTTATGATGCAAATGTAATCGCAATATTCACTCACTTTATTTTAAAAACGACAGTCTGTAATGTGAGAATGTGACACAGGTTTTGCTCTTCATCACAGAGAAAGTTTGTTCACCAACATAAATTCTCGCAAATGCTGCGGTCAATTTCACTCCCTCCTTTCTACAATCTGAGTTCACTACTGGCAATTCAGCAATAAACTCTGGAAGAGGTTTTTTTTTTCTAAATTCTTCCCAATAGACTAAGGTCACCTTGAAATAAGAGCAGTCTACATGTGACATTGGACAATGAAGTGAACGCAGAGGTTCCGCATCACTGATTTAGACAAACTTTGCAAATTGGAGTTGGAACCATTCACACCGTCCTGTGCAATTGTTTCAGTGTGAATAAAAGGTGCACCAATTCTTTCCAATCAACACGACTACAGACAAACACAACCAGTTCTACTGTACTGTAAATCACATTGCTGTATTGTTGACACAGCCAGGCCGAAACAGTGTTGCTACCACTAAAACCAGATTCCAGCTACCGTACTACAAGACGCACCATTAATATTTGCTAAACGTTTTTCACATTTTCTCCCGATTAAAAGGCTCACAGTCAATTTAGAAACATTTGTTAAAATCTCAAATGCACCTTAAAGTCAAAAAAGACTCCTCTTTGAAAAAAACCCTCTTTGTTTAAAAAGTACACCCTTTTTAAACAAAGAGAGGTTGGTTTCAGACCGTTTCAGTGGTCTGAGGGGGGAGCAGTCGGATTCGGACAGGCTGGTGTGATGAACGTGTGGCCAAGCAGCAGGCTACAAACGGACGGATGAACCCCAGAGAGACCTGACCCACTTGGGAGGACATGATGGAGATGCCTGCCCTACTTTAAAGTCCAATCTCTACCTGCTTATGTACTGCAATGTGTCTTGCAAGGATCTCGGGCAATATACAAAAAAAAAAAAACAAAAACTGAAAAGCGTTGAAACAAAGACATGAATTGTGAACTGGTAAATCTGGAATGAGCGAGTAGTAACTCTACTGATGAGATGATCATCGGCAAGACAACAGAAGCAAACATTCCTTAGCGCGGTCCATTAGAGGCGGTAACCATGACAACTAGGCTGCAGCAGGTGACAGACAGGACAGCGGCACATAATAAGCTGACACCAAGCACCCACGGCATACGACTGGCTAACACACAGAGCCCACAGCTCGACTGGCTGCCATAGGGTCCCATTCACCTGAGATTAGCAGCCAGACCAGAGATGCAGTGAGCCATCTCTCCATTCTGTTTGTCTGAGCCCCACATGCTGTAAACAAACGAGAGAGAAAGAGCACACACACATTCACATGGCAGGTTACCTGCTCCACGAATCAGCAAATCTGTACTTAGTATTAACCCAAGAGCCCCTCCCCCTCTTTACAGAGCCGTCGCACTAATGAGACCGTAGCACAGCGCTAACCCTGCTGTTAGCACGCATTAAAACCAGACAAGAACACCTCAACGCTCGGCCCCCACGGGGAGCAACTAGGAGAGAGAGAGCGAGAGAGAGAGATCTGTATGTGTGTGAAACCAAAAGAGAATTATTTAGGTCAATCTCTGAGGGAGAAAACACAGGCACAGAGTGGTGTGTGACTGATGAATGTTAGCCTCCTCGGTCAAGGTTGGGAATTTGGTTGTCGCGTTTGTTGAGAATAAAAAAAAAGTACGAAATGTTTTCGTTTGCAAGCCAAATGAAATTAGTGTCATGAAACTGCATAACGCAGTCCTTGAACTTTTTATTACAGAAATGTCCAATCCAAAACTGTCCTTCATTATTGGATGTGAATTAAAAAGATAATATTTACATAACGTCTATGCACTAGCACACACTATCCAACGCAAACTGTCGTTGTATCACAGTGTAAATGTAAGACACCGTTTTAGCGTAATCGTTTAGTGCAAGTCTGAAATATGGCACATGAAATTCAGGGCATGTAGTTGTCCCTGTAACACAGATTCGCCTCAGAAATCTGAGCTTTGTGGATCGGCTAACCCTGCGCCACGCCATAAAAACATTACATCTGAAAATGAGCTCCCAATAATCAAATCAAAATAAATTGAATAGAAGAGAACACTAGGAGAGTCTTGGTGTAGGCCTAGAATGAAATGTCAAACTGTGTAATTACAAAAAAGCATCTTGGATTGTTTGAAACCTGGTGTTTCATGCATTCTTGAAGTGTTCTAGCTCAGCTGTAGCTCAGAGGTGAGTGGATATAAAACACGAAGAGTTGACTAAACTTACACAAGGTTACTGAGGGAGGCCAGAGTGAGCTGCTGTGGCTGTTGTTGCTGCTGTGGTGGTTGTTGCTGCTGCTGCTGGGGTGGTTGCTGGGATACCGACGGCTGCTGCTGCTGCGGTTGCTGGGATACAGCTGGCTGCTGTTGCCAAGAGGTCATGTTGCCTGGCAACAGAGCACCCGACGGCGTAAAAGCCTGGAGGGCTGTGAGATCTGCACTTGTTAACTGGTACTCTGAATGAAAATAAAATTAATACAATTAACAACAGTCTCTCATTTCTGCAATAAGACCCATTTAATTAGACCTATTTAGCAAGAACATTCTTCTTTTCAAAATTTTTATTTAAATTAAAAATACAATATCATTTGGACAATAAGGCAGACTTTACAGTGCCTTTACTTTGAAGAAGAAAAAACAACAACAAATGTTTTAACTCGCTCCACCGTTGACCTTACTGAACATTTCAATGTGTTACTTGGCCCTCAAAATTCAGCCTAAATGGTTCAGTACGACTACAAATATTCTGCTACTACCACAACATGCAGAGTAATAACACAGAGAACAAGAGTGACATTTAAACCTCTGCAACTAATCGAAACGAGTAGTGACTAAATGACTAGTTACTAATACTAGTATTAATCCCGCTCTGCGTTTGATACTTATAATGAAGACAATGTAAATATAAAAATGTTTTATAAAGAGTCGCCACAGCTTTAAATGATATTTTTGCTTGTCTTTGCTTTATATTGAAAATTGCTGCTTAACTAAGAGAATGAACTAGTGAAAGATGAATGTACTCACAATGTGTTTGTTTTTGTGCTACACTGCAACAAGTTCAGAGTTCAATAAAGTTGTTTTTCCAAAGATTCTTTTAGAAAGTTTTTTTTTTTTGCTTCATACATTTTTTAATCTGGTGCAATATTGTCTTGTAAAATACAATAACACATTTTTACAGAATTATGTTCATTTAGCCAAGAAGTAGTTTATTACTGTTAGTGCCAATGTTCCTTTAAAGTGATGAATGTCTCAGCTTTGCAATGAGATGTCACTCTCACCTGTGTTGTAGGCGGTTGGCATGGAGAATGGAGTCAGGAGGCTTGGCGTTGCCACGGAAACCACTGGTGTGGTAAGAGGCTGGGTCACTTGAGAGGCACCTAACCGCTGAGCATTCTGGAAAAAGACATGAGGATGATGTGACTGAGAAGAACACAGGGTACCTTGCAAGTGAGGATGAAATACTGACCCGACATTTCTAAGCCACTGTGATAACACAACACCTCATGCACTCGAGGATGAAACATTCAAACCAAAGTAATAAAAGCTTGGCGGCATAAATCAGGATCAGCCTTCATAAACCACCAAGCCTAAATAAACACGGATATAAACTCCATGGCTCAGAGCTCAGCTTCTAAACTGTCCAAAAACTCTGAAGGGCTCAACAATAAAGAAGGGTGTGGGCCGTACCGCAGCCCAAGAGTTTCCAGGCAGTGAACCAGCTTCTGCACAAATAATCGCCAAACACAGTTGATTGCAGTAAATCAATGTTAATCGGACCAGCTGCTTAGTTTGACAATGAAAACGCGGAACTTTATCAAGTCGAAAACTACGAAGAATGCATTCATGTCTTTGTTGCTTGAATTGCCTGAAAACACATGTAGCATCAGAAGATATGCTGCATGACGACTGGATTGTTTCATTAACATTTATTTTTTTAATGAACAAAGTTGGTAAGCAGCAGCAGTTTTTGGTTGTTTGTTATACACGACTCAGTTTCAATCAATAGAACAAGATCATAATGACTTATGATACAAAAAGTGGGTCTCATCTTATTGTGGCGAGAATGTGGTATGTCACTTAATTGGACCAGACCGTTATTAGGACCAAAATAACTGCACCTGGATTAATCCTGATTAATTGGAGAATATATTTCAGGCTGATTCTTTTGGAGCTAAAGAACAAATAGAATGATTACTGATTAACCAGAAACTTTATAGCAAACCCTGATGCATACATGCAGCTTCTCATACAAAAACACTGCACAACAAAACTCTGTGTATCTGCTGGACAAACCAATGCAGCCCATTTAATCACTGGGTATCTGGAGAGTGCTCTGGTTTCTGAGGAAGGTTCTTCACCCATCAAATGACTTGCATGATTTAAGAGTAAACGAGCATTGGTTTGCACCACGCACACACACGCACACGCGCACACGCACACGCACACGCACACACACACACACACACACACACACACACACACACACACACACACTGACAGGTGAATTCCTCTCCTAACGCAGATGCACATGCACTAAACATATTGTGTCATTGAGCATCATTCATTAGGGGAAAAGATACAGAAAAGCAAGGGAGAGACGAACGAGAGAAAGAAAGAAAGAGAGACAGACAAATTGATCTCTGGAGTGAAGAATTCTGCTCGGCTGCTCTCCACATTTGATCTAGTGCGTCTGACTCACATGAGATCTACCCATGCACATGTGCGTTTTGCCTTGAGTGTGTGTGCATTCATTTAATACAGCACATAATAATCAGGCAGTCAGCCTGCAACTGAATAAACAGCTCGCGTTTAATTCCAATTCACTGAGCGCCAACGACATTCCACATCAGAATGATTGTGTCACGCTCTCTAATCTGGTTAGAATAAGAAGCTGTTTATCCAAATTCAACAGAACTTCACCGAAATGCATTAAAGATAACAAAAAATAAACAAATAAATAAATAACGTTGTGTGCAACATCCAATAAACGTTCACGGAATTGTTCACAACACAACAGTCAAAATAATTGAGCTGTATTCACCTCACTCACCAACTCCAGTTCTTCATCTGTCTGCGAGGCCAGAAACAAATAGAAAACAAATTATAGCTACGGCAGACACACTCACACACACTTTGATCTCAAGAATCAACAAACACACCAGGATAACCAATCATTCTGTGCATAACCAAGAAAAACATTAAATTGGGGCAGTAGATGGTAGTTGGGCCAATCAGGCTTCTGTAGGTCAATGCAAACACACTCACCAGCTGCATGAGCCCCTTGCTGCTCTGGGAGGTGATGACCCGAAGGTCCGGTTTGCGATTGCTGACCATCTGAGTGCTGGGTGGAGGCGGAGACTTAGCCGGTACTACTTTTCCCATGCTGTTGCCATTGGAGACCGAGAGGAGTCCAGGGGAGGCCCTGGCGCTGACGTAACCGTTGGCTACAAAACGAAGGGGAAAAAAAACAATGTAACAAAGAGATGACATCAACACAGAAAAGTACCCCCCCCTCACAAAAATAGTAGGAAAACTGGCAGAAAAAACATCTCGGAAAATGAAGAGTGACCATTTCGTCTGTCCAGTTTGGAAACAATTTCGTCCACCAGGCAAAAATAATCCCATGAAATTTCCCCCCAACACACCAGATGCATTTTCTAACACTTTGTTTTGCAAACCAAATCCTTTGTTTTTTGGGGATTACAACTCAATTACGCTGTAATTGGCGGATTAGGATGTTTGAGTTGAGGGAAAAGAGAACAGCATTCTGAGGAAGAGGAAACGGTTTGCGCACAGGCAGACACTCATTCACAGAAGGAAGGAATAACCGACACTGCTCCATCCGGTTCATCGCTTTCCAGTTTGGCTGCTGAAACATGTTTGCTCTGTTTTATGACACAGCTGCATATTTAATCTGACCTGGAAAGTAGTACATTTGAAATGCTGATTTTATGAGAAACATACCGTATATTTAGGATTAAATGGCACATGTGACTATAATGTCCAACATTCATAAACATAAAAATACAGTTTTGCTTACGTCTTGAAAGCCACACAACAAACAATTTAGAGGATTTTAAGTGTGCCTTATAGTCCGTAAAATAAAACAATCCGTGTCTGACACGTATTTTCAAGACTTCCTCAATGGTTTTTCATATTCCAAAAAGCAACAGAATCCATTAATCCATATAACTGTCACTGGCTAATTCCATCATCTCAGGCAGTGGAATAATTAAGACATTTTTAGGATTCCATCAGCAATAACAACTGTGTTGATCTACAAGACTATGAGCGTGTGAAGAGAGAGAGAAAGAGAGAGAGAGAGAGATAGAGAGAGAGAGAGAGAGAGAGAGTGTGTGT
>SOMO01000056.1:1427595-1449868 GCA_028128575.1 Paedocypris carbunculus | reverse complement strand
AGAGAGAGAGAGAGAGAGAGAGAGAGAGAGAGAGAGAGTGTGTGTCTGTGTCAGTAGCTAGGAATGGACAGGGATCGCAAGAGAAGTAATTTCCCGGCCCTGAAGAAGAGATGTAGTCAGCTGTTCAGAGCCACGGGAAAGAGCATTAAGTTCTATTTGGCTTTTAGAAGTTTGAAGCTTAACACAGGTTTATGCTCTTATTCTTTTCTTTTTTGAGAAAGAACAAGTCTCTAGCATTTTCGGACACGTTATTCCTTATCGCTTTAAGTAATTTGGGAAAAGTTTTGAATGTCTTTCCAGGCTTTTGCGAAACTTCAAAAGTTGGGCTGCCTTCTCTCTTTGGCCATGTCTCCCTTTCTCTTAGGGGAATGGTTGGAATGCTGCATGACGTCAATTCTGACATTCCCAGTGCAACAGCTGAGAATGATGGAAAAGGAGGGGCAGCGAGAGAACGAATGGGAATGAAAGAGCCAGGGAAAGACAGAAGCAGCGAGAACCAAAGTTATACAAAGGACTACAAGACAAAGACAAAAAAAAGTGAGCCAAAGTGGTTGAGCGACACATCACATGATCCCATCGATGTATCAGTTCCGTAAAAAAAATTCCGTAGAAAAAATAAAAGGAACAAAAATTCCATGGATTAAGAATCCAAATTGGAAAACTCTAACATGTTCAATCAGCTACCATATTTTACAGAGAATAAGATGAAATAAAAAGTGACTGTGCACCTTAGAACCTGCTTCGCCTCATGTGTGATAATTATCAAAATTTTACATTTCAACAATTAGCAATTCCAAATAAAGCTTTATTTAGCTTTATTCAGCTAATTTCTACCACCCGTCAAACCTCTCGAAAGTAATTGTATTTCCATAGAAAGTAGAGCATGAGACCAATGTACTCTAAAATTCAGCAGCAGGAGAATCTACAGCTGTCAGGGGCTGTCAAGACAGACTAGCAGAAGTGAAGTGAGTGTGACAGAGGGGGAAGGATGAACTATTCTAGTTTAATCAGAACGTCATTAGTCAGATAAGCAAAGGGCAATGAAGAAAAATGACGATCCAAAAAAATAAAACTATATCAAACTTACTAATGTAATGTCGTACACAGTGTGTCGACTGGTAACATTTCTCTGGCTCATGACCTATGGTGGTCCCATGACGATGTTTACAGGCATGCTTGGAGAGCACATTGCAAGCCTCAGCTGTCACATATTAACAGGTGTGCCAGCGTACACGGCACGTCGATAGCCTGGCAAAAGTGCAGTTCACAGGCCTGACCGTCCTCTCACTTTCAGATTCCTGTGTGTTTGGGCAGCCTACACGGAGCAGTTGTCGTTTGGATAATAACAGTCGGTACAGATCAGCTCAGAAAAGACTTAAATTGCCTTGGTTCACTCCGCTGGTCTTTAGTGTGCACTTTCATTTAAAGCAGTTTGACTCAGTCTGATGATTTATTTAGAGCAGTTGGTGAAAACCGAAGAGGTGTTATTGGGCCAGAAGAAGACTTACCCACAGGGCTTGGGCAAGCGCCGTTAGAATTGTTCAGGTCACCTCCCAGAAGGGCGCCTATCAGAAAAAAAGACAGATCAATACGACTTGATCCAAATTTTGGACACAGAGATTGAGAAATAATCATTTGTTAGTATGATGGGTAGCGCTGTCGCCTCCCAGCAAGAACAATTCCATATTCAAATTTCAAGTCTGTGTCCTGTGCTTGCGTGGATTTTCTAAGGGCTGTCTTGTTTCCTCCCACAGTCCAAAAACATTTTGGAAAAATGTCCATAGGTGTGAATGTGTGTGTCTGTGTGTCCTGCTCAGTGATTGAAAGGCCCCAGAGTTGCTGGGATTACCTTCAGCTCCCCACAATCCAGAAATTAAAATATGGTTCTGAAAATGATCCATGCAACATTTTATAGGACATGGTTCACTTTATGGTGACTGGATGTTCACCATAAAGGTGATGGATGTTGCATCCAAAAAGTTTTCCTCAACCAAATAATTCAGTCAACAAGTCAACGATTAACACACTTGGAAGAAAATCTAGAATTCAAATATAGAATCTAAAATCAAGCTTTTCTTTAGAAACCCATATGTACTGATTTTTTTTTTGTCGCTTTAGTGACTGCAAAAGTAAAATAGCCACTAAATTGATTTTTAATCATTGTAAAAAAATAAAAAAACATTGCAGCAAACCACTTCAGTGAAGAGGACCTAAAGGTCTCACGGGCACTTTTATTCCCTGCATGCATAAATCAGTGTTGCGTCTCTGAGACAGCTGCTGTGGGTAACTCTACACCCACAGGCCAGTATTAGAGCTGCTTGTACACAGTTTTAGCAGTTGCTATTTTTGCGTGACTTTTTGGCTCGATTATAAATGAAGAGACAATAATGTGTCCGGGAATTTTAAGCATCGCTCACCTGCACTCGCAGGTCTCTGTGGCAGGCCAGGAGACACTGTGTTCCTCTGGAGCTGCGGTTGCTGTGGCGACAGCAGGCGAGGGTCTGAGAGAGTGGAGGTGACGAAGGAGGTGGTGACGAGGCTGCTGGGATTGCTGAATGGCAGAGGGCTCTGATTGGACACCGGCACTGTAACTGGCATGGAGAAAGTAGACTGTGGCACCGTGGACTGAAAAATAACAGATAATTGCGGAGGTTAAAAGGGTTAAAGAGCCTGCTCACTCGTCCGCGAGTGCATTAAGATGGACAACTGACCACACACTGGTTTAATAGCATGCAGTGACTTGTGCAACCCTCTTCCACGCAAAGCAAGTGATGCTTAGAGGTGCCGAGTTAATTTCATATGTAGTTTAGAACCCTTGTTGTTTTTCAAGATCTGTGATGGCCAACCTGCGGCTCGCGGGCCATGTTCAGCACGTGAAGGTGTCACACAAGGACCGCCATTTTATTTTAATATTCAAATACTTATTTTGTGATTTCAATATATTTGAAAGAAGGGATTACGACTGTACACTAATATTAGAATAGGTAATATTATAATATCACTAAAAGGAAAACTTCAAGTTTAGAGAAAACTCTGAGGAAACATTTAGGGATTTATGCTGAATGGTTTGCAAAAGGTAGGACTGGGCACATGCATTTGTGAATAATCTTTCTCTGTGAACAAGAGCAAAACCTGGTTCACTTTCTCACATTAAAGACTGTCGTCTTCATTCTGTGAGGAGATATCACATTCACATTTTTTTTTAAACAACAACAAAGACCCAAAATCTTTACCCAAACATCCGGGCTAAAACAGAATCAGTTATTAATCAATCATTCAACTGAAATAGAATTTCAAGTACAGACATAGCACTAATAAAATCGACATCAGAGTTGCCCACTTTTGGTTCAGATTTTTAATTTCTCAATTGTATACATCCATATGTAAGTTTTGTATATAGTGTCAGGCTCAAAGAAAATCAAAGCAAAGTCAAGTCTGGGCCCCATATTATGAAAGGTTTGACAGCACAGATCTAGATGATATGAAAATTAAAGAACAATGTTTGATTTAGCATTGTTTTTAAGGCCTGGAAATAAACTCAACTGTGGGTCGTAACAGTCATTCTTTAAATGTAATAGTGCCCGAGAGAATATACCACAGGGAAGACTCAGGTGTTTTCAACAAGAGGCGCGTGACCGTGACAATTTCTGAGTCAGCCAATCCTTATTTGTGTGGCTTCTGAAGAGCAATTAGCCAGTTTCAGCAGTCAGTGGACTCAAACTGTCCAGATGCTCTGATGGAGACCCATTTTCCCATGATCCTCTGCAAAACCGGAGCCTCTAAAATTAGAATGTGGGCCGCATTAGGCCTCTTGTGTTCTGAGTGGGACCCAGTTTAATACTCAGTCTGGCTGTTCTGTCCTTCTCCGTTTCCGTCCTCTGAACTAGCTCTGTAGACCAGTTAGCTACTGCAGGAAAGTGCAGTGCAGATCTTTATTCCTTTCAGTCCATCAAGATTTTTCTCTTTGTTGGCAGACTTAAGGCCTACATTCACAATGTAAGCAGCTGAGATGTGCCTCAAGTGACGCTTCTTCTCAAGTAGTGAACCATTAATTAATCCATGTATGGCTGAGAATGATATTCATTGAACATGTGGATGAAACAGCAAGTACTTTCCAGCGCATGGCTTGGATGAAAAGGCCGGTTAGGTCTGAGGAAAGCTGATGGTCATTAGTGTGAAAGAATCAGTTGGTTTCAAATATGGAGCAAACCACACTCGAACAGCAACACAGATCTCCGAAACACACCCCCTTTAACACATCCGAGAGAAATCTAGTGTGCGACTTTCCATATTCTCCACTAGAAACTGCAATCTTTCACACATGAATGTGCAAAAAGAAGATAATTACCACTCCATGTTAACTCGGTCCAGACAAACAGAAGAGTGACAGACAACCGTGATAAAGTCGACGCTTTGAGAAGGTTTGCGAGTTGTGATGTGAGAGAGACTGACTGGTTAGGGACAAAATCCTTCAAAGCTCGGAGTATATTCTCATAGGCGAATGTGGTTGGAGAGCAGGCATAAATTATTTCAAAGCCTGCAATATACATAATAATATAAGTATAACCTTAAAGTGTTTGTTTTTATAATATACAAAAAAAAAAAAAAATATCTGCTAGCAGAAATGACAGGTCCAAGCCTTTTATTACTTATTTCGACAAATAGGAAAAAAAGTGTTATAATCTTTCCATATTATATTTCGTTTGACAAATTGTGCGCTTTTTAAGATCAAAGTTCTGAACCCTTATACATCCACAGCTGATTTCCACACATCGGAACACCATCCAGATCTTGTGTAGTTCTGATCTTGTATGAGTGTATTTAGCTCGACCAATCCAAGAGAAATTTTAGAAAATTATTAAGATGTTCAAGCCCGATGGGCTATAATCCCTATTGTAATGAACAATTTCAGCTAGGCTAATTAGCGCAAATTTGAAATAGGACAAAAGTACAAACTGTAAGAATACAATTCCTGCCCCTTGGGCTCGAACCCTGAAAAAAAAAAAAAATGGGCTTCATTTTCATAAATGTCATGTGGGGTAAATTAGTCCCACATTAAATGACGCGGTTTGTGGCACGTATTTACACACTTATGATAAAGCGATCATTTTCAGGCCGGATAAGTAGAGCCTGCAGTATGCATGCCACTGGGTGTCCCAAGTGAGAGGGATTAAGGTTTTAGCCCTGCTTCTTCAGACATTCATGCTGGGATTATGTATGCTGAAAGAAAGATGCTGTATGCTCTCTTTTCTCTTTGACCACGCAAAGGTGCAATAGTTTACTAGTGAGCTAACAGGTCTGTGCTGCCCACATCATGTCAAATCATGTTGCAAAGCAAGCAGGAAATTAAACAGCTAACAGCAAACTGTCTTGTTTTTGTTCCTCTGCAGAGGAGATTCCACATGCAAGGCTCATGCATAAAGCATTCCCCCACAGAGCCTTAATGAAAATTACCATCAGTGGCAACTGGCAACCCGAGTGAGTAATACGTCTACTCTTGGCAATCTCTATTAAAGCAGCAGCCATCACGGAAAAGTATAAACAGCATACAGAGATTCAAGAAAGCCGAAAAAAAAAGAAAACATCTGAGAGTGGATTCTGAAGTTCACAGTGATACAGCCCACACTTTAGCTCTCTCGCCTCCAACTGCCCTTTACTAGCCCAAGCACACGCATTCAGGGGGGATTGCCATTATCAGGGGGTGGTGGGAGGATAAGGGGGTGAGAGATGGTTGCTAAGTGCTCTGTGAGTTGGTTGCCGGGTCCGACAGCAGGCTGTGTGAGTTGGTTGCCGGGCCGACAGCAGGCCTCTTCACACGGGTACTCACTGAAAGCCTATAGCTCTGCATCATTTTATCAAACTCCTCGTCTATCTTTTTGTACGTCTCCTCTGTGCGAGGTGTGAGGGAGAACGGCTCCTCGGGGTCCGGACTCTCTGAATCCCGGTGCTCTTTCTTGTTCAGAGCCTTCATTTAATTCCAACAGTAGAGATGAGACAGAGAAAGAAAGAGGGGCAGAAAGACAAGGAGGGAGGTTAGAACAAATGAAAGAAAATTAATACTCACTCCATAGCGTTTAAAAAGGATGTCCAGCTCCTCGCTCTTGCGGTATTTGTCCTCCTGTAATGGACTCTGGTCAATTGAATCATCCCCGTCAGGCTCTGGACTGTTGCAACCGTTAAAGCCTTTCTTTCTCAAAGTCTTCAGAAAATAGAGGAAGAGGAGGATATATTTAATATGCAAAAAAACACAAATTGATTCTTATAGAGAACATAGTTATATTTTTTGGTTAACTGACTTTGATTTTGGCATTTGACTTCACCTGATATATTATTGTAATTCTTGGGTTTTAAGGCACAGTTTGAATCCCCCCAAAATGTATTGTAAAAATTGACTGTGCATCTTATTCTCCAGTGTCTTAAATGTGAAAAAAGATTAGAAACAATATGTTGACTAATGCTGTGCCTTATAATCTTTTGAGCCTTTTAGTCCAAAGAAATACAGTACACTGTAAAAATGTACCTTAAATGACTTCTTTAAAAAAACACAATGGGACATCACAGCCCCATAACCCAACTGCTCATTGCAAGTGAGTTCAAACAGGCTGAGGACAACGGTTTCCTAGCTTCTGCCTAAAATGCTTTTCGAAAAGATTTTCCAAACATGATTTTCTTTAAGCTGATTTACTGGAGTTTCTGAGATGGAGCTGAAAATGGTTCTCAGCACCACTTTCTCCTTACCCGCAAGGTCAAGCTGACATAAAACAGAGTACAAAACGAACTAAATAAAAAAAATATTGAAGAATAAAAAAGGACATGAAACAAAAAGCTAGACATTTTCATAAATAAAAAATTATTTTCATATTTATATAGAAGTCTATGAATGATATATGTTTGTTCTTTTGCCTATTTTATGACTTTCTGCAAAAATATACAATACAATTCTAAATAATCATCTAAACACATTCACAGCATAATTCTAAGAGTCTTTACAAGACTTAAAAGAGGTTTCATTTTACTTGTCAAAACAAATAATAGGATTTTTTGTGAAAATGTGAAAATAATAACTGCAAGTACGAAGAAAACAATCAAGCTCTGGACTCAACTCTCGAGATCAAACCCAACTCCGTCTCACTGCCACATTCACACGCAGTAGAGGGTCAGCTGATCATCTCGTCTCTGAGTCGGCTCCATCTGTTCACCTGTCCCTGTATTTCTCCGCCTGCTGCCTCTCCGTTATGGGGCGGGTGCTTGTATGTGTTGCCAAGGGAAGATTCCCCTGCAGAGCTCGACTGCCTGTGACTGGCTAACCTCGTTCAGTAAGCCCCTCCCCTCGTGCAACTGCCTCCCCTCTCTTGCTTCCCTTTCCTGTCTGTGATTTCACCACTTCTGCTCCTCGACCTTCACTTTCCTTTCTTTCTTTCATCTCATTTCCGTTGGCTTTTGATGCCTCTTAATGCTCATTTTCCGTTTCCACACACCAATTCTCACATCTCTTTGGCCTCTTTGTGTCGTCTTTTCTAATCCAATAATGCTCTCCTCCTTTCACGACTTACCGCGCTGACTCATTTCTCTCCTCTATCCCGCCTCTTTTCTTCATCCAGTATCTTCTATTCATACTCCCACTTCCTAAGTACCGTACATGGTGGTTGTGGACAGTGTTTAGTGCACGCAGTCTGTCTTGTGAGCGTGAGTTCTTGAGCTCGACCATGCGATGATCTACAATGCGGCCAGAATGTAATGTCACCTTCCAGTTGCAGTGTGTAAAGCGCAGAAGGCCACAACCCCCCAGCGATCCCTTGAGAATGTGCTTAAAGCCTTCGCTTCGATGCAGCCTGGCGGCTTACACACACACACACACACACACACACACACACACACTGGTGTACGGATACACCCATCTGACAGATTAGTGGCCCGTCTCCTCTTCATCCCTCCATCCCTATTCTGTTCTTACCGGGCAACACGTCTGGCCATTCTTCAAGTCATTCTGAGAGGAACTCATACATGAGGCTAATGGAGTCTTTTTAACAGCTGATCTGGGCTGATAGCCTACAGCTCATGCCGCTCTGAAGGCGGATCTGAAAGAATAAGCTGGCATACATCATCTCAAACTGAAGAGGGTTTAGCCGAGGTCCAGCACAGAGATTTCTTTTGCAGAGAGAGGTCAGGAGTTCATAGTGGTATCATCTTGAAAATCGAACGGTGGCGGACGTGCTCAAATTGAACGCCAAAATTTGGGGCTTTTGTGCTTTATGAAGATGTGGTGAGGGTCTCAAGCTTGACTGATATTTCTGACCATTTGACAGGGTCAAAGAACTTCAGACTATACACCGTACCAACGATCTTGTGAGAACCACACAGACATGCTATTTTTCCAACACCCTTATTCCTACAACTGGTTAAAAGCAGTCAAATCTGATTATTGATGTCGCCTTTATGTCCCACATCCTCTCCTACCTGGTTTGTCCTACTTTTGGTGAAAAATCCCTTTTATCCACCTTTTTTTTTTAACCACCCAAACAATATCTATTGGATCTTCATCCTTAAACACCCTCTCTTCATCTATCTTCTTCTCGGTTTCTTTCAGTCTCACCCTCTCTCCCCCTTTTCTCTCTCTCTCGCTCTGTCTCTCTCCTGATTGGGATCTGCAGTCAAGCAGATTAACAAGCTCTGGCAGAAGAAGCAGGCAGCCCCCATACCGCACACACACGCACTTACTAGGCACGTGCTACACGAGGAGAGCAAGAAGATTAGAGCAAAGAGAGAAACAAAAAGAAAAAAAAAGAAAGCCAGTGCGTACATATGCGCCTGTGCAGTGGCGTTTTAGTGTGAAAGCCGCCTGTGTGTGCTGTGTGTCTCTGGGTGAGCACAAGCATCAGCACTTCATAATTTATACACAGCGCAGCTCTTTCAATTCCACTCTTTTCTTCAAGTCATCTCTATATCCCTTACGCCATTGTCTTGGAAACTTGAGTATTTTCTCGTAATTCATACCCAACATGGTGAAGGGTGGAGCAAGGAAGTGTTTATCAGTGGGCGTACTGGAAATCTAAAAAGCCCTGCCCTCAAAAACATCACTTTTCAGCCAAAATGCTGAGAACGGAGCACCAGGTCTGCTTCTACTGTCACGCTGCCTCTCAATATTACATGAGACAGCCTTCAGCCTTTATACACATACACTCGCACACAAAGCAGCCCAGTCAGGCTTGAGCTGATGTGGCCCACAGCGGCCCAACGCCCTCACCACAGAGCTTGCGCGCACACACACACACACACACACACACACACGCACACATTCTCAGAAGAGAATTCTGCAGCTGCACCCAACAGGAAACATGTGTCTTTACCACCGGGGGCTTCTGCAAAAACAGACAATGCAGATATATACGAATACATATATCAATTTCTCACCAACCCCACTATCTTTTTACACCACTTAGAAGTCCCACTCTCATTATGTTGTCTGCAGAAAAGACAAGACCACATAACTGTAAAAAATGGGTCATTATCCGGTCATTTGCATGTTATTGCAACAGTCATGCTGCAATAATGTTTAAAAATACCGTCTTTTTGAGACACAGAATATAACCTATAAAGAAATATTTTAAGTTTTTAAAGAAAGCTTTTTTGCTGCTTTAAAAAGCAATCACTGCGTTTGTTTTTAACTATAAAGTGCAGTTAAAATGACAAAAAAGCTGTTTATTAATGGAGTAGAGTAAAAACTTAATTTCAGTTTTTGTACGTTGTTTCTTCGTACTGTAAAGTAGACAGCTTCCAACAGCTTTTTGAGTCTTCCATTGTAACAAAACTAGGGTACATTTAAATAAAAGTCAATAAAATCAACATAAAAACAGTTTTTTAGTAACTGTTTTCTTAACTCACAACATACTCAGCAATTTCAAATGAGTCTTAGTTATTACAATTTAAACAATTAGCTCATCTGAATATTTACAATCAGATATTTAGCTTGCAGAGAGTTGCAATTTGTCTAAATGATTCCATCCTATTGACCAAATACAGTACTTCTCATTTAAGACATACTCTAATCATTGCCTCCTTGCACCCACCCTGGCATCAGGCACTGTGGAAAACACACACACTCGCCACTTTGTTCTGGAGTGTAAGGGCACCGGATGGGCACCGTGTGTATGTTTGTGTGCAAGCCACTTTTTCTCTGTGGCCAAAGGCAGGAGGTGGTAGAGGGTGCAGCTGTCCCCGACTCTCTGGTCCCACCATCGTCCAGGCAGTTGGCCAGCAGCGTACACACAGACCCACAGGCCTTTGAACCACCCTTCAGGCTTCTCACCAGACAAACACACGCTTGCACACATTAGCTTTAGCCCATGCGCTCGCTCGGCCTTCCTGTAGCTGAAGCCTTGGCGTCACATTAGACCTTTGCAATGTGGTAGTTTCAGAAGATATGTGACAAGATAGAGCTGCACGGTTGTATTTTTGATCATGATAAAAATATTTGTGCCCCACCCACAGACCCAAAATTAATATGTAAAATATAAACAAGTAAAGAAAAATAAAATGTAAAAATAAAACAAAAGGTAAACAAGTCACAAAGAATATTAGTTTACCGTTTACATTGTATTGTTTAATTATGCAGTGTGATGCTCTAAGCAATAAATGTAGTGATGTATACATACATGCAATTATGTACAATGTGCATAATTTTGTCATTTAATACTAATGCATTTGCAGTTAATCGCACCTAATTACATTAAATGGTGCCGATCTAAGCAAATAAAACTGCTCCACATAATGTGGCTAAAAAGAAAAAAACATGAATGTCATTTTATATATTGTACTTACTGTATTTTGAATCCAGTTTTATCAGATTTTACTCATTTACTGCTTAAGGTAAATACTAGTCAACATGTAAAAAAAAAAAAAAATCTGTTTTATTTTTCAGAAGTCTCTTCATGTTCATTTTCATTCTATTTTCGTAAAAAATATTCCAATAATGCATTTACCAATTGTTTCCCAGTTCATAATTTGTTTTGCACTCAAATGTTGTCTGGCTAAGGTATTGGATGACTGCCAAAAATTATTTTGTGGAAAAAAACAAAAAAAACAAAACAAAACAAAAAAATCTGGACTGAATTTGATTCCACCAAAAATGTTTCAATTAGACTCAATGTCTTTTTCTGCACTAAGACGCTGAAAAACAGTCTTGTCCAAACAGGGCTATCGACCGAACCACTGGAACCAAATTAACACGGTTCACCAGAAGCAGGAACACAATTAGCATACAAACAGGTTTTTTAAACAAGTGTAAACTAAAATGAATAAAAACGTGAAACAAACTTGTATTGAAATTGATGAACTTTGTCTAAAATGGTCCCCTATGTCAGCCTTACCTCGATGATGTCTGCGTTGGTCCTGCTTTCGTGCGGCTCATTGTACTCTGTGTATTTGAGGAGCACTTTGTCCATGTCGGTGCTGGCGTACTGGAAGAGCTTGTTTGAGTGATTGAAAATAATGAGGGCAATCTCGCAGTCACATAACACACTTAGTTCGTAGGCTTTCTTCATCAGACCAAACTTCCGTTTGGTGAAGGTCACCTGTAAACAGATAAAGAGAGAAAGATGAGGATAAGAGAGATGAGTGCGATGGACTGAGCGGTGCATAAAAAAAAACAAAAAAAAAAAAAAAAAAACTAATGCTTATAATAATTCCCACTAGTCCACTCTTACAGCTTTGAAAACACTCCAGGATAGCAACAACAAAATGTATTTAAATTAACCGGTAAAATGAGAGAAAAAAAATAATCCCATTTTAAATATAAAAAAAAACTATGCTCTCATTTAAAAGGTAAAACTGCAAGGTCCTCATTTTGTAACAATATTTAAGGAGAGGAACTTTAGGAATCAAAGCAGACGCAACTTCAGGTTTCCAGGTGGATCTCCTTTGAAGTTTTTAAAAACTAAAATGGCCCTTAGAATTTTCACAATTTTAGTTTGCGGTTCCACTTGGAAAATTCAAAAGCTCTCCGGGATTTTGCTGACAGTGATTGAATGATTGTAAGTGAAGCTCTTGTTTAACCTTCTCCAATAGGTGAAAGAATCTTCTCCACCTCAACAATCTTTAAAGCTGATGTTCGTTCTCTACAGCAGCACCAGGATAAACACTAGCAACATAATTGCCATCAAAAATAGAAATCGCAGGTAACCAATGGCAACAAGAGGACACAACTTTATTGCTGTGAAGAATGTGAAAAGTGTCCTGACTTCTCTCCATTCCTCTCTCGATCCAATTAACCTCAGGGCCGAAAGCTTACCTAATAACCTTTACCTCCACACATTTACTGAAACTCAACCTCCCCTGCTGCCATGTCTGACTGCGGCAGTTCTCTTTACCTCCATCAAACGCCACAATCTCATATGCAACTCATCAACCTAATTAAAGCATATTTTGTGGCAAGCGAGATGGCAGTTTGCTTTGGTTTCTCGCACCTTTTGGATTTTTTTTTTAATTGCTGGAGCACTCATTATATCAGAGAAAGGTCAGAAGGACATCACATGTATAGAAATATCATTCACGGATCTCAATTAAAAGTGATACTTGAACAAACTTGGGTCACATTTAGGTCAGAAAACCAACAGTAGATTTTTTTTTGCTCGTAATTTGACTAGTCAGACATATGGAGAGCGAGCTGACGCAGCAAAGCCGGCAAAGTTTGAGAGGAGTAAGAACAGCTGGTCCAGCCAAAGGAAATATTCTAAATCAGCACAAATATTCACTAGTATTGTGACTAGAAAACACCACCATCGTAATGACGTCTTAAAGGCAGAGAGCTTTTCTACGTGTGCCTTGGAGCAAAGTTTACTAACCAATATACGCATTTACTGGAACTAATTAAATATGAATACAAACATATTTTCGCAATGCATTAATTTACTGAACAATTTATAGTTTTGTTATCATAATAATGAAATGTATGTTTTCTGTTCCAGGATACAGCAAAGTTTAAACAGAAGGCTTGAACTTAAACTGCTTTTAAACTAATTCTAAACTACTGTAGAACTCATATTGTTGTTAAACTCTTTTGTTACTCCATGACATATCATTGCTTTTTTTATTACCAATCCATTACTGCTTTTGAAAAAAGTGTTGTTATGTTATGAACTTATATTTGTTATGAAAGCCTGGGAATTGCACATTTTTAACCTTCTACTTCTAACAGTAAAGTTTTTCAATATTCTGTGGTTGTAAAGTGCAGTAAATATTCAAGTAAATCATTATTAACTATAAAATCATTAATAACTGTAAAAAGTTGCTTTGTAAAAGAAGATTCTTGTTTTAATCAAAAACACTGCAACGATAATTTTCTTTCTCCTATCCGTTAATGGTGCAAAAGTACAGACTTTATAAACGAGAGTTGTTATTCTCATTTAAAGATGTAATGCTAAAATGACAACTGCTCACCTGTCTGTTACGCTCGTCTGTGATTCGCTGAATCTGTATCTTTTTCCTCCCCATGGCAGCTGTGATTTGCTGAGCAGGGTGGGGATGATGTTGGGGGGTGTGTCGGTTGGTGTCAGAGGTCAGACTTCTCTTTGAGGCAGTTCCAGAAGTGCAAACTGCAACCTGTCATATGAAGATGTATGAAGATGTGTGTGAGAGAGTCTTTCTCTCTCTCTCTCTCTCTCCCTCTCTTTCTTTCTCCGAATGCCACCTGTTTACAGCAGCTGGGCTAACCAGTCTTCCTCCTCGAATAAAACAAATGATGGAAGGAAGGAAGTAGGGCCTTCAGATCATGGTTTGTTCCGGGTGCATGTCATCTGAAAGGTACCAGTTTATTTATCCAGCCCCCCCTTAAAAAGTCTTCTGATGAGCTCTGTGGAAAAGAATAACACTGAAATGAATTCCAAAACACATACTGATGTTTCAGTCAATGTGAATTACTGAATTTTGTATCAAATTAATTGTAACGAATCATATACAATTATTGGCAATGAAACAAAATAGCATACATATAAGCACATGAGAAACAAAAGTGTGATTAGTAAGACATCTCCATCATTACAATACGTGAAGAAATGTTATTCATAATTAAGGGCATGTTAACAAAAAATCTATATAAAGAAACACAGTGATAAAAGTGACTTTAAATGAACCGCACACAAAGCACTGCTGCCTGGAAACAAGATGTCTGTTTACTTCTTCTTCTCTTACAGTATTTACTGCACATTAACTTCTTTGCGGAATCGCCTTCTGAAAGAGCACGATCATCTCTCTTTGTTCGCCAATGGCTGAAACCAGTGTCACGTACAGTAAAGACACCAGGCAACACCTGCTACTGGGTCGCTGTGCAAAAGCGTGTAATTCATCACTATATTCTCCCTTTCAGCTGTTCAGTCAACATCCAACAAACAGAGAAAAAAACCTTCTAAAACACTGAGAACAGATGCCTGGGAGTGCATGAATGAAAGGGTGCATGAATGAATGTTACTGCCGCCTAGGAATTGTCATATGGGTCAAGATAATTTTAAAACATTCTATTTTTATCTCTCCCTTCAATTAAAAAAAACACACACAACCGAGAGCTTAAAGCAGAGTTCTATATATACAGCCAGGCTGTTTACACACAGACACACATTCCCACATGGCTGTAGACACAAGGCGTCTTGGTGAAGCGAGGCGTGCAAAGATTCGGGTTTAACTTTCAGGTCTGAGAGAGTGTGAACATTAGTTTAAATATTATTAGGAGAATGACTAATAAACATTGGTGTTTTTTTTTTTTTTAACCGCATGAAAAGAACAACCTCAAACGAATACATACCTTTTTTAGTTTAACCTTTTTTAGAATATATAAACACACTGTTTTAAAAAAAAAAAAAAAAGAAAAAAAATACAGTACACGGTTTTGCTTTTGTTTGGTTGTCTGCATGTTAGATTACGTCACTATTTAAAACGACTTTTAACTGGTTTGTTTGCCTATTTAATTATAGCCATGTGAATTTAATGGTGGGATCTTTTACTATTTAGTCCTAATTGATACAATTAAACAAAGAATCAAACTAAATATCGATGGAAAGAAAAAGAAGCTCCAAGGCAAACCAGTCTTACTTTAACCGAAAAGGTCAGACAGCAAAAGGTGACATTCTTTTGAGGGTCAAAGACGTTTAACAAAACAGACACTGTCAGAAGCTTCATCACTTCTTTCACACTGAAGTACGGAGCCACGCTTGAGCGCATATGCACATGTGTATCAGTCTGAGACTGGAGAGGATGTGTCGACAGGAAGGGTTTCCTCGGCCGGCCGTTAGAAGCACAGACTTCAGTTCAAAGTGATTTGGAGTTTGTATGTGTTTTGGTCTATGAGGCCAATACATGAAAGGCTTTCTTTATCTGCAAGGAAGGCCACAGGCCGACCTTTCACCCTGTGAGTGCCGAGAGAGGCTATTTCCCAGCTCTGATCTCAGCTGCTTCACAAGGGACCTGGACAGTGTACTCGGACCATTGGCTCCTCGTGGTCAGTCCTCGTGAAGAAATGAACGCTAATAATGTCACTGCTAGACATTCATGAAGCTTTAATGCTTGAAAGCAAATCCAAACATGCAGACATGAACTGGCGGTTTATGCTTCTTGTCCAAACCATATGTATCCTCCTGTGTAGGTTTTACACCAATAGGTGTTAAAATGTGGTCAAGAAAACCTCAGATATTTAAAACTATAACCACACGAAAAGAATGATCTCAAACGAACAATTACCCTTTTCAGTTCAAGCTTTTTTTTAGTAGATATGTAAAAGCAATTCCAATGGCACGAGGCCTATAAATATAGCATGATGACATCGCTCTTGAATATCACGACAGCAACAAATAACACAGATATGCAACAGAGGGCAGACAAAGCAGACAGCTAATTTTTTAAAGAGAAAATATAATACACCACATTTCTTAGAATTGAAGGTGTGCTTAAAATACTAAATATTAAATATAAAAAAATACTGTGTGCCATATCAGATTTTTTTTTATGAAAGATACAATTAATAATAGTACGCCTATCAATCCAGAAAACACATCTTTTTACAAATGTCTTGGATACATCATTGTTCAGAAAATAATACATTTTCAACTTCACTGGGAAAGTATTTTATTCAAGTGCTTCGATTGCTTATTGAATGCTAGTTGAGGTGGGGGCTTTTATTTACATTACATTTACAATTAAAAATGTAATTTTTTTTTACATTTACATTATTAGGTGTTGAACAACATGTGAGATTAAACTTCAAAATCTTTGTGTATTGGATTTGACGTAAACAGGTTCACATATATGTGCGCAAACATGGCACACATTGCTGGTGAAGCAGCTGTCCCGCATTAACACGTGGGATGGTGTGATCTTTTTTTGTCATGTTTTTTCAACTAAAAAAACGTAATTACAAAACTAATTTACCTTTATTTTCACAGACAGTTTACACAATGTCGATCAAATTCTATAATGCTAATCTTCATTTCTCTTTTGTTGTTCCGTTCCAAAAAATAAGGCTTCTAACCGCAATAACACAGCAGAAAATGCGCTCAGAGACAGGTAGAGAGTACGGAAGATGGTCGATGAAGACTGTGTTTTACTGTATGTGTACTGTATATAGTTGTATATGCTAAGAAAAGCCATTTTTACCTAAAAGGTAAAAATTCTTCAACAAGTTTGGTTCCCCTACTGATGCTTACAAGTATTTTTTCGCATGTTAACTTGTGAACAAGAAAGTGAACCGAGGAACAACTTGCCAGTATATTTGAGTTAATATTACATTCACGTAACAATAAATTGTAATAATTCACAGACAATCTTTGGACTAACCAGGGTTAAAAAATGTATCCCAATGTCGGCCACAAGTATTTCAACATATTTTAATTTCTTCTTTGCTGATGAAGAAAACGCTTTGTGACTTTTGATCATACAAATCCATGTATCCAAGTCACACACCATCAAGCTGCTCAGACGAACACAGTTGGAGCCTGTAAGGACTCTGAAGTATCAGAGCTCCATGAGGATAAGCACACAATGCCCTCAACCATGTGTGGGCATCTGACATTCTCCCTGAATGTGTATGTAAGCATATCTCCTCTGGATGGTGAGTCTGAGAGAGTCCAGTTTTGTTATCCCTGCTGGTAACTAGAGGCAGAGTGGCCTGGGGCCTTGGAGATAAGGGACTGCAGCCAAAGCTGGGTTTGGACCAGGTCCAAACTATGCTGAGAAATCCATCACCGTCCTAACTCGGAGCAGCGGGGTCACTGACTGGAATGGAGAATTGCTTAATTTGACCATTTGCAATTTTCACACACTAGTGCTGTACAAAGTCCCACATGACTCGTCACTGGTGGGCCAGTGGTGGTAATAACTTAAACACATAAATGTGTAATTTTAGAAAAGAAACTGTTTACGGTCCATTCAATAAATAAGGTGGCATTTGGGAATGACAGGGAGACAAATGCTTCGACTAATCGGGCAATGGAGCAGATGCTAATGATCCCAAAATGACCAAATAATCATTTGAATGATGAATCTAACCAGCAACAATTCAGTGGCCATGTTAAAAATTAAATACATAAAATAATACGAAATTAATTTCAACGGCAACATGTGAAAACAAAAGAATTCTAAACTTAGTTGTACAGCTACTTTGGTTATAAAGCTAATATAAAGCAAAATATTGGTCTAACATATATTCCCATTCTATTTTTTTTCTGAACAATGAATGCCATGCATTCATTTTTTGAACCGCTTTTCCTTTTCTGGGTCATGTGGAGCTGGAGTCAATCTCAAATTGCCTGTATAAGGGGGAATCACATGGTTTGATTGGCCCCCAATCACAGAGCGGATTGTGTTTCCACATCCAATTCCAGAGTGCCATCATTTATCCATCTATCTATTGTTGAGATAAATTTGGATGCAAAACAAACATTAAAGTTAGAAAATTAACACTTGCAGGTGTGTGACTTCAGTTTGTGTGTGTCAAGGACTTTTCAGTTTCAGCCCAATAACAACAAATAAGAAACGCAACTGACCAGACTAGTAACAGGGTTTTTAAAACATTAAATGAGAAAAAGTGGAGCTTTGCAAGACTCTCCAGCGATTTACTCCAACCTTGGGTTTGTAATGCCAGCACCAACTGCAGGATATTTCCAGCCTGTTGACTCAACCTCCCTGCACGACAGGAACTCACCCTGTCCAATATGGCTACTCGGCTGCTGACCACAGTGCACGATGTCTGTTTTTCAACCAAGTCGTTTGTCCACCATGTTCTGATGATACGGCGCTACCGAGTGCTGTCACTGGACCTTCTCCAGGAGCTAGGTGGCGTAATGTCTGCCAAACCACAAGTGCAACCAAATCCCTCAGGAAAGGGAGGGTGATGGGTACAGCACTGCAAGGACAGCATTTCAGTGGGAGGAGTGTAATGGATCTGTGGTCTTCAGCTTGTGAATCGCACCCCTGCTGTCAATCCCATCAACTCTGTAAGCAAACTACAATGCTAAGGTCACCAGTTTCAGCTCCAAACAACTTATATTCCAGCGACTGAAATTGTGACAATGTGTGACAAACCTTAAAAAAAAAAAAAAAAAAAAAAAAAAAAACTTGACTAATGGGGACACACACGTTCTCTGGTTTTCTCAAGCGTGGGCTGTTATTTACGGCTTATCTCTTCTACCATCAGTGTGGACAATGTGGTCAAACTTGTCAGTTTACATCACCAACACACGTCCAAACAGACTTTGGCAATGAACTTTCTTCAGTTGAGATGAAAATTTCTAAACTATGAGTGTCCAAATGCAACTGGCTGACCCATGACCAAACACCAAATCAGAACAGATGGTCACTGTACGTCTCAAAACATTTGTTGTTGATATGTACATATTGAAATATATATTTAGATTGTTTGATGGGTGAATGCCATCTCATTTACCCATTGAACCAATCTGCTTTCTGCTTTAATGTTATTAAAGCCAAACACTAAACCGATCACTTTAGAAAGACCAAGAATTTCAGAAAATAGCACAAGCGCTAAGAGAGTATGCTTTGGAGACATAAACATGACGCAGGCCGAGGGTTGGGTGTGTAGCCTGTGGTTTGTCATAAACACGTCATGTTTTGTCAAGAGTTGGCAAGACAACAAAACAAAAGCTTTTTGTCTACCTAACGAAAGATTAACTTGTTTGTTTAGAATAGTCTGTCAAAAGAACAAAGATTTTCATCTTGCTTTATTGAATTAAACATCCAATTAAGCAAACCACTAGTTTTTCAGTTTAACCAGCACATCTGATTTTTTAAAGGTTTTTTTAGTTTAGAAGTCGTACAGAGAATTCCTACAATTATTAGGAGACAGTGTTTGTCCTGATGAAATTAACAGATTAACAGACTCAGTCCTGCAAATTGATACAGCAAAATAGTTTATTTTCAATTTAATTATTGTAAAATTGTTCTTAAAAATAATTTTGCAACAATTGTAGTAATAATTTATCGTATTATTCAGAACATAACATGTATTACCTGAGGCACTTTTTAATCCGGAAAAAAAAACAAAACAAACTTTTATTAATGGCGCACCTTATTATCCAATATCACATAGTCCAGAAAATACGGTATAGTATACGGTTGTATATACTTATAAAATCTGTTACAATTAATTAAACAATTAGTAATTTACTCAAACATTTTAAACGCAAAAACTCTATTTTTATAGCAAAATATATCAATAATCCCAAAAAGAAGTGGACGGACGTGGACGTGAGCTGTTCTGTATGTGTGAAGTGAAGCTGTCATGCAGTACAGCACATGGTCCTGTCACACCAGCCTTCAACGCTTGAAAATACCCCGAAGGCAACACATTGTTCACGTCAACCTGATCTCCAACTGACGTTTACGGAATATACAAATCAGGAAAAACAAACCAGCAAACTATTTCTGGCATTCTGATTTACGTCATTATTCAGAAATAAAATTTTCCTCAACATCTTAAGGTTGATAAAACCTCTGCGTCATATCGTTTTCAAAAGTGTAACGATTGCTCAACTCAGACAGGAAAGTTCTGTTAACGTTTTGGCGCTCCGAAAAAAGCAAGCGTCCTTCTGCTTACCTCTTACTAATACAGATAAGAAGTCGGATTATCCTCACACTGGTTTCTCAGAGTTTCTTCGCAGTGAACCAATCAAATTACAAATAACATCCAAGTGGACTGAAGCACAGCTTGTCCTGTGACCTTATGCCTGCAATGAGTCTCAAACCCCCAGCCCTCTTCTCATAGACACCCACTTTACCAACCAACCCACCCACCCTGTGCCCTAATATGCCTTTAGCAACTGCCTTCAATCCATCAGTGTCTTTGGATGTAATTGAGAGGGTGGTTGGGTGTTAGGATTGGGACGGTTGTCAAAATGTCAGGTCCTCTGTTCTCTTGCCTGTACATGTGTGTGTAAAATGTAGTGGCAGCTGCCCACACACCTTTTGTTCCAACACCCCCTTGCCATGTCTGTGTTGTCACAGCTGGAAAGAAAGCAACTTTTTGGGTCCAACATGGTAGCATTTTGGGGGCGACTTGGTGCTTAAAGAATCCTACGTCTCATACTTGAAGGCTTTTGCAATTACCATTTTTTTTTTTTGAAAGGTGCACTGGATTACAAGGCCTACCAATAAAAGAAACATCAAATTATTTATTTTGTTTTTAATAAAAGGCATGCAGTAAAGTTTTTTGGGGCCAATTTTGTTATTAAAAAAAGTTGTACAGATGCAGACTGTGTAGACTTGAGAGTGCTATACAGAAAAGAATCAATCGATTCTTCTAATAATCAAAATAAGATAATTATCACCAATGATGAGGAGGAAAAAAGTCGAAAATCTAAAATGACAAATGGTAAACAGAAGACAAAATAAAACCCCAGTTGCCATTACATTGGTAAAACAATTTTTTTTTAAACAATTGTACTTATACAAAAGAAACCATTTATGCACAGACTTTATTTTGCGGATTTTATTAACATTTACAGCTATAGTGCTAGAACAATATAATGGTTTAGTAATCCCTCGTTTATCGATACGCTCCAAGCCCGACCGCGATAGGTGAATTACCGCGAACTGGAGGAATAACATTTACATATTTATTCAGACTTTTAAAACACTTTTAAAAGAAGTAGTATTCTTTATTAAAGTAATGTTAACAAACATCTCCTCGCCGCACGCGTCGAGATATTAATTTTCAAAGGGTGTGAACGAGAGGATCGGGTGGGAGCGCACGCAGACTCGGGCGGCGTTTTGTACAGCTGGCAGCCCCGGTAGCCGTCGCTGGGAGACGGCCGACGTAGCAATTCGCTTCTCCGCAGTGAGGCGCGTCCGGCGGCGGTCCGTCTCGAGCCACTGCGAACATCCTCCGCCGAGATACGGTCGGGAAAAAAATGAATCCGCGAATATATGTAATAAAGAAAAAAAATCCGCGATAGTCGAACCGCAAAGTAGCGAGGGATTACTGTATTTGGTATAATGGAACTTATATTAGTTTTACACTTGAGAAAACTTTTGTAATTTTAAACTTTGCCCAAAATGATGTAAAAACTGAACTGTTTGTTTCAGTGTTGATATTTTTCTTTTAGAAGACAAAAACCCTCAGATTCAGGTTTGGAAATTTGGATGAAATTTAGTATTTTAACATCAGGAAAACAACCTCTCACAAAACTTTATCTATTTTACACAGAATATGAGTGCAGGCAGTTTTAGCTTGCTAATGTTGTGTATAAACGATTGTTATATTAGAAAAACATTAGCACGAATTCATCCATCTTTTATTGTTTCACCATTGATCGGAATCTTTAAATCGTACAATTTTTTCCCCATATACTTTGTAGGGCTTCAATATATCTCACACTCTCAATTACAGGAACAATTTTTAATACCGGTATCTACCGCTATAATACCATTCTTAAATACCGGTAATCCTTTGCACAATATCCATGTGTAAAGACAGAAAACATTTTGAAACGGTAATGGGAGGAGTCAGAGTGGACAGAACAGACTGCATCACAGGCCTGACCTCTCAGCAACTTAACAGCAACTGTATTTTAGATTAAATGTCAAATTGGCTTTTTTGGGTTTCTACTTTATAAAACACATCACGTTTATATTTTCACATTGCTGTTCATATGAGTGTTCAGGCCAGTAAAATTATAATCATTATATAGCTTATTACATTTCTATGACAACCCATCATTACTGTTTGGTAATAATAATAATAATAATAATAATAATAATAATAATAATAATAATAATA
>SOMO01000056.1:1385525-1404718 GCA_028128575.1 Paedocypris carbunculus | reverse complement strand
ACGCTCTCACATACGTCTCTCTCTGTGCCTGTTAATGCCACCTTGAAACAAAAGGCACCTCCCGTAAGTCCCGTTCACACCCGGATTAATAATGAAAGCGTTTTCTGTCTGCCTTCCACCCAACAGTGTGAACCGGTGTGTTTTCACCCAGAGGGCAAAAATGTGAGAAAAAAAATGTAACTTCAAACTTGTGATGTTACAAAGTGATTCCTTTCAGTGACTTGCAATTTTCACACCTTGTGACGGGGAATGGAACTGCATGACACTCGGTTCATAACCAGTAAACAATTTCAACTTTGGTTACATCAAAATGTTGTAACCAAAAGAAAACAATTTAAACTTTGGTTACATCAAAATGTTAACAAAACATTAATCTCAATGCGACCAAAGTTCGACTCTGAGACAAGCCACCTTCCCTACCCATTACTCGTCATGCTATAATGTTCCCTATGGGAGACTATCCAGACAAAAAACACCGTCTACGAATCAGCTTTTGAGATGATTAACAGTGCTTCAGAAGCTCATTTCTCAGCCGAGCTAGCAGATTGTCTGGTGTTGCACAGGATCCAAGCATTTACATCTTGGTCAAGCAATGCATTTTACCACATGGTTATTCAGGTCAGGACTCCTACGGCTAATGCATTTCAACTTAGTTTTTGTCATTCCCTGTGCATTAGCAATTATGTCATTTGCATTTCTGTTCTTTTTATATGTTTGGATCTTGATCTATAATTTTCTGCGTAACATATTATCCAGCTTGAATTTTGAGGGTTGCTTGTTCATAAACATGGATGCGTTGCACATATATCACCACGTGCAATATGTATATATATTATTTCCATGCGTGTAAATTCAATGTGTTCTGGTTATAACCATTACCAATCATTTCTGTGCTCTATGGGACATTTCATCTCCACTTTGGTTCTCCAGCCACCCAAAGGATTTATCCTTCACTCTCTTTCATTCAATATTGCAGTGTAGACTTTTTCTCAGCCTTGATTCTCAGATGGTTGAGTCTGATTTGCATGCATTTGCATAATGAAAGTCATTTGCATGCTCAGGGCAGACTTTACCATGAGAACAGACATGAAAAGGTGTGCGTTCGCATGCACTTGTTTACACATGTGCTTATAATGTCCGATTGGGCTTATTCATGTGCCGCTCGGACTTCAAACTTGAATAACACATTTTCTCTTTCTTTATTCACTTTCCTTTAGAACAATCCAGCTCTCTTTGATGCCAGGGAAACAAAGCAATGACGGAAATGAAGAAACACCATTGGTCGTTTGTGTAATGCTTCTCCCCTCCCCTTCGCTGGATGCCTGCCTGCCCCTTCCTCCTATCACAAGATGCAGTCCATAAAAAGCCACCATCTTAGAGCACGCGGGCATCAAATGGAAGTAGAAATCCAGCAGGTATGACCCACCACCACTCTCCAGCATCTCACATCCCCATACCCACCGATTCCCTTTCACACACCCGCTCCACCAGCTCCGAGGCGCCATTTATTACAGCAGATGTGTTTGTTAATTGTGAATATCATGGCTGTGATAGGCAACAAAGGAGGCGGGTAGATGTTTTGTACTCGTTTGCATTAAATCATTTGTCACTACAATGGCTGTGGCAGAGCTGCATCTGCGGGCATCAATGTAGAATAGCTCGCCATCGGGGATTCTGCTGCCCTGGCGTCACACCATGCCAGCCATGGAGATGGCACGCCGCCATTACTGAGACGAACAGCACGACCACTTCTGTTTCAGACATAGTCATCATGATATTTTTCCCATGAGAGGGAGGTTGAATAGTATTGGCCTGTGGGTTTTTTGTTCCGTTCTTGACGATGGGTAAATCAAAATTATGTTGGTTAATTCAGCTGCTCGATATGACAGTACCAAGGCAGACAGATTGTGATGGCAGAGGGATAGATATTGAAAAAAGTGGTGATTAGGTCTCCACACTCAGGGATTTCTTTGTATGTCTCTGGTTTTTAAGAATCCCAGCCCAGACAAATCCAGTATTGTTCTCGGTGGCCAGCTTGCTGCGGTGTAGTTATTTAGGCCAGGAAGCTATAAGTTTAAAAACCGCTTAAGTACAACACCAATTAGAACCGGCTGTGCCTGATTAAGTGAAGTAAACAATACCAGCTATTGTCTGACTTCATCAGAGGACTGAGGTTTGTTCTGGTTCCTACATTGAAAGTCCAGCAAGGAGACAAATTCTGTCTCACAAGCGTGGAAGCAGGAGCTTGGTCCCACCTCTTCCAGGTGATTTTGGAATATCTGGAATTGTGATGTAACACTTTGATGACACATTTTTACTACAAGCATGTTATTTTATAATTAAAAATATATTTTTACACTAGTTATAGCCCTGTAGCCCATAAGCAATGCTAAATCTACTAAACAAAAAAATTAAATTCTGTGTAATGTGTCAACATTCTGTGTAAAGATCAACAATCTGGGGTCAATTCAGTCAATCTAAAAAAACTTCAGATTTTCAGTGTACCTTATAGTTCACAAAATCAAGTTTCTAAGTGACTGAGAATTCTCGTGGGCTTAGTAATCCAACAGCAACTATTCAAACTTGAGAATTACAGATTTAGAGTCACACCCGGGCTACAATCACGCCATTGTTGGCCTTTCTCTCGATAACACTGTGGGAGCGCCACAGTAAACAGGTGGCAAACTAGTGAAACGTGGCTGCGCTGTAAATTATGCACAGTTAAAACAAAGCCGTGGAACATATGAAAAAAGGAGAGAGGAATCTGCGGCAGCTTGCGTCTGGGAGTGTGAGAGGTGGCTGGGGTGTGGGCAAAGGGGCAGACACTCACCCGTCTGCACACTCACACAAACACACAAGGCTCCCCTTTTCGCAGCAGCTGCTCCTGCCTCTTCACACAGGCACCAGTCTTGGGAACCACCATGGCGAAGCCCCTCAAAACGGGCACCAGGGCCCCCCAAGTCTGAGTCTGTCTGCCCACACCCCCAACCCCCCTTTAGTCTTTCCCTCCCCCGCCTGATGATGATGTCGGGTGCCTGGGAAGAGCTCTAAGTTCATGGTCGAACCGCCTATTGAGCTGACAGGCTGACTGTTTACTCAATTCAGCTTTCTATTCAGTCCGGACAGGAGGAGGGAGACAGGGACACAGTAACACGCACAGAAAACCTTTTAACAAGGGGAAACAATGTAATAGGAGAATAAAAAAAAAAAACAGAAGGGTTCTTATCTCCAAACTGGAGATGACCATGAGGAAACCTTGAGTTCATCAAACCAGCAATGGAGAAACACGGGTCATACTGAGACAACACGAGGTGTTTCATCAGCTCTTGAATGCTTGTGTTCTTAATCACCCGCACACCCCGAGTTGCTTGTCTGAGCTGTATAGAAAGTTCTCCAGGCTTAGGTTGTGTCACATGCCTCCTCTTTAGTTTAGTTCCACAAAGTACCAAGCGCCAGTCACCGTCAACTTCGGCCTCAATCTCTCGACCTGGCAGGAATCTACCATCTTGCCTAAAAAACCTCAAGAAATATAATCGGTCCTGATACATTATTTAAAATAGCTCACATGGTATTTCATCAATAACACTCTTTTATTTGATTTTTTTTTTAGGTCAGCTCGGACATGTATTTGGAAGCTGTGAGTTTCAACGACTGCTGGAATGACACGGTTTTTTTTATTATGCCACATGATCGAGTACAACACAGCACTTTATTTTGTTTCAAGACCCCATTCGGAATGTTGCGATTTGCAGTGGCTGAATGTGAAATGCACAATCATTTAGCATATTACGCACATATCAATGCTGTTTTTCTTTTAATTATTAAAAAAGTGAATTTGAATTGTTATGACAAATTAGACAGCTACTCATACCTTTCTTGTTCATCCTGTTTTGTATTTTGTTACTGAATGATTTCTTGCTGACATTCCTGAAAGATAAGAGATATTTCATGCTCTATAGATTTTGCGTGTATGAATGTGAGACCCACTGCAGCAGTGAACGGTTCTGCACTCTGATTGGACGGCTCAGTGTGTTGTGCGTCACACACTTGATGGACAGGGAGCTGTTGTCTTTTAATTTCTATGCAACTGCGTTGGTTTTGCAATCACCGGAATGAGAAGACTGATCAGAGCGGTTTTCTTGTTGTTTATGACTTTTGAGTGTTTGAGGCATTTATTGAAAGCAGGTTTTAATGTTTTCATTTGGAAATGTAATTATTCAACTGACATTTTAACTTCTGCTGGTCAAAATTGCAATCAATGACCACAACACGTACTGTATTCACACTTAAGAATACTATCACAGTTTGACAATTAAAGGACACTAAATGCTTCCTACATGTTTTCGATACTTTATTACAATCACTAAACATTGACGGATTTCAACTTTATGCAAAAGCCTTGATTACTTTAATATGAGAACTATGCAATATTTTATTGTTTGAAATGAGGCCTTACACTATGCAATGTTCCTTTGAAATTGTTACATGTTCTTTTGTGATATATTGTTTAAGGACAATTTGTTTGTTAGAAACGGTTTGTCTGTAACGCCACATGTGCCTTTTGAATGTGTCATATAACAAATAATAATAAACGTTTACACAAACTTGACTATGAGTTATGACTAGACACAGATGTTTTCAACTGATATAAGCAACATTTAATTATCATTATAGATCATATATATTTTATGTTTAATTGTGTGATTACGGTAAATGGAGTAAAAGCAAAAAAACTCTCCTTTTTTAAACAGTAAAAAGATCAGACAGTTTGTGACCCATATGGTAAATATTAAAGAAATGAACAAGAAGGTACCGTTTGAGTTTGATCAAGGTGTGAGTTTGAGGCTGTACTGTCGTGGATTTTGTCCCACAATCCAAAATCAAGCAATAATTTCCAAGGCAATTCATATGTGTGTGTGCGTGTATGTGTGTGTGTGTGTGTGTGTGTGTGTGTGTGTGTGTGTGTGTGCGCGCGCGTTGTCCTCTTCTGGAGGATGGGTTTAATAAACGACTTTCTTTAAAAACAGTTAAGATATATTTGTTTACCATAACGATAATAGATTCATTCTTATACAAAACTATTGCATCACATCTTCCGTGTTCCAGTTCTATGGCTTAAATTCTGGTCTGCGTGATATTTTAATCAATCAAAAAAAGCCAAGGTTTCCCAATAAAACTGCTGTTATTGAATATTGTAATTTTCTATTAAACTAATTGCTGACGTAAACCTGAAAAGAATTATTTCAATTCAACTCAGCTTTTAAAGCACCTAAAAAAGACAATTGGGTAATAGAAAACTATGAATGAAAAAAGTTTGCTCTGTAATTTCACGTAATTACCATATAATACCATATAAATAAGCTCCTGAACAATTTAACTGAGAAAGAAAAAAAGCCATAATTACAAAAGATAAAAGCTATTATTTTAATGGCATGTTTGTTTGGAAGATTAAACACACACACACACACACACACTCATACATGCGCGCACACACACACACACACACACACACACACACACACACACACACACACACACACACACACACACACAAATTACTACATTGAATCTGAATAGGTATTTAACATTTTTGCTTTTGTGATAAAGTGTGGGAAAACATTTGCTAATATATAGATTAATCAAGCGGTCCAGCTAGCCCCATGAATCACCATTTCTTTTGCATTTGACAGCTTTACTCCATCATCTGACTTTTCTGCCTGGTCTGTGAGTCTCAAAACATCGTTCAGCTTAACCCAAGAAAGTAAATAAACAATTGAGGATATGGGAACAGAATTTTAAATCTGGGGTTACCTCATGGGAAAGCGGACGGCCTTAGTGGGCGTGAGGAATGGTGTCTAGGTCGCCCAGGCCCACCACACTGGTGCGAATGAACAGGGACTAGTCAGAAGAGTCAATGCAGACAACCCAACAATGAGAGTTTAAGGGTGAGAAGAAGTTGGTGAACAAGAGAACAGACCTAGGGTCAAGTTCAAGGCCATTCCAAGTGTCTGGACATGTAAATGAGTATTAACACACACACACACAAGGGGTTTAACACACTCAATAATTTCAAATCCCTGGAATGTCTTTATACGTTTTTGGTAATTACAAAAAAACTTTAGACGTTTGCAGATTAATTATAAATATTATGTATAAAATAAAATAGAATTGTTAATAATAAATAATGTGTGTTCTATCCATCTGTGTATCTACGATGGCAAAATTGACAAGGTCATACACACACACCTACACACACACACGTCAGTATGTGTATAAATACAATAATGGACTTAGAAATCCATATAACATAATTTAATAGTCTGTTTAATAAAAATTGACAAGGCCACATATTACTGTATTATTACTTACAAAATCAAATCTGGCAATACTAAGAATCTCAAAAGGCATGTCATAAACAAAATTACTGTTAATATTACTAAATCTCTATCCCTCACACACTTTATATTTGTGTGCGTGTGTGTGTGTGTACTTCAGTATGAAACAAATTCCATTGGACTGAAAGATGGGCAAAGGTTTTTTAATGCAGATTTGACAAGATTCACTGCCAATGCTCCTAATTGTTTAACTACACAGTAAGTTTTGCGGTTCCATTTTAAGATTTACTTTTCACGTACATGCGTTTAAAAAAAAATGATAATGATTTGTGCATCATTGTTTGCCCGACAGACAGGACCACACGCACTCGTTCAGTCCCTCACACGCTCCCAGAGAACGTGCACAGGGTCCCAGTGCTGGTCCACAGCTGCTGCGAGTCGGCTTTGTGCCATGCTCCACCTCCCTCCCTTTACTCCTCTCTCTAGCTTTCACGCTGCCTCCTGGTTGCCGTAGCAACAGCTGGCACTAGCTCAGAGAGGAAAGAGGTCTGCAGCAGAGAACAACACTTGCAAGCGCACAGACATTACCACACAAATATATGCCAATGCACAAACAAACATGCCACCAGACAAGACGCCCAACTGCAGCGCGTTTGATTGCAGTCGACATTTTAACTGATGTGCTCACAAAATTCAGTAAGGTGTAATGTGGATGATGTGGTCTAGTGTAATGTGGATGACGTGGACCTGATATTGGTCTAGTAATTAACATTCCGGTAACTTACAAAATTCATCACATTTCATTAAAAATGCTGTAGTGTCGGCTAAGTATTAAGTGACCATGAGTTTCTTTACCATAACAAACACTGTACTTACACAAATATACAAGTGCATATTTTTCTTTGAAATATTAAACTATTACTAATAATATAGTATTACAGTGATAGTAAAGTTTATACTTGAAGGTAAATGGAACATTTCCATACTGTACCATACTTACCATATCAAATTTAACATGATGGAAATTTTTGATTCCCTTAATTCCCTTTATTTTTTTTTTCAAATTTCAGCCTAACACTTTTCTTTTTTCACATTTCTTTTCAGTAATATACTGTAGTTAACAAGTCTTCCAATGATGAATTGTAAAATAAGCAGGCTGCAAAAAAGCAACTGGTCAATACAGTACAACTTGGATTTGCTTTAAATTCTGCTATTTATGCTACTGTACACAGCCTAAAAATTAACGGCAAAAACAAATAGCCACAACATGCAGCAAACTTCCTGTTTAGTTTCACAGGAATCAAGAGCAGAATGAAAAGCTAAAGTGAGCAGGCCACAAACTGCCATATAGCATGGATGACTGAAGGAGAGAGTTTTCTCTCAGACACACAGGACGTCACCGTGCTCCTCAATCAGTCCAAGAATGCTTTTCAATGTCGTCTCTAATATATCACATATGGTGTCAGGATTAAGCGAAACACAGACAAGAACAAACATAAAACAGAGGGCCTGAACACTGGCTCCACTCCACAATGACACTTTTAGGGGGCTGAAACCCTTAATTAAAGCTCAGACGTGAAAGAGGCCCGCAGACAGAGAGGGAGAAAAGCAAATGAGATGGAATCTTCCAGACTGTCTGGGAAAGAGTGTGGGAGCGTGGTGCCCCTCGCATGTACATTTAACTACGTGGAGCGCTGAAACTTATAAGGAGACAAACACACACATTTCATATTTAATGTAAGGGTCTCCTCTGACGACTTCATACAGACACGTCACCATGGAAGTCGGCATACATGGAGAAGCTGGGCCGCACACCGGTTTTCTGTCTGAGATGCACAAAGAGTTGGGTTGAAAGGTCAGAGAAGTGCACAAGGATGAGTGGCTTTCTCATGCTAATCAACGTACCCGTGAGCCCCCATCTCTGTCTGACATGGAGTTTCGGGGCACAAGGTTCTGTCCAACAGAAGAATTCTGGGAACAGGATGATGACTGAGGGAATGAGTCAAGAATGGGATAATGATGTGACACATCAAAGACTAGTGAAAAAGCTGAATTGAAAGATGACATGATTCTTGATTCTATGATGCAGGACAATATAAATAATATTCTAAAATATAATATTTAAATTAAATAAAATAAAATTCAAAAACGACAGATTTTAAAATTGCTCTTAAATTAAATTTAATTAAAAAAAAAATATTTAAAGCAGCATCACATTAAACAAGGGTTCAATGTTTGGCATTTTAGCTTAATATGCAAAGAAAAAGTTGATCATTCAGTTTACTAATCAGTTTGTAATTAAGCTAAATCTAAATTAATACAATTTCTTAAATATTTTAGTTTTATTTCCCCAACACTTTAACATTATATGTGAGACATAATTTACTTTTGGATGTTTGTTTTGCATGTACTGTAAGGGTCCGAGTGCGCACTACAGAGGAATTTACTTATTTCTGCACATCGATTAAATGAAACTTTAAGTCAAAAATGAAAGTTTGGTTTGTATAGTGTGCATTCTATACTATTTTTAAGGACTTCACGACCATTACATTGGCGCCTCCATACGCAGTCATTGACTTGACAATGCGTGAAATTGTGATGGAGCGAATCCGCGCGCAGCCACAGGGTGTGTCTGGAAGCCACAAAGCCCGACTGTTCTCTCCTTAGTGATGCGCAGAGAACGTTACAGTGCCATACGACAACACCAACTTGGTCAACCTGAAAACGACAGTGAGTGATCGAACCAGTGCTGAATTGATCAGTCGAGACCACCATATATGTGAAAAAAGAAGAGGGAGAGAGAGAAATGACAATCAACGGGAATGTTGCCAACTTAACCGTGCACTGTAAATGTACCTTATTAATTACTTAGAATTCGCTTTGAGGAAAAAAAGGTACATTTCGCATTTCGAAAGTCCAAGTTCAAACAATACAATAAAAATAAAACCGGAGAACAAAATGAAGTACCTTTGCATTGGGGGAAAAAACAGAATAAACAAGTTCACGTCGTTTTTATTTCTATGCATTTGCTATACACTTGAAAGTCTCATTGTTCTCTTTTTATTCGAAATATCAATTCAAAATTGTCATGTACATTTCATTTTTTAGGAACAAAATTAATAATTAGACTTTGTAAATTTAGACAATTGTTGACCACAGATATCTGCCGTTTTAAGCTTATGTTCGAGGAGTCGAGTCCTCATTAGTGCGCGCGCATCTTACATGTATTTACATAAATTAGGTGACGTCATAATTAACACAACCCAGATCGACAAGATTAAAACACTCTACGAGTTCTCACAGTTTCTACTCACATCAAAAGAGACGCCTTTTGTTTACTGCGCCTCTTTAGATGGATTGTGCGCATTCTGAACACTGCAGAGCCCAATTAAAAACCGGAAAATAGTAAATGAAGGCAATGAGATCATTCACGGTCCCGCTGATTTTAGCCCCAGCCAATGAGACTGAGCGTAACAACCTCAGTGACGTTCGAAATGAAAATAAGAACTGTGATTGGAAGACAAATGGCAGCTTATCGCTGAAGGACACCAACGTGAACATATAATTGAGAGCATATTTTTCCAAAATAATATTATATTTTTTTCCATCTGTTAATGAAAACTATAATTATTAATATAATAATTATGTTGACAACTTGCATTTACACATAGCATACACACAAGCACGCACGCACACACAAATACTCAAAATATATAATAACACATTATTGTTAAAAGTATGGAAAGTGGTTTAAATAAAAAATATTCACTATGAATGATTTTATGATGCGTATATGAAGTAGATTGAAATACAAACTAAAACGAAAAAATACTACTGTTCAACGAAATAAAAATGAGCCATTACAATATACAGTACTGTATTCTATTTGAATAAAAAATATCATATTTGTATGCTGCATAAAAAATGAAGTGGTAACAGAACAGCGTGATATGGACATTTTTTTTCACAGGACACAGGCTATTCCTGCGAAAATACCGGATCGTTGGCAACAAACTGAGGATGCACCTCGCCTAACTTTCCACGGGATTCTTGTCAACCGAGGCCTGACTAATAAGAAAGGACAAGAGACTGACGAAGGGACTGAAGGTAATTGGCATGGAGTCGTGGGAAACCATAAACAAACAGCTACCAATGCCATTTTGTTTCCCTCGTCCTTTATAGTGTTGAAAAGAATCAGCCAGCTATTGAAAATTGGAAATAGAGGCTGCACGTGAACAAAGTAATATGAACTTCTATTGAAAAAATAAAATATTTTAATAATTAACTTCTATTTACATTTACATTTTATCTACAAAAAACTTACCATACGGATGCTTGCTCAGTATAAACAATCGATTTCCTGATTGTAACCTTTTGGTTGACGCCATTTCCCTCCTAAACAGGAAATGATTTAAAAAAAGAGTATTCTGAACTGCTTTTACAAACACTATAAGGAAAGATATATTTAATTTGCGAATAAGTGATACACAGAAACCAATTAAAAGGACTAGGGTTAACAAGAACACAATCATTTGAAACCTTTAATTACTTGTTAAAAAAAAAAAAAACAATGATGACAAATTAAAATGTTCTTTGCTAAAATAGAAAAGCCAAACTTAACAGGAATTTTATCCGGACAAAACATGTCACTGGAAGGAACTGAATCCTATATCACTTAAGAATATAGATTATAACTGTGTGTAATTTTGCACTGAATATACAGTCATTTTGTTTTGAATATTTGTACTGTATACTATACAATACTATAATGTACTATAAGTGTATTTATTAAAGTATAAAAAACTAAATTTGACAATAATGGAAACAAGCATTTAATACATCATATTTGAATGGCTTTAATGGTCATAATGCCTAAATGATTAAATATTAGTTTATGCCAACAAGTTTATAATATAGCTCATTACCATGAATGGCTTTGAAAGAAAGCTATGAATGAACTGATATATGAATGTTGGTTTAACCTCACAGTGGGATGGACATATCCTTAATCGCTCATAAGGTGGATGTTAAACATAAGGAAGGGTCCCTGGGGTAAACCCTCAGGGCATATTCTTCCCTTAACACATCCCACTATGCTTGTGACCTGCTTGTCCTTCCCTAACAGGGTCAAGCCTCCAATTAGCTTAGGGTCAGAGGTCATGGTCCTCTTCTTTAACATATGGCTCTATAGACCGATGGCCTTCATTTCAACAACAGGTTCAGCTATTTAATACGATGCAATCATTTATGTGAATTAATTTCACTTTACAACACATATATATGACTAGATTTAAAGTATTTTAATAAGTAATGTTTAATGCTTTTAAAGCATTACTAAAACATATAAACTGTACGTTCTGTGGTTTCTATTGGTCAACAAGCATGTTGATTCACTGTAAAACATTTTTCCGGTCTGATCAATTTCACACATCTAATACATATACAAATGTAAATTCAAGGGGAAAAAATTCAAAGTCTATTAATGCAGTCCTCAAAACTTGTCCAAGAAATCACATGTAAAACCATGACAAGTCCCGCTCTAGCATTAAAGACATTTGCAGAGTTCCAGTTGGGAGAAACATTTTAAAAGGTACAATCGAGCCAGTCATGCGTGGTTTGGGTATTCAAGCTGTGTGTCTTTAGTTCCTCAGAACACTTTTCCTTTGATTTCTTTCACTTTCCACAGTGTCACTCAGATGTCAATAATAGACTTGTCCATCAGTGTCCCTCCCTTGGAGTTAATTGGAGCTGTTGAGATTTAAACCAAGCTCTGAAGTTTGATTCATCATTGGATCACTTAGATTATTAGATTAATCCTCCCCAAGATTAATGCCACCTGGACCTGCTCAGGCCCCCTGCTGGCCGCCTTTCTCCTTCAATGCTTTTAATGACCCCTGCAATTTCTGATTTAAACTGAATGTGCCTTTTTCTGATTGGGATTTCTCTGAGTTACATCTTTGTATTGAACCATTTGTGCATAATGTATTTTACAAGAAGTAATTCTTTCACTGCAAATTAGTCTGTTTTTTCAAACATTCAATTTCCTTGAAATCCTACAGTATTTATTATTTTATAAAGCCTGTTTAGTGTCTTCTTTATTATTATCTGCTTTAATATTAAGTTTGTTTGAATTTCTTGTACTTGTACAGTGACAATTGTGAACAAAAAATACATTATAAGGAGTTTGGCCTATAGTAGCATAACCCCCTATTGCTTAGATTTGTATTTACAGTATGATACATTTTTATAACCCTCCTCCAGCCAAATATATATACATGTATAAATCATATTTTTAAATGATCCTAAATAAACTGTCACCAGCATTCCAGACCCACTTTCAGGACTGGATCCAGACTAAATCACAGAATCTGCATTTGATGCTCCTGTCAAGGTTAGCGGATTCTACATCCCTTCACAGCAGAGAGCAGTGCGGCACAAAGAGTCAGACTAATGAGGCATGAGTGGCATTGGCACATAAAAAACGCTTGGCATCTCTTGGCAAGCGCGTCTCTCAGTAATCTCTCCCTCTTTTTCTCTCATCATCGCCTTTACTGGCCCTTTCCGCCAACCCATGGTTTCTTGGCAGCGATGCCAGTGTCTGTGCCATCCTAGGAGGCGTCATATCCCCTCCAGAGACCTGGCCCCTGTGGCTGATGGAGCCTTTCAGTCCAGAGAAAGGGGGCATTGTGAGGCATTGTGGGTCGTGGCCGGAGTAGGCGGCAGTTTGCTCATATACAGGCCCCTCACACACTCACACAGTGCGCTTAGAACTGAATGCCAAAGACAGACATCCAACCTCTTAGCCTTAAATCGCCTTCTTTAGGAAGTAGCCTTGTGAGAAACTGTGTTTGGGAGATTGAGGTGCAAGGCAACATTGGAAGTAAGTTTGCCAGTGTTTGTCTGCGTGTTTCTCGTGTGCCCTAACAAACAAAAAGAAACCACTTCACTCTATTGTGCTGCCATCTTTGATAATGGGGTTTTGTAATTGTACAGCATTGTTTATTTTTCAGACAGCATTGGATTATAAATCACAACGTAAATAAACATCAAGTTCTAAATATTTTTCACATGTAGGGCGCACTTTTTTCCGAGTAACAAGGCGTAGTCAGCTTTTTTAAATACAGGTAGACGTGGGATTTGAACAAATCAATCCGTGTGTTTCGAGGTTTTTAATCATCCAAACCGTCAATTTCGAAGAACATTTCTATGTGACCAAATCCTGCGTACGAGAACATTACATGTGGAAAAACCTTCTCCTCATTTGCAGTTGTGCAAAATATAAATAACTGAACAATAAATAGAAGATAAACAGCAGTGCATCGCTTATGCTGCAGGTATAAACTGCTGTCTTTAGCGCCACCTAGTGGTTGTAAAAGACCATATTACAGATCGTCGCATAAAGCTCCTACTCATTCTCCCAATGTATTGTGCTAATTTCTCCATTGCTGGCAACCCGAGCTGTCCGGAGGGATTTGGCACATAGTGTATCCTTCCACAAGCGTTAAAGAGGGAAAATAATCCAGTGTTTTTTCGTCTCTTTCCGCAAGCAGCCCAACCGCGGACACCCCGCTTCATTAATATTCTGCTATCGAACCCCCTTCTCTCATCGTGCAGCACTAAGACAAAAGAGCTTTGTAAGACGCCTCCTGTTTTAATTATGATAGGGAGAGTGGGGCGGGTATGACAGAATGAGACGAATGATATAAAAAACTATACCTGTGTTGATATATTTATGATATACAGTAAAAGCGCACACACACCTACACCTACACACACACACGCACGCACACACGCACACACACGCGCACACACACACACACACACACACACACACACACACACACACACACACACACACACACACGAATGAAATATATATGCGCATGGTGCAGCTGCAAGTCTGTGGCTTGTTGCCATAGTGGCATCCGAAACCGCATTCATGTGCTCAAGATACGTCAATATAGATTTCATACTCATTACAATATTATTCCAATATTTACACGAAAGCAAGCACCCCGCAAATATAAAACAAAATCTGCAGATTTTTCATGCACAAAATGAAAATCCAATTAGTGGGCAAGCACCCCTATTTGTCGATGTTCTGACTTCCATATTCATGTACATGCTCGATGTCTAAAAAAGATGTGTTAATTTTGCTCTTTTCAAAAGCACTTTTGAAATACTTTTAAAGCAATGACTAATGGGGGTTAATGTAAATACGGTATGACATTCTCAGCAGCATCTCAAATAGCAGTATATTCGTTTATTGTTATTATTGTTTATTGTCGTACATTAATGCAACAGTACATTTGTGTGCAGTTACAGTACAGCATAACACTGATAAACATCTAAAAAAACTGATAAAACATAAATAAACATGTAAATTATGTAAATATACTGTAAGAATCTTTTTGCACAAACATTTTACAATTACTGTGTAATTAAAAAAACTGAATTAAAGTATTAAATTGCAAAATTAGAAAATGAGTTTAGGACTAATTTTACAAAAACATTTTGAGTTGTGTCCATGTGCATAATCATTTGTGTATGTGGTGTTGGGGTCAGGGTTAGTTGTTGCACTCACACACACACACACACACACACACACACACACACACACACACACACACACACACACACACACACATCTATATGTATGCAGCGCATATGTAGGTGTGTGTGACCTGTTTAATAAGAAAATTCACTTAAAATGTTCATTTATTTCGACCCTTTCCATCAGCATTACGAGATAACCTCCTCCACCACTGTCACTCCTCTTTCAACAGCAACATCTCAATTATCACTCTATGATGGTTTCACCCCACTTGACCTGCATTGACCTCTGACCTCAGGGTCTACGCCTCCGACAATGTCACACTAACGTGTGGATGTGGTGTAGCTTTGGGTAGGTGGGTGGGCGGGGGGTTAGTATGGGGGTCTGTAAATGGCTTTTTAGGCCTCTCTGTCCACTCATCTACTCTCAGAGGATGTTGTTAATGCTTTTGTCACTTTTGTTGAAAGAAACAGGTATTGGTGATGCCTTTTTTACAACCAAACATTTTTAAGCCCCATTTAATTTCCTCACCTTTTTTATTTTTATCGAACTAGAATGGTGAGGATTATTGCCATCAAGTCAATAGCTGCTTGCTTTTAAATTGGTGCCTTGCTATTCAACTCTTTGGCTGGACATTTTTTGTGTGCGCTTTTGTTGTTCTTTTCGTTCTTCTTTTGCTAACCATTCAGTAAGCCTCTTGAACTTTGCTGCCCTTGGCGGAAGCAGGTGTAAGCCTCACCATTTTGCCCAGTTCTGTTGTGTTCTCTTCCATTCACATCCAAACACCTTCACACGCCAGAGCGGAGAACTTCACATAATGACCATTTCACACTGACAAATGACATCCGCTCATCAGGTCTTTGTTAAAAGTCAAAGTGTGATTTTTGTGATTAATTTTCCCTAAATAAAAGGTGCAACGGGTTTTGCAATCTAATTTAAAATGTACCTGTATTTGGTGTTTAAAAACTGTAAATCAAAAACAATACCATACTAACCATACATGACTTGACTAAAAAAATGTTTTTTCAACTACATAAAGTCAGTAAGTTTTAATAGTCTTGTAATCCACATGCTTTCTGCTGGTGTCATGTTTATGCTTGCACAGATCAGAGGGAGGCCTGTATTGAAAGGAACCATGGCCCCTGAGCGGACCCTCTCTGTAATCCTGTTAATGTGAGCTAAAGAGAGACACTCTCCCAAAACTGACATGCTTTCTGAGCTCACACAAAACTTTCTTCTGGGCTTTTCCTACCACTGACCCACTAACACTGACAGAAACACTCTAAGTGCCAGTCATTTTGGATTTTTAGGTACTGAAACAAAAAATAATATGCGCAATTTCTATGTCATTTACATGAACAAAACACAAACAAATCAATCATGCAAATGGCACAATTGGGTGCTATTAGTATTCTTCAATTTGGGTGAATATAAAGCACAATTAAGCACTTCAGCGTTTGGGCCTATTCACATCCCAGCTGTCCACCTGTCTGAGGCCTGGGAAAAGACCTTGGCGCTGGTTCACGCGCGCGGCGCAGTCTCGGGAAAACCCGCACGGGCGCGAATGAAGAAGGCGTGGCGTTGGTCCCCCCTCGGCTCGCGAGCTGCAGGCGTTTCTAATAACGTGCTATCAAAATAAGACCCCCACTTTCTCCTCAGCGTTTGATCCCAGAAAGTGAAACTGTGCTAATTACGAGCCGAAGACCATCTGGACTCTTCGTTAACCCTTTGCTATGTAATTGCCAGTGCTAATAAGTGTTCGCGAATTAAACGTCGCTGTTTCACAGTGATCCGAATTAAAATTGCGGAATTCGATTTGTAAAGTGTTTAAAAAGAAACACAATAATAATATCTGCCACTCGAAGACTTTTAAGCGCTCAGGCGGTTCTACATTGACTGGCGCCCTGGGCGAGACTCTCTCGCGGCGCACCCCCACTCCCCTCCAAAAAAACTTTTTTTTTTAATAAAATCAGTATTACACACTCATTCTATTCTAAAAAAAAACCCCATAGATTAATAATTCTAAATGTAACAACACACTCATTATTAATTTAAATTATTAGAATACCGCATAAAAACAAAAACTTATTTTTTTAAATATGTAAAGAACATGTTTAAAAATGTCCCATATATTGGATGTATGTATTTTGAAAATAATCTCACTCACTTAAAAAATATATTAGTACAATGTTTCACGGATACATTTCTTCACCATATGTGGAACACTTTATTTAATGTCCTTTATTGATGACAGGGGCACAGAGAATGCTGTTGCATACCTTTACATTTTACTCGTTTTCCTTATGTCTCTTTTTTCTAAATTGTGCACCCGATAGCTTTAAAGATTCGAATCAACAGATTATCCCTCTCGGCCGCGCTGCAGACTTAGTTTATTGCGGCCGCCGGCTTCGGTTTTTGAAAAACGTGAATTTCCGTGTACGCCGCTTCTCCGCCTCCGTTTTCCACTTCTCTCACATTTTATATGGACGACTCCTTCAGTAAACTCAAACAGGGGCGCCGTGAATATATAATAGAAAATCGCTTAGCGGACGCGCTCGTGCCGCCCCCCACGTGACATGGGGCGGCTTTCCGTTCGCCCATGCCTAGAACCGCCACTGGTAAAAAAAAAAAAATAATAATAAAAAAAATAATAATAATTTGTGTGCGTGCGTGCGTGCGTGCGTGTGTGTGTGTGTGTTTATACATACTAAGAAAGCAGAAAGAAATTCAAAATGTATACTTACTGTACTTTCGAAGACAATTAAGCTATAAACTTATCATAAACTAATTATAGGATGATTTAGATTAGAGTTTTGAAGTAAGGAAGGACTAACAGTCATGTCATTTATTTAGTGAAACATAAAATAGACCAAATACAAAACATTGTATATGTGCTGAGGCAAACTACAATTGTTTTAGTAAAGTGTACAAAAATTCCAATAGTTTTCCTAAAATCGTTCGCATTTAAAACACTGTTGGCCGAAAGCAGCTCTGTGTCACCATCTAGTGGTTGATCGTAGGATTACGTTTTTTGTTTTAATAGTGAATATTATTACATTGACATCTTCAGGGTTGTGTGTTCAGTTCACACAAAACATCTTCGATACACTGGCAGATGACCAACAACATAGATTTACAATTGTGATGATGAAACAGAGGCTGCCGTTTTACTTCCGAAGGACTGGTAAAATAAACCACACCTGTAGAGGACATTACTTGAACCGAATGAAGCTCAATAGCTCAAGCACGCCATCTAGCTGTTGAGTTTTTCCACCTCGTTTGGTGTGGCAACTTCTGTCAGCTCATTGTGATCTTCCTCTTCCCCTGGAACCTAAAAAAACAATACACAAATATTTGTTCCTGGTTCTGAAAACAACTATTAAATTTGTTTCTGTGGAATTCATTGGATTCCAACATTTCTGTAGTTCTGTTTTACCTCCCAGTAGACCGCGTCCTCAAAGCAATGAGTATCTGGAGGAGCACCATAAATTGGCAGCTTCAGAATGAATCCTGAATTGTTCATAAAAATACAAGACAGAGATGAGCAAAAAAAAAAAAAAAGCCTATATTTTTGCATAGGTCAATGATTGTTTTAGTTTGAAAGACACAGTTTAACTGTAATAAAATCCCAAGTGGTTTAAAAAACAAATATCAAAAAACAATGTTAAAAAAGATTAACACAGGGCAGGAAGAGAGACATATACACACTCCAAGCAATTGCACCTACCGGTAAGAAGCCCACCGATCAAGGCCATTCCCAGCGTGACAGCTAGTGAGATGCCTTGTACCCCACCCTGATGCGATGGGGTCCAGTTTGGATCCATAAACACTTTATTCAGTCTGTATAAAATTGTATATTATAATCAGTGATTTATACCTCAGATATTATACCTCAATAACGATATGGAGAAAATTAAGCAGTGAACATCCTTAATTATCAAAAAGAAAATAAATTAATCATAGTCAAAAGTTGATATAGACTCACCCATTTCCATATACATCCTTTGATGCCAGTGCAGCAGAGATGGCACCCACCACAGCTCCCAGAATTCCTGGCATTCCGTGCAGGTTATGCACACCACACGTGTCCTGTATTTTTAGCTTTTCTTCCAAAACCGGCTGTGTATATAAATGGCGAAACATTGCAAATATAATTTAGTTGTTTTTCTTTGCAGTCTGATTGAAACTAAATGCTGTATTTTGTTATTTCTATTGTTCTTTCTACACACACACACACACACACACACACACACACACACACACACACACACACACACACACACGTGTTAAAATATATATATATA
>SOMO01000056.1:1328254-1343052 GCA_028128575.1 Paedocypris carbunculus | reverse complement strand
TTTTTACAAATTACAGTTTATAATCAGGCAGCAAAAAACAAAAATTCTGTGCCAGCTAAAATATAATTCGTAATTCGAAAATATCTTTCTCATAGACAATATAAGTATTCAAAATAATTAATTTATTTTATTTTTCTGATTGACTGAAAATCTCAGACATTCATACCTGTTCCCAAGTAAATGACTATGTAATGCTCTTCATTAACAGCAAGAACTGTGTCAGCAACAATCTGTGTGAACTGTTCCTGAACCGGCAAGTCCAGAGCTTCATCGACTGGAGTGATCACTTGTTCAATCTCTGGATGATCTTTGATCACGTTTAAAATCTTCTGATTATGAGCCAGGGTGTTGTTCCTGAACGCACACTGGATAAACCATGTACAGAAATAATCAGCGTTTGAACCAAAAGTGCAATTTATATTTTATATATATACTGCATTACACATTTATCAATAGCAACTTGCAATAAATTACATGAACACCTTGATATAAAATTATACGTACATTTATTATATATTGATGACTTTTTAATAATAAACATGCAAAATGTTTTGCCAAAAAAAAAAAACAACTACAGTAATTAAATATTTAAATAGCGATTTAAATACACAAAATATAACTTCTCTTTGACAGTGTAATTTGTTCTGTACCGTTCCAGGATGTGGGCTGCTCAAAGGGGCATTATAGCCCTTCAGTTTAGATGTAGAAAAAGCACGATCAATGATCTCAATGGAGTATCCACACACTGCAGTGGTGTTCCTGTATAAAGCAGAAGATGGATGGATTGATGGATGGAAAGACAGACAGATAGGTAGATAGATAGATTTAATGTTTTGTTCTGCTTACACATTCCTTTCTGTGATGAACCATTTTAGCATTTTTTTATATTTTCTTACCAGGCATTAGCAAAGATGCCATACATCAGCCCGGTACGGAGATTAGATGTCAACACAAACGTCTGCTTGATGTTGTTGTACTGCACTGGGGTTCCAGCTTTCCCACACATCACACGGGCCTTTAGAAAAGTCGTCCAGGAGTTTGGCAGCAAATTTGGAAAACCTCCTTCATCAACCTGGAATGTAAACTCCCTATGTCAGTGAACAACATTACCTTCAACAGTTTTCACTAGGAATTGCAGTTGTTACCATACAGACTCGTCCAATCCGTGCTTTATACGGCTCTTCGTCGATATTCGATGTGAAGTTGACCTCACTGAAGAAGAAATAGATCTCATTTCTCTGTGTCTCTTTGTGTGGTATCATAGCAGCTCCTGCAAATCTCGGATCTGGGATAAACAACAATCATTATGTACATTTAGCTCAAAACCATGTTAAACTTGGCTTAAACCAACAATGAAGCGTTTACTCACTGTGTAGCCATTTACTCTCTGTCTTTAGAGCTTTTTTGGAGCCGTATGCGCGCCGAATAAAGCCACTGTGTCCTGGAGATGCTGACAAAGCGGAATACAGATTGCCATCTAAAGAGAAGGTGAGGAACGTTCCATCAATAAATCAATGAAGTCTTGAAAACTGAAAATTTTCCTTAATGGTTGTTTAGGATTGATCAAATACAGCTCAAGTATTATCGCGATTTGAAACATCTGGAATTTGACATTTCAAGGAGAAAATGGAGACTTTTTCATCTGTGTGCAGCAGACCAAAGGTTTGTTTGCTGCATCTCTTTGTCTTTACCTGCTGACAGACTGACTGCACGCTGGGACGGGAAAGACGCCAGGATGTTGGAAGCGATGTCCTGTTGCATGTCCATCGGTGTGCTATCATTCACCTGCAGGAAAAGTGAGTGTGATGTAAATGTTAATGAGATAATGGACAGTATGAAAGCGGTAAAAGTCTTCACGGTCATCTTCCTGGATGGTGGATCAGAGGTTGTTTTCCTGGATCAGCAAAACAACCTACTCATTTATAAAATATCAACATGAATTAAATTCTAAAAAGGAATTCTGAAACTCAATGTTCATGTACTTCAAGTACTCAATTCCCAACTGAGAAGTGGACTAGTGACAAGAAAGTGTCATGGATCCCAAGTCACGTGACCACGGACTTTTATCTTGACTGTGACAGAAAGGAACCTGATGAAAGAGAAAAATTCTTGTTTCTTTTAAGTCATGACCCCTTTGTCCTGCCTATTATTATTGGAAATAAAATAAATTTTCGTTACTCAGACAATGTCTCCTTGACTGAAGTTTACAATACATGAAAGACAAAATAGGGGGTTAGCAATATAAATTGTACAAAATGGCAATGTAGATGCAGACAGGTAAACACAAAAGAAACGTAAACAAGCGCATTCCTCCGAAATTTAGTTATTAAACAGTTATTTAAAGTTTTTATACACACATACATTTTACAAATAGTGTTAATTAATTTGTTTAATAAAGTTAAAAACTTTTCCAGAACGTCTGGCATTTTAAGCTTCTGTATTACCTAAAGGATACTAAAAAAATGACTTCTGAAATTTAAATAATCAGTCAAACGAGTCAACTCAAATCTTACTTTTCTAATCTTAACCTAAGCTTGTCTTCAAAAACAGTTAATAATTATTCAGGATGGTTGCACTCATAAAAACTTCAGTACTTTCAGGTAAATGTTCTTACCAGCAGCCAGCATTTAGGTGTTCCTGCTCTTGTCCCACAAGCCAAAAGGTTTTCACCAACCTTTTCAATGACTGTAAAGAAGTTGTCACACTCTTCCTGTAAAAGACCACAGAGAAAGATAGACTTGTTCCTTCATGCATATTTCTAAGACTTAAATGTTACTATAAACAATAGCTGCTTGTTTTTCTTACCTTAAGTTCCGGTGACTTGGAGGTACAAGCATGCTTTGCATTTTCGTCCATGGATAAAGGGATCTGTACACACATTTCACAAAGTGTTATTTGTGCGCTAAAAAACTCATAAATTGGAATTAATTAAATTAACATAACAATTAACACAACCCTTTTTAACTCAACATTTACTGCTTTGATTCTATTTAATTGTTGTATTTAGTTATGAAAGTATTTTTACAGTAAAGTAAATTGTATTATAAATATTAAAAAAAACTTTACTTTTTTAACAATAGTAATTTCCAAGAGACTCCAAATCATGTTTTGTTTTTTTACATTATCAGGATTTAGAAACATAATCATTTACAATGATAATTTACTTATTTGTCTCCAAGTTATTGTGTCGGTACCTGTACATCATTCACTCCATTATCACTGAATGTGAGTTTGTAGAGGACCCCCCGGCCCCCCACATACAGGACGTCAGTTCCCTGCTGGTGGAAAACTGTTGTGTAGTTCTCCGGGTCCGTAAAACGAAATCGAGGAGATTCTATAAAGAAATGTCATTGTAACATTCCAATTCAGAAACACCAGTAATTTTCAAATATGTGTCAAGCTTCTATCAATCAACTATCAAACAAGATCATATTGTTTATTTTTCAGACAATCCATATTGTATCATATTCATTACTCATCTGTCTTTGTACTTTAGAAAATAAGAAGACTGTTGGAATAATAATCTTAATAACCAGTATGCATGCATGTGTGTGACAGAATTATAAATAAGAATGAAAAGTATATGTTGTAATAAAAATACGTATACTGTTTACAATCCATACATAATAGAATTGCAACAGGTCTCCACTGGACGAGACTGATCAATATTCGTAGAAAACTGAAAAATAAAACTCATAGACCAGAATTATCCGGTTTTAATTTGCATGTGAAGTTGTTGTTTACTACAATTGAGTCCGATAAATAGTTCCTCTCCCAACCGAATCTTAATTTAAGGTGTTTGCTGGAGCAGCCACTGTCCGTGGTGCTGAAGCCTGACATAGACTGACTCATAGTGTTTCATGATGCATATACTTGTTGTTGTCAGGTGATGTAATGTTATACATTATAACAGAAAACAGTCTAATCGTGTTTGTTCTTTGCGACGAGCACAGCGACTCGTCAGTAATTGGTTGAAGCGTTGAAGACAGCATGGACGTGTTTGGAATAGCACAATTGTGGAGAAGGGGTCTCGCGAAATCTATTGTTAGGTATTTGAAACGTTTTCGCATGTTTTCCTGTTGTTTGAAAAAGCATCATTTTCTGCAGTGCAATCATTTCCGTTAGCTCAGCTGCATTGCAGCTCCATTGACCAGCTGCAGTCAGTGTTTTTCATAAAAAACAACAGCCAACTGCTGCGCATCTTTTTACGAAACTGAAATGTTAATTACATTCCACGCATGCGGTAGGTTTGAGAAAGACGGTTGTCTTCTTAAAACGTCATTTTTTGGGCCCCCATGCGTTTCAAGACGTTTACTCCCTAATACCAACCAGATCTCTGCCAATCTCCACATACGATGATTTTTTTGGAGATGTAGCTATAGCTACACCGATTTATTGTGGTTGTTCGCGGAGCATTTATCATGCTATCAGCTTGTTTATATTTTTAGTAAAATGAGAAGAAAAAAACGTCAATGAAAGTAGCGTACGAAAGCATGATTTAAAATCACATGTACGTCATCATGTGAAGTCCTGACGTGACCCTCCTTGTTTTCATGAAATGTAGTCTTGATTAAAAGATACTTTTGCTTGCATCAAGTCGGTCAACCAAATATACATACGTATATCAAGTAAAAACGCCTTACCCGTTACGGCGAATTTCAGTCGAGGGGATTTTTCAGTAACAGCCATTGTACAAGCGAACGCCAGAATCAGTAGTTTCATGTTGCTGTCTGACTGTTTCAAACGGCCACCGATCAGATAAAAACGCCGCTTTTCTCGAACCGGAACGTGCGTCTATATTTGGAAGTGCGCGTGCGGTTAACGCACGTCTGGTCTCGTAGAGCTCGAGGAGAATCTGAGTGTGATTGGCTTGGATTGAGAGAGAAGCCAGCCAGCAGTCATGCGCTCACTGTTGCCGTCAGATTGACGAAGACTTGTTCATTACCACACCGAAGTTTGTGTGGTTATAGAATTCGACTTGCGGCTTCATTCGACCGGTTCAAGTCCCTGAATGTTGGCATGTGTCAAATCCTGGCCTTTTCCTCACTGGTCTTTTGGAACTGTGAAATCGAGGCCACGTATGTAAGTGGAGCACATAAGACCACTTTTAATTAGGACACGGCTGATTTGACGAGCACAAGATCTACTGCTCAATCAAGAACCAACACAGGTGTCTAAAATATGTATGTATCTGACTCATATGATATTCAGGCCATCATAATCCACGTATGGTGGTACTGTAGTAGTGGCTATATTCATAATATCAGGTTTTGTGAGTAAACTATCAGTATGATGACATTTTGACATTGATGACACGCGTTAATTAAACCATGGAATAAAATGTACTGTTTTACATGTACAACATGTACAACACTGTTGGTTTGCAATAAGTCAATAAATATTGAATGGTTTGAATATTGTATTAACACATTTAATTACAATTGTTTTTAGCGTCATCTTGTGGCCAAAAGCAATTTTATCTCATCTTCCCCATAAATCCCATTTAAATTAGGTATATACGTGGTGGCAGTTTTAAACGGATTCATACCTTCTCACACTAGTTATTGTTTACAGCTTGAATTATTATGTTTTTATAATATGTTATATTTTAAACTGAAAATTTAATTTAAATAAAGTGTATGAGGACTGTTGCTGCATTACATGTTTTTTGTCATATGGAGACTGTGGTTTTTGTATGTTTAGTTAAGTGTAGTTGTCTTTTAATTTGTAGCTGGGTGGTGGCTAGGGAGGCCTATACTGTATAACAGATTGAAACATCTAGGAGGTAATCCTAAACGGTTTAAATCTCTGGTTGTCCACGTGATTTTTGTCTTGTTTTCTGGGTTATTCTGGGAAACAACAGAATCTCTCTCTCTCTCACTCTCTCTCTCTCCCTCTCTCTCTCTCTCTCCTCACCCCCTTCCCCCATTTTGCAGCTCTTGCGGCCGCTATCGAAGTGAATCTCTCTCAGGTTAAAGCATATGAACATAATGAAATGAGCCCAAATGGAATTCTCAATCATCTTGTACTTTCAGATTATTACAGGTACCATTGTTGTAAAACATGCTTCAGTTTAAACCAGTGTCACTACACGCTGTGTTAAACTACACGCTTTCAAGTGTTTCTTTGGGGGGAAATAGTGGCAATACACAGTTTGACGGGTATAACAAACAAGATTAGTTCAAAATCATTCTTTTTTATCAATCAGACAAGTTGCAGGTTTTCAAAGCCTCAAGGCTGCAATCTCAAGGCTGTGAATAGTTTTAATAGTCTTCTTTACAAATGACTTTGCCGTAATTATTTTTAGGAATGAATTTGCAATTTTAATGACTTTGTTTCAAATGGGTTCTCCAGAGTAAAAATAGAGAGGCAAAATAGTTTTCTGAACATACTGACTTGCATAGAGTTTAATAGTCCAGTGCAAAACAATACAATTTAAAAATGGTTTAACAAAAGCGTAGAAAAAAAATAAACTTTTAATACATGATTTATGATTTTAAGAAAAGTGCATATAATGTAAAAAAAAAACATGATTTGTGGAGTGTCTTTGCAAAATGTAAAATGTTATTAAAAACAAAAAAGCATTAAAAAGCAAAGCTAAAATTTGAATAAAAACACACAACACACATCTCAAAACTTTAATGTACTTCAGTTATAGTATGGTTAATGCTAAAATTTTACATTTTGAAATAATTAAATATTTTGTTAAATTTCAGAAAGCAACAGTTCAGTCTCAGCTTGTTTTGTACAATTGCTACAAAGTAACAATCTAAAACTGCATTGTAATTGCCAGAAAATGCAACAGTATATTTTGCCTATAAAATTATTTTCTTTAAAGTTTGTGACTGAGTCCTTATAATACCTGTTACTTGTGAGTTTAGCTGTTCCAAACTAATCACAAAACTACGGTATGTTTTAGACATTAAGTTGCACTTAAAATCCTTAAAATGTACTGTGCATCCTATAACCCAGCTTATATGTGAAACATCTTGAAAATAGATGTCCGTTATTGGTGCACATTATAAGTAGTCTGAGGTGTCTTGAAAAATAGTCCATTGCAAACAGGTAGTCCAAAAAATACATTAAGTCATATTTGGATTTTAAATCTCGACACATTCCTCTCAGCTGTTTGTGCAGATTATTCTCGCAGCTAAACAACTTGAATCAGATTTCAAACAAATATTGTTCTAGACTTTTACCATGACTTTTATTATGTTTAAACACTGAACGTTTGATCATTCCCACCATTTCTCTCACACAGTGGCTTAATACTATAGTATAACATGGCTATAATAGATTATTGTGTGATTAAACCTAATCATGACTTTTCTGTATTTACATTGCAGACTTGCAAAGACATAAGGCATCATCCTTCGATTGATCATGTGCCGTTGCTCAACTCTCTTGAAACAAGTTAAATAAGCTTCATTGTGAACCTTCCCGTGTCCCCGCCGTCTCCACCTCCGCCCATGGAGGAGCGTGGCACAAAGTCTATTGTGGCAGTGTGTTTAATCTGACCTTTACTTTGACTCCAGAAGAACATGAACACAAAACAGATAACCACCGAGCTGAGGAACGACAGAAACCCCATTGTGGTGGCGATAAAGAGGGTCTTGGCATCAAAAGGATATGTGTTTGAAGCCCGAACAGACGAGTTGGTGAAGGGGGCTATGGAAGTCTCTGTCCAAACCTCATCTAGATAATAAGAGGCTGTGTGGTTTTGAATGAACCCTTCCACGTGAAGCCCTACTGAGATGCTGTCATTTCCAGCAGCATTGGCTGCAATGCACATATACGTTCCACGGTCATGGACTTGAGCGTATCGGACCTCCAAAGTCCCATTAGCAAGCACTCGTACTCTCCCCACTGAAGACAGGACAGTCTGCTGAGCTGAGAGCCACGTTATGGAAGGCAACGGGTAGCCGTCTGCTCTGCAGTCGAACCAGACCGTGGTCCCCTCCAGCACATTTGCATCCTGATGCTGACGGCTCAGAATCTGCGCTTGTCGGCATGTGAAAATCCCAGAGAGTTCGTTTTCGGAAAAGTCCCGAATGGCTTTCTTGTGCACTTTATTTGGGACGGAACAGGAGGGTTGTCTGCCATCAAAATCCAGTCTGCGTCTGCGCCGGACCACCCAGAGGAGCCTGCAATCACAAGCGAGAGGATTTCTGTCCAACCGAAGGGTTTGTAGGTTCCCCACAGAGTGGAAGACGCCTTCTTCCAGAGTGGACAGACGGTTGGCGGAAACGTTGAGAAGACGGAAGCTAACAAGACCTTTGAAGGCACCAGGCTCAATTCGCAGCAGGTTCCCCCCGACCAGGTGAAGTTCTTGTAGACGGAGAAGATCGCCCAGCAGGTGGCCTTGGATGGAGCTGATGGGGTTGTAGGACAGATCTAGGTATTGCAGGTAGATTAAATGGCGCAATGAGGCGTAAGGTACGGCGCTCAGATTGCAGTTGCTCACAGCTAAAGTGGTCAGGTTTAAACCAACCAGACTGTTGCTGTTCAGAGTCTCCAAAAAAGTCCAGTGGAGAATCTCCAGGGTGCGCAACTGATGCATTCGGCGGAAGGCGTTGTTGGGCAGCACATTTATGGTCAGCTTGCGCAGACGCAGCTTGGACAAACTCTGAAGCTGAGCAAGAGCCTCTGTGGGGATGGAGGTCAGATTGCTGCGGTCCACATTTAGCTCTTTCAGCGCCTGCAGACCCACAAACGCCCTCTGAGAGATGAACACCAAGTCATTTTCTCCTGCATCGAGCTGCTGCAGATTTGTCATGTCCTTAAACGTGTAGTCCAGGAAAACCAGGATCTCATTCTCACTGATATCAAGGTGCAGGAGACTGGTGAGACCCGAAAAGACACCGACTGGAATAATTTTCAGCCGGTTGTTTTTTATTCTCAAGTTTTGAAGATTTTTCAGACCCTGGAACGCTTCAACCTCTATCATAGAGATCAAGTTCTCGCTCAGATCCAGGTCTTCCAGCTTTGATAAGCCAGAGAACTGACGCCTGGGCAGAGTTTTCAGCTGGTTTCCAGAAAGATCTAGGCGCTTGGCATTGCCAGGTAATCCCTCTGGCACACTGGTCAGGTGTCGGGAGGAACAGTTGACGACAGACGTCTCGCGGTGACATGAGCATTTCTGTGGGCAGGCGATGTTTGAAGCTGAGAGGTTTACACACCACAGCAGCATGACTGTCCACGCGACACTCCGCTGGCCACACAGTTCCAACATCTTACCTCCTTCCTGCAAAAACAGGGCAATATATTACATAACTACAATCAGAAGATATCAATTTTCTCAAGTGTGGACCAACACTTACCAAGAGTCGTGTCTAGTGCCAGTTCTCATAACCAGAAATGTTCCTGTTCAGGGTACACTGATTACTTTGTGTTCCGATGTCGTGCTGCCGCACACCTAAGCTACAGAGGAGTAAAGAAATAGTGAGCATAATTTGGATCTACTATTGGATAAATCTATTTTTTCAAGATGTTCGAAAGGCAGACAGACATATTTATTGATAGAGAGGTAGACACACAGTTCAGTCGGCCAGTAAAGAGACAGACTGACATATCAGTCGATACACTGATAGACAATCACAGACAGACAGGCAGATTGATATCCTGACAGACAGATCAAACAATAGACAGATTAACAAACAGACAGATTGATCGTTCAAATGATCAACTGACAGACAGACAGACCGACAGAACTATTGATAGGCACACAGACAGATAAATTGCTTAATAGACTGACACACAGACAGATTGATCTATACACAGACAGACAGAACAATTGATGGACAGACAGACAGAGACACATCAGACAGTTGTCATTTATACATTAAACAGTTTGTCTGCCTCAACAGCTAATAGCACTAGCAAGAGTGATCGCACTGTTGTTAATATGACTACTGCTTTTAGACGGCTTTAGACTTAAGAACACTTTGAATTTGTCTTGAGTCAACAGAAATGGGTCTTTAAAATGCAACTAGAGAGTAGAGTTTTCCTCCAGTGGACGTAGCAAATGTNTTTGGATGCCTTGATCGAGAATCGATCACATTTATGCATTTATTAGCACTAATCTTTCCTTTTGATGAAAGATTTGCTCACTAACAGTTATGAAAACTTGAAGTTATAATAGGGAACCTTACCTTACGTATAAAATATTCCTGATTACTCCTTTTCTGAAATAAATATTGTAACCGCTTGTAAACTATAATTAAAATGTTATATTTTTTACATTAACTTTTATTGTTGAAACAAATCAACACGAGCCTCTTTCCTCCAGTGTTTTGGTGGTACACAAAGACTCTTATACTACAAGTGAAAGGAGAGAGATGTAGTCCATCTTTGATTGGCTGCTTCCACACTATATTGGTTTTCCACGTGGCTCACACAGTTTTAAGTGTTAATTCCTGTCTGCCAACGTGTGAAAGACAAAGTCCAGCAGGTGGAGACGATCTGGTCCTTTTAGTGTCAGAACATTTAAGCTCCTTTTAATTACAGTTATTGAAAGAAAATATTACTCTTGCCAAGTTGTTTGAATGGCGCTGTTCTAATTAAACCAAGGCATCTGATTGGATTACAGATGATTCAAATGGAAAATTTAAAGCTGCAAAGATTGTACGATGGCGATAATCGCTGAGATGTTAACTTTCACATTCTAAATAAACACAAAAACACTCTTTACCTGCTTTGGAAATGCTCCTATCTAACAACACTCTGACAAAGCTGAGCATGACCTTGTTGATCTAATGCAAGGTCATTGCTAAGCAGAACACAATCTCGTGATGCGAAATCGAAAAATCTGCGAAAGGTTGCAAAAAACCCCAGTTTTGCCGTGCTCAATTTAGCTGTTTGTGTGTTTTTGTGTGAAAGGGTCACCAGAGGCACGAAGACGAGGTAATTATTATTCATTAGCCTTCAAAAAGCACAAACACTGCTCTTATCTGAGACTCTTTTCTTTCTATTCATGCGTTTATATTTAGTAACGGGGTAGGGAAAATATCAAAGGTCGTTGACCTGCCTAGTCAGCTTGACCTTTGACCTCTGCCTGTAGAGCACAGGGAATGCCAGTACAGGGAATGCATTTCACCTGTCTCTGAAACACCCTTATCTGTTCTATTCCCGTCTCTAGCCGAGTGAAAACGACGCGTAGCCACTCTCAAATCCCCAATTAGAATTTTTCAGATCAGTTCGCAGCCACAATAGTGGCAAAGTGAGAAAGACGCTGTTTATGGCTCTGGACCTCAGAGCAGCGACTCCATCACAGAATGCAGCCATGTGAGTGAATGCAAGTATGAGGAGCTTTATTTAACAGGTGTTGTTTAGCTCTGAGTTTGGTGACAGAATCCAGCAGGAGGGTTTCGTAGTACGTTTAAGGAACAGGAAAACAATCTTAATAAGTTCATACTGTTTAGACAGCGGAATTGTTTGAGCACATCAGTAGAGCTGGTGTTTGGACGACCAAAGGATGTGGTTTCAGTTTCCAGGAAAAGCAGGAATTTGTTCAGTTTTTTTTACTTTTATTGCATTTAGGGCCCTTGAGCTGATGCTTTCTGAGTTTCATTGGCTCTGTATACGAATCTTGTACAATGACAGTGAATTCTAATCTAGTTTGTTTTAAATCTCACTCTTGATATTTTTAATTAAAGACAGACTTGTAAATAAGTAAAAGACGTTATTACAAAACCTGCCAATTGTGGTTTGAAACAACATATATTTATGACTTGTTTTGTTATTTACAGCACAATATTCAAGTTCACATGCCCTTCTATGTTTCATTGTAGTTAGCCATAGGGAAAGCAACTTTGACTTCAACAAAAAATGTTTTTCACCTGAAAAAACTGTTTTTCATTTATTCAGTTTATTATTTTAATACGACTTGAGTTTAAACTGTATTTAGAAAATACTTTTGATTTTCATCCATGTTTAACAAAAGCCAACTGATAAAAATATACTCAATATCCCTGTTTTTTTGTAAATGTTCTGTGTGCTTTACTAGCATGAACGAGTCTGCTGTTCCTCGCGGTGGTATTTTCACGATTATGTAGAGCAGCTGAGAGGTCAGGCAGCGTTTAGATCACAACAGTCTGAAGGACAGATTATGATAATTCAGCTTTGTGCTGGTCACTTTAGTCCACGGATGTATGTGTTGTGTGCTACCCTTTAAACCAAACCAAGCGTGATTCTACAAAAACCTTTGAGAATCAGATCCTCTGTGGAAAACAGCACTCGCTTTATTAGCCTTTCTCAATCCATTTTTTCTTTTTAAATTCTCAGATTAAACGTCTGAACTTTAACGCAAAGAGAACACAAGGTTACATCGGATTAAATCGAATTTTTAGTCAAATTGACTTTTTTTTTTCAAAGAGATTTGATTTAAATTATTTTTGTAGGTGCATTTTACCATAAATAGATATTCATGTATATTGCAGTTTTTCCTATGCATACTGGTCATGGTTATGCAACATAAAAAGAAAAAAATAATGTAGCTCACCTTTCTTTTAAGATTAGATCACTGAAAGTTTGGATATTACTAGTCAGGCATTTCATAAGACTTGCGAATAATAAAAATGTATTCAGACACGTTTACGGCTTTTACTCTTTAATGAAAACAACTCTTACCATTCTCAAATGACTCAATGCAATTGATATTACTTAAAAAGGCTTTTTGCAAAACTGTTCCTCTATATGAGGAATTTATGAAGTAACTTTAATTGTTTTTGGACAAACTGACAACATGTATTAAGATCAAGCATTGTCACAAAAGCACCATGTCTTTCGGTTGGTCCATTCAGTCATTTGCTTTCTTGCCACTTCTTTAATTTCTGGGTCACAGGAAGCTAGAGCCATTCTGGTGGTCTCGGACAATTCACTCTATGAAGCCTATTTGCAATTGGCTATGTGCTGTAAAACAGGACACCCGTAAACGTCAGGTCATCTGGTGACCTCAATGGTTCATAGTCTAAACAGTCCTAAATACGTCTGTTTTCGGTCCGTGGGATTACGCATAGAACAGGGATGATACTCCCAGCATGCAAGAGACTTATCAGGGTTTTCTCTCTGTGCACTATTAAAAAAGGCATAATTTTTCACAGCCGTGCAGCTGTTTCGCAGCCCTGTTCCAGAATGACATCATAGCGCCAGTCCTCATAAATCACATGCAGATACATATAACGGTGTGATGAGAATGAAGAGTGACCACGCAAAGCGAACCTGTGATCAAGTAAGTGCTTTTCCTGCCCAACGCCAGTAAATCACGCCGGGCCTTACAACTCTTCTGATTAAAGTGCTCATCTGGACCGTCCCCAAAGCTGGAGCTGCATTAGCTTGCGCTCGCACAGGCGTGAAGAGAAGCGTTTGTGCAGCATGTTGTGAGCTCTACGGGAAAGCCGTTTGAAATCTCATTAGACAGAACTCGGACAGATTGATTACTGACAATTAAAACAGCTCTGGATTACAGTCCAAATCAGAGCTTTAGAGAAACCTACAAAATAAGCCTCCAAAGCCGGGGGGACCACTCAAACAAACTTGAAAATTAGGTTTGCGGTCAAAAGACCACTGGGATCCCATGTTATGTAGGTGGGACCCCCACCGGATGTTGAACTTGAAATATAGAAGACCACCTTTGGCCCTTGGGACATTATAGACTATAATCTCACAGCGATCAAGCACAAGCAATTAAATTTCAACATCAAGGCATAAATCACATGTGTTCTGGTGTTGTGTTACTGTGCATTTTATAGAATTGTATACAAACAAACAGGGTGTAAACAAACTTAGATTGTATTTCAAATATTCATGCTAGGTGTTAAACTAACATCAATCTTTACATTCAGATGTTTGTAAACTTTTTTTATGGGTCCCAGATGAACAGACAGGCATAAAGACATACAAAGACAGATGGATGGATGGATGGAAGGATAAACGGACGGACAGACAGACAGATAGATAGATCTGTCTGTTTTAAAAACAGACCGACAGACAGATGTTGTGAATGGACGGATGGACAGACAGACGACATTTTCGAGACGACTCAAGTTTTAACAAAAAATTATCGAAAGAAAAACAGCGTCACTCACCCTCTTCCTCTTACAGCATTCGGAAGAAATCAGTCCCGCAGATCTCCAAGTATTTATCCATCTCAGTTCGCAGCTTTCTCACTTATGCACAATGTCCTAAAACATCGTGCTACAAACCCAACCAACCTCTCTCGGGACAAGACCCGAATGTTTTTAATCGCTCTGGTCCTTCATTAGTTCTTTCTCTCCGCGACACATCCCTCCGGCTCCAGCTGGGTAATTGTAACCTTAATTTTGGTTGGCTGTTCTCCGCACTGACGCGCCACCGCGCTTCTAACTTCCGAATGTCACCTGTGCCGTGCGGTACTTGCGAGGATCCGGAGCGGCGTGATGGTTACTGTTCTGCTGGGTGCTGAGGAGAGATGCTGAGGATAAACACCTCGTGTGAACAGTGAAGTGAATGACTGAGATTTGCTTGGCTTGGCCAAATCTCTGGATTTAGGTAAAACAGCAGATGGCTCGTGGCAGCACAGTTCAACTATTTAAAAACATTTATATATTATTGATATACATTTATTAGAGCATATCCACTAATAAATGATAGGCTTCTGCATAATCATAATTATTATTAATTATCTCTCTCTCTCTCTCTCTCTCTCTCTCTCATTCTGTATACATACATACATACATACACTATTTGTAGTGTGTGTGTGTGTGTGTGTGTGTGTGTGTGTGTGTGTGTGTGTGTGTGTGTGTGTGTGTGTGTGTGTGTGT
>SOMO01000056.1:1306991-1327133 GCA_028128575.1 Paedocypris carbunculus | reverse complement strand
AATCTAAAGTGTTGGCTTTTTGAACAGAGATTTGAACCGACCGAGCAAGTTTTTTTCAGTTGAAAAAGAACTTTGTCTGTAATGCTCTGTGAGCAAGGAAAAGCAGGTCAGTCTCACATACAGTTTTTGAAGTTGAGTTTAAATAAGTCCATTTGGCAAAGATGAGGTCATGAGCAGGGGAACATTTAAAAAACAGATATTTTAAAGTGCCTGTCCTTAAACACACCTGCGCCTAAATGGCAGCAGCTGAACACAACCACTGTTAATAGTAATGAGCCACACCTGGTGACAAGAGCATGGCTCTCTTGGGTGTAACAGCGTCAATGAGTTAAAAACAATTAAAGCCAATTTAACAATTAAAATTAATCACATCCGTTAATGCGTTAACTTTGACAGCACTAAATAAAACATAATATATTAAGAATACTCATTATAGTATTTCTTTATTTCTTAATTGATTATAATAAACAAATCCAAAACAAATTTGTTTAGTTTGTTATTATAATGTATGAAATAATTGAGCAATGTTTTCTTGATAAATAGTATATATTTTTTAATTTTCTTAACTTTTCACTTTCTTTTGTTTAGTCTGTATTATTGTTTTTATTTTTTATTATTGTATGTGGTGTGTGTAGGTTTTATCCGGCTGTATCACAATATTTACAAACTTACATTTTACCGGTACTACAATTTTGCTGCTTGTTAAATTTTTAGATTTATATTTATATTCTGCTGTAAATAGTTGGGCACTAACTATTTCCAAACTTTTTAGGAAGTTTGATGGGTAGTTTTGCAATTCTCACGTTGCGCAAGTAAAGAAAAAAAGTTAAAAAAAAAAAAAAAAAACCTCACATGGTAGTCATGGGAACAGACATGAATGTACTTTAAAAGGAGATTAGTTCATGGTTGTGGTTTGTGTGTGTGTTTTAGAAATAAAATAGAAAATGTCAACACTTTCTTCTGAAAGGTTTAGTCATGAAATCCCTCAAGTCATTCTTGCTTTCTCAAAAAAAAAAACGTTATATATGTAATATAGATGATTAAATTTTTTTTTGTTATTGATGCAATTTATATTAAATGCTGGGTTTTAATTGCTCAGTTCACTTTTGTGATTTTCATTGGATGTCCTAAATTGTTAATTAGTTTTAAGGGACTTTCATAAATATACGTTTATACGTGGTGACTGCATTCCTTTTCAATGGACATCATGGAACATATCTGTCATGTACTGATACATTTTCCAGTGAACTAGTAGGAAGTTTTTTCAAGCAATGTTGTATTTTTAGGAAAAATTGTTAGGGTGATTGCTTTTTCTTTTATTAGTGATTGCACCTGAAAAAAACATATATGTTTTATGAACTGCACAGGGAAAACATGCAAACGCCACACAGAAAGGCCTTGGCCTCAAACACCTTGAGTCTCGAACAAAACCTCGCTGTGAGGCAACAGCACTAACCACAGCTCAACTGTGCTGCAATATGTTTTAATATTTAAATCATATTTGAAAGAGTTACAATTTTAGTTACATGTTTGTTATATGCATTCATAGTTCTTCTTTAAACTCTTTTGTCCCCTAATCCCACATAGCGGCTTTGCATTGGTCTGGGACTAAGAAAGTGCTTTATAAATAAACGAACTTGAACTTAATAATAATTTTTGATAAGAGGTTTTTTTTATTGCATATATGATTAAAAAATGAATTTTAGGTTATGCACAACAATTTGTACAAGACTTTAAAAAATTGATAGCCATACACTGGAAAACATTTCAAAAAGAGATAGATTTAATTGATTTTAGAGTACCGTACCATACCGTCTGCCGCTTATCCGGGGCGGGTCACGGGGGCAACAGCCTCAGTAAGGAGGCCCAGACTTCCCTTGCCCCAGCTACGTTCTCCAGCTCCTCCGGAACAATTTCGAGGCAATCCCTGGCCAGCCGGGAGACATAGTCTCTCCAGCGGGTCCTGGGTCTGCCCCTGCCCCTGTCTTCTTCCGGTGGGACATGCCCGGAACACCTCAGCAGCAAGGCGTCCGGGAGGCATCCTTATCAGATGCCCGAGCCACCCCATCTGGCCCCTGTCAACCCGGAGGAGCAGCGGCTCTACTTCGAGCTCATCTCGAATGGCCGAGCTGCTCGCCCTAACTCTGAGTGAGAGCCTAGCCACCTTGCGGAGGAAGCTCATTTACGCCGCTTGTATCCAGGATCTTGTTCTTTTGGTCACCACCCACAACTGGTGGCCATAGACCCCTCTCTGAGTCGCCACCTTATTGTGGTCACCCATGGCAAACAGGTCCTAGGTGAGGGGGCCAGACGAAGCGCAGCTCAAAAACCCCTAAGAAAGGCAACATTAGGACTAAGTTTCCCTTGCCCGGACGTGGGTCACCAGGGCTCCCCTCTGGAGCCAGGCACGGGGGTGGGGCACATGAGCGAGCGCCTGGTGGCCGAGCTTTCACTCATGGGGCTCGGCCAGTCCTAGCCCGAACAAGGGACATGGGTCGGCCCTCCAGTGGACTCACCACCTGCAGGAGGGGCCATAGGGGTCGGGTGAAGGAGGAGTTGGGTGGCAGCTGATGTCGGGGACCCTGGCAGTCCGACCCTTGGCTACATAGGCTGGCTCTAGGGACGTGGAACGTCACCACTCTGGTTGGGAAGGAGCTTTAGTTGGTGCAAGGTCGAGCGTTTCCGACTAGATATAGTTGGACTCGTCTCGACGCACAGCTTGGGCTCTGGAACCAGCCTTCTTGACAGGGGGTGGACCCTGTTCTATTCTGGAGTTGAACCGGGTGAGAGGCGCCGGGCCGGTGTGGGCATACTTATTGCCCCCCAGCTTGGCTCCTGTGTGTTGGGGTTCTCCCCGGGGGACGAAAGGATGGCTTCCCTTCACCTTCAGGTGGGGGGACGGTTCCTCACTGTCATTTGTTGCTATGGACCAAATGGCAGTGTGGATTATCCTCCCTTTTTGCAGTCTTTGGGGAGAGTGGTGGAGAGGGCTCCCCCCCGGAGACTCCATAGTCCTCCTGGGAGACTTCAACGTTCACGTGGGCAACGACAGTCAGACCTGGAGTGGGGTGATTGGGAGGAACGGCCCCCCCGATCAGAACCCGAGCGGTGTTCTGTTACTTGACTTCTGTGCTTATCACAGATTGTCAGTAACGAACATGTTCAAACATAAGAGTGTCCACATGCACACGTGGCACCAGGACACTCTAGGCAGAAGTTCGATGATCGACTTTATAATCGTTTCATTGAGCTTGCGGCCGCATGTTTTGGACAATTGGGTGAAGAGAGGGGCGGAGCTGTCAACTGATCACCACCGTCTGGTAGATCCTTCCATCAGAGAGAGCTTCAACTCACACCTCCAGCAGAGCTTCTCTCAGGTTCCGGAGGAGGTTGGGGACATTGAGTCAGAATGGACACCTCCATTGTCGAAGCTGCAGATCGGAGCTGTGGTGCTGCAGGTCGGAGATGTGTTCGCAAGGTCATCGGTGCCTGTCGGGGCAGCAATCCCCGAACCCGCTGGTGGACACCAGTGGTGAGGGATGCCGTCAAGTTGAAGTAGGAGTCTTACCGGGCCTTTTTGGCCTGTGGGACTCCTGAGGCAGCTGACAGATATCGGTGGGCGAAGCGAAACGCATCTTCGGTGGTCGCTGAGGCAAAGGTCCGGGTTTGGGAGAAGTTCGGCGAGACCATGGAGAACGACTTTCAGACAGCGTCAAAGAAATTCTGGTCCACCATCCGGCGACTGAGGAGGGGGAAGCAGTGTGCCATCAACACCGATTACGGTAGAGATGGGTGTTGCTGACCTCAACTCAGGATGTTGTGGATCGGTGGGGGTTTGTGACCAACCAGTCTACATGTGTTTTGTGGACTTGGAGAAGGCATTCGACTGTGTCCCTCGGGGACTCCTGTGGGGGGTGCTCCGGGAATATGGAGTACCAGAGACCTTGTTACGGGCTGTCGAGTCTCTGTATGACCGGTGTCAGAGCTTGGTTCGTATTGCCAGTAGCAAGTCATTTACATTTCCGGTGAGAGTTGGTCTCTTAGCCAAGGCTGCCCTTTGTCACCGATTCTGTTCATAACTTTTATGGACAGAATTTCTCGGTTCGGTGACCTCGGGATCGAGTCTCTGCTTTTTGCAGATGACGTGGTCCTGTTGGCTTCGTCGGGACGTGATCTCCAGCTCTCACTGGATCGATTTGCGGCCGGGATGTGAATCAGCACCTCCAAGTCCGAGACCATGGTTCTCGACCAGAAAAGGGCGGAGTGCCCCCTGCAGGTCAGAGACGGGGTCCTTCCCCAAGTGGAGGAGTTTAAGTATCTCGGGGTTTTGTTCACAAGTGGGAGAAGGATAGAGCGAGAGACGGTTTAAGGGTAATTTGTAAATATTATTTCTTACACAGCATTTAAGGAAATTAAACCTTGCTAGATGTCTTAGAGAACTCAAAAAAGTAACCAGACATAAGGTACATTAAAACGAGTAGGCTTTAATCTACTGTAGTTTCCAATCAAATTCAATCAATTTTGATGTAATTGTAAACAGTTTAATCAAAAAACAAGTTAAATAAAGAGTTCGTTTCCTATTGAAACAATCATGACATCATCATCATATGTTGAGTTGAATTTTAAACGATTCCAGATGCTTCCTTTTTCCTATAGTAGGAGGAACTTGAGAACGGGCGTGTATAAAGTAGTCACCGTCGCGATTCGAGTCTCAAAAAGAGGAAAATCCCTCTAGAAACCGGCGACTGCAGGTAACTCGAGTTTGACTCGCTTTTTGTTGTTTCTTACTCGCCATTCTGTCGTGTTAGCTTTTGTTTCACACAGGCCCTTTTCACACAGGCCCATTTGAAAAATTTACTCGCCGGACAGTTTTCTTACTTTCGGTTTAATTTATTTTTATGCAATAGTTAAATATCAAAATTAATCTGCTAAGTGTGTGTCTATATTGTGTATTTATTCGAAAAATCACTACCCTACTCTTCGTGAGGTTTCGTTTTCGAATGCGGTTAACAGTTTACACACAAATGCGCGCACGCGCCGAGTTTTACGGTTGGAAAGTGGGTTTACATGTCTCTGTCTTTTCCAGGCATGTTGTTCTTCTCTGAAGTGCCATTGCTGGTGGTCGCGTGGTGTGGATTTGCTCTGGCGCTGCGAGATCTCTCATTAGATGAAGCGTGGAACGGCTGGAAGAACACGCACAGGAGAGAGTACAATGGCCTGGTGAGAAACCTCTTATAAGGTGGAGATTCCCCGCCCAGGAGGAATTGTGTGAAGGTCGGGTCAGGTTGGATATCTTCTCTGAAAAGAAGATATCCAGTTGACGTAAAGTGATCTTCAGACAATCTACTTGTTCGAAGGGCTCTTTGTCTGAATGAATTGTGTATTTCGTGACTTCAGGGTGAAGAATCTATACGACGAGCCATTTGGGAGAAGAACATGCTTTTTATTGAAACCCATAACAAAGAATATGAACTGGGAATTCACACCTATGATCTCGGAATGAATCATTTTGGAGACATGGTAAGTGTTTTTAATATTTATATGTGGCAAAATTCTATGATCGATCTTTTTAAAATTCAGATGACTCTTTGTCATGTGGTGGATTTTTGTAATTGCTGGAATGAATACATGTGACAACATGCAAGCAGAAGACCAGTTTTTTTTTCCTTTTTTTTCCCGTTTATACAAAACAGGTTGTATTGAAGAGAATTCTTGCGTTTCTTTGAAGTCACGACATTATTGTCACACCATTATAATACAGTCAATGCATCCAGACTGGATCATTTTGGTCCTATATTAACAGAATAGTTCGATCATGTAGACATGACCATTTTCTGCACAATAGGACAAAATGTATTATACATAACATGAAAATGTCACAATCTTGTGAAGACCAAACAGAGTTGAACACGATAGACTGTTTTACATCTGTATACAGATTTACATCTGTACACAGGTTCTCTGGTCCTTTTAAGTGGAATTATAGTCCAAATAAATCGCCAGACAATGTGGCCCGAATGGAATAGAACTTGTTTTGATTCTCTCATATGTAGTCTGTATATGCAGCTGGTTTAAGTTTGAATATTGTTTGTTGTTTTTTTACGCATCAGACACTAGAAGAAGTGTCAAATAAAGTGATGGGACTCCAGATGCCCATGTACCGAGATCCATTGAACACGTATGCTCCCTGTGACGCAGTGGGGAAGCTGCCCAAATCTATAGACTACCGCAAACTGGGGTATGTCACATCTGTCAAGAACCAGGTGAGACCATCAGGTTTTTATAAGTTCATGTACATTAGATAAGTGGGAATTTCCTTGCAATTTTGTTTAACTTGGTTACTGCTGTTACTTTGTTGCAGGGTTCCTGTGGGTCATGCTGGGCCTTCAGCTCGGTTGGAGCTTTAGAAGGTCAGTTGAAGAGAAATAAAGGTAAACTGGTAGACCTTAGTCCGCAGAACCTGGTGGATTGTGTGAAGGAAAACCAAGGCTGCGGTGGAGGATTCATGACAAACGCGTTCAAATATGTCAGCGACAACAATGGCATTGATTCGGAAGAGAGCTACCCTTATGTTGGAACGGTAATGGAAAACATTTTAACATCTTTAACATTTAAAGAAACGTAATTAAAATACTTCCACAAAAATATTTGAATATGCAAATAAGGTTGAAGGCCAACGGTAACTTTTACTTCTTTGTGCAGGATCAGCAGTGCGCGTACAACGCGTCAGGGAAAGCAGCCAGCTGTCAAGGGTTTAAAGAGATTCCTGTGGGCAATGAGAGGGCACTGACCTGTGCTCTGGCCAAAGTGGGTCCAGTGTCAGTGGGCATCGATGCCATGCAGACCACCTTCCTGTACTACAAAAGTGGTATTTAATCTCCTATCATTCTCCATTCCTTTCACAAGTCTTCAGTCTTTATAGAAAGTCTAATTCTATTAGTCTCTATTCTTATGTTTTTAAATCTGTTCTGACATTATCAGGTCATCTCAACAAATTTTCAATTTGTAGGTGTGTATTATGATCCCAACTGCAACAAGGATGACATCAACCACGCAGTCCTGGCTGTCGGCTACGGAGTCAGTCTGAAAGGAAGGAAGTATTGGATTGTGAAGAACAGGTGAGCAAAGTAAAAAAAATATTTAGTATAGTAACTAATAAGATAGGTCTGATTTTAGAATGCAGTTTATCAGCAGTATAATAATTGCGTAAATTTGCCTTCTCCATTTTTTTTTTTTTTTTTTTTTTGTGAAGTTGGGGTGAAGAATGGGGAAAGAAGGGGTATGTCCTGATGGCCCGGAACCGGAACAACGCGTGTGGCATTGCCAACCTGGCCAGTTTTCCAGTCATGTAGAAATCAAAAAGGAGATCAGTAGTGACTCAACATATACAGTATTTACTAATGCCAAAAAACAAAGGGACCCGATCACTATTATTAATGAGAGGAACCAATGAAAACACATTTTCTTACAAGTGTTGATTTACATACAATACTGTTAAGTGCTTACTGTTAAGTTTTTAAAAATATTGGGGGTTGAGCCATTTGGTGCAATATTTTAATGTCACAATGTTGTTTCATGTAAAATATGTTTAATATTGTGCTCTAGGATTTTATGACTGTTTTACTTTGGACAGAAAAAACCCCTGGTGGGATTTGATTATCGAAAAATGTTTTGTACGTCTGAGTCAAATGCATAAAAAATTAAAATCATAAAGAAATAGCAAGCATGAAATGTACCTGTGTCTTTTTATTGTGTTTGTGTCAAATATTTTCTACAAAATCACTTTTTTCCAGAGTAAATTATATATCTATTAAGTTATAATTATACCTGAATTTTTCCTTGCATGAGTGTTGCCATGTTCTCGTTTTGGTGTAATATGAAAGTGATGCACCAGTAAAACCAATAAGATTGATTTTCTATTCACCACCAAAAAATTAACTATTTGCATTATATTACAGTTATTATTCCGCAATCGATAAAAAAAATCGAATTACGTGCTTTCACGACTGAAATATCGCTAGATGGCGCCATACACCGCGACATTCAAGTGACGCCCGAGAACAATGTTTTAAACAAATACGTACATAGTGTAATTTTATACACGTACGTATGTGTATGCTTTAATAAAATGTAAAATCAAATGGATTAATTGCCATTACTTGACAATTTCATTTCTTCTTAGTGCAACACTACACTGCACTAAACTCGGAAATCCCCTAAAAGACTACAAAACAACGTCATGATAACTTTAAATCAGCCATATAAATTCAAACTGATTTTTGCTTATGCACATGGCATGTGACACGACAAAAGCAAAAGCGTCGATTCGAAAGATCAACACGTGATGAAGCTGAGAAGAGAATAAAAGCAAAGCAACCAGGAACTTCTCGCCATCATCATCTTCTCCGACGCTCCAGATCACAAGTGCAGCTGAACGAGAGTGCACAGGTCGGCTTGTTACTGATTTAATGTCTTTTTGCTTCGTCTTTTCAAGAAGTCGTTTTGTTTTATTAGGATTTGTCGGCGATTTGTTTCTTAAAACGCGTCTTTCGGTTTTAAGGAAATGGTGACTAGGTCAATGTCTTTCCTCGTGGTGAAATCGAAAGCTATTGTTTTTTTTGTTGCTAAAATAGTTTAATGGTTTAAGAAATAAAACTAGTTGGTGGGCATTTTTCTTCCAAAAAAAAATCATAATTTAAAACGACGTCGAATTGTTCAGGAAATGAAGTCGCAGGTGACGTCGATTACGTTTTACGAGATTAATTTGTGCCCCCCACTCTCTTGAGTGTTTAAAAAAAACCGAAGTTCAGTTCCAAAGTATCTATCCAAAGATTTAACTGACATTAGGTTGCTGTGTACTTTCCGATTTGGCATTAAATAATTGCTCGATTTGGAAGGAATCAATCAAAAAGGTTTTTTGTTGCTTTTTGGTTAAGGTCTAAAATTTAGCACGTGGTCGTATAAATAAAGTTTGTCTAATTGTCCCTTTTTATTCTAATTTTAAAAGTCCGTTTTCAACGTTAAATGAAAAAACTCCTGTTGACAGACATGGTGTTCGGGAGCTTGTTGTTTGCACTGTTCTGTGCCACAACACTGGCCCATTTTAATCCTAATCTGGACAAGCACTGGGAATTATGGAAGAAGACGCACGACAAGTTTTACTCCAGTGAGGTGAGCATGTGAAATTCTCAAATGGAAACATAATGGTTTTATCTCTGTGTTGTATGTTGCGTGTAGCTAGGTTGTACAAGCCTAACCCTGGTTTGTTGTCAGGTTGAGGAACTTGGCAGGAGAGAGTTATGGGAAAGAAACCTTCAACTAATCACACTTCACAATCTGGAAGCTTCCATGGGCCTGCACACGTTTGACCTGGGCATGAACCAGATGGGCGATATGGTGAGAGCTTGAATGTTTTTTTTCTTGATTTCTGAAGATCAAAAACTCCTGGGTTTGAGATTAGTATGCACAGAAGCAGCATGTGGCTGAGCTAGTTTTTTTTATTCAACTCGTGTAGTGACTTAATTGTATATCATCTTCTTTTACAGACAACAGAGGAGATTCTCCAAACGTTGGCCGTCACCCGTGTTCCACCAGGTTTAAGGAGACAAACTGCAAAGTTTACTCGGTCTTCAGGAGGTCCTCTCCCAGACTCTGTGGACTGGAGAGAAAAGGGCTATGTCACCAGTGTGAAGATGCAGGTCTGTCTCTTGTTCCCCTTTTCAAGTCAAACTTATCAGTTGCTCAATTTCTTCACTGGACAAACAGGAAGCTTTACTTGCATAAATATCAATCAATTAATCCAGTTTTAAACGAGTCAGAGCTATAAAAGTAGAGGAAAACGTGTTGCGTCTTTTAAATCAAGACAGTCAAGCATCTTGTCTTTTGTCCAGGGGTGTAAGGTACTTGAGTAAATGTACTTGGTTACTTTACTTAAGTATGTTATTGGCTACTTCGTACTTGCACTGAATTTAAAAAATATAAGCAACTTTTACTCTCTACTCCACTGCATTTGTGATTGAGTAGCAGTATTTTTCACTCCACTGCATTTGAACGAACACTTACTCGTTACATTGTAATTGTGCATGACAAGCCGGAATAGATTTATAGCGCGGTTAATTGGGCGGACAAGGTGAATATCGCCATCTTTAGGCTGCTGAAGGTAATGGTCGCTATTGTGAATTAGAAGCCACAAGAACGCGAATTAGGGGCGTAAAATGTGTTTTACAAATGTTATTATATAATATATAACTTTATATAATATATATAATTTACTAATCAGAATAATCATTTTATTTGATATCTATTTGCAAATTTAAGTGATTGAGACTGACTTTTTGTTTATCTTTGTTCTACCAGTTTTCAAACATTGAGGTTAAATTCTGTTTCTGTCCTGGAAAACAATAGTTTTTCACATACTAACTATAAAACATAGTTTTTAAATATAACTGTGATTTTATGAACTTTTTTTTTTTTTTTTTTTTTTTTTTTTAAATAAAAAAAAAAACTTTTTTTATCATGAACTATTACTTTAAATATTTGTCATGTTTGTGTAAAATAAAAACGGGGACATTTGTATGCAAAATCATCTTTTATATCTTTTATAAACGAGTAATTTATAATCAAAGTTTAGTCATACCTTTGCATTTTGATTTGGACTATAAAGCGCTTCTAACATCCTAAACCAAAAAATAAAAATGGACTGTACAGCTTATGCTAAAAAATGTTATGCACCTTATACTCTGACAAATAATGCAGTCACATCTGAGACTGTTTAGATTCACTTCTGCATTTATTTTTTTTTTTTTTCCACTTCCTCTTCCTCTGTGATGACATCAAGTCATAAACTGCTTATGCATAAACTTTATCGCTGTGCGTTTAATGCATCAGCGCGCTGACTCCGTTCCTATGGTCAACATGAATATTTTACATGCTTCCTGAAATCAGTCTACTCACTTCTGTTTGTTCTAGGGCGCATGCGGCTCCTGTTGGGCGTTCAGCTCCGTTGGCGCTCTTGAGGGTCAGCTGATGAAGAAAACCGGAAGGCTGGTGGATCTCAGTCCTCAGAACTTGGTGGACTGCTCCTCAAAATATGGGAACTTGGGCTGCAATGGTGGTTTCATGAGCAGTGCCTTTCAGTACGTCATCGATAATGGTGGCATAAACCCAGAGTCATCGTACCCATATGAAGGAGTGGTAAGTGTGATTCTCTATAGTCTAGAACACGAGCCTCGAGCCTTTAGTCTTGTGCGGTCTCTTCCAGAAAGGTCAGTGCAGATACAACCCAGCACAGGACGCCGCAAACTGCACCAAGTACTATTTTGTGCGTCAAGGAGATGAAGAGGCTCTGAAGCAGGCCGTGGCCACCATCGGCCCGATCTCCGTAGCCATAGACGCCACTCGCCATCAGTTTATCATGTACCGCAGTGGTACGTATTCCACGTTGATTTTGCTGAAAATAAAACGGCGTCTTTGTGTTGGTCGCTGTATAAATGAAATTGAACGTTTAATAAAGGCCGGCTGAGAATAATGCCGTTTTGTTTACAGGTGTTTACAATGACAAAACCTGCACTCAGAAGGTAAACCACGCCGTGCTGGTGGTGGGATATGGGACCATGGATGGACAGGACTACTGGCTGGTGAAAAACAGGTGAAGGGTTTTTGCATCATGTTGATTTATTGTAAAGGAGTGTATTTGTGAGGTTTTTTTTTTTTTCTTCTCTTCCCCCTTGTCTCTTACAGTTGGGGTGCGAGTTTCGGAGATGGCGGCTACATCCGAATCGCTAGAAATCAAAACAACATGTGCGGCATCGCCTCTTATGGCTGCTATCCAGTCATGTAGTGCAATTTGGTTCAATGTTTTATCATTTGTCTTATTGTGGCTGTAGTGTCGTTAAATGCCATCGTCTTTTAATGAGTAATTGCTGTATTAAATCTGTTTCTTATTTCTTGTAAAATAAACATTTAATTTTATTTATTGCCGTAATTGTTTGGTTTTTCGACTAGTGCTCCAAAAATTCTCGCAGCTGCTCTTTTTGTTTACAAATGACTTGGGTTTTATTCAGTGCAACATCACAACGAACAGTTTCACATGAGGTATTAAAGGATTTTTCAAGATCAGCACACAATGTCCAGTTATGATTGACATCTAGATTGCTGAGTGATTTTTACACCTTTGGTTGATTAGCCACATTCAAAAGGGAACACGAGGGCAGAAGGGCATTAAATGACATATTCACACCGGCAGAAAGGGGAATCATGAAAGTAATGGGTTAAAAATATACTTGCTACCTTTTTTGATCTGAACCTTTGTGGCTTTTCAAATACCCAAAATGCCTCCGTCCAGGTCCATAGTTATTCAAGAAAGAAAGCAAATTCAGCATGGATCAGTACAGAGGTCAAATGAAAGTCTGTTATGACTGAATATAATTGCATTTGATTTGTAGAGACAAACATTTAACATTTATTTTGGTCTCTATGCTCACTTTTTACACTTTTTGTTTTTTTTTCTTTTTTTTTAAGGTTAGTTTTTCTTTTTTTTAGGGATAAGCAATCATAAGACCAGCAAGACCCCCCTTTCTTGCTCCGATTGTCGTTCCCGTTTGGTCTTTACATTGATGTTTCTGCAATCTCTCCTGTGTTCACACACAGACACAACAATGTTCTCTCTTCTTGCAGGTAGGGGTGTGATTAGTTGTGTTCACAGATTGATTCCAGCACATTTGGCTATAAAAACATAGAAACGCTCAAACGCTCCCTGAATGGATGGGATCTTTGGTACAGTTATATCTCAGCTACACAACATATCACAAGTTGAGGTAGATGAAATTAGAGCCTTTGAGTAGAACAAAAGATCTTAACAGGTTCCCTCGATGGGAGAGGCGGAATGGAAACATCACTTGAGATTTACATATAGCCAAAAGACAGCAAGAAGCCACTGAAGTAACTCATCCAGAGTCGGAATTAAATATTTATGAAGTCAAACACTACAAGAATAGGATCCTTATGGCCTTCCCAGGAACATCTGATTTACCTGTGCATCTCCTCTACTGTTAAAAATTAGTTTATGCACAGTGTGGCCACCAGGCGGCGTAAAAGACCAAACACTACGGCGCTCAGGCTCTGGATTTCTAAAACGCCACCGTGGGGACACTACAGGAGGAACTTCTAACATCTACTGCCGTTTCAAAAACAAAATCTAAATAGTCTCCGCGTAGAGACTTGCACTTCGCCAAAGCTGCCACAGGACTGCCACAGTAAGACTTGAGAATCGCTGACATCCTTTGCCCCGCGCTCAGCACGCTTACAATTGTTGCTCATTAAAGTTTAATTCCCAACCTGAAACTCTGTTGCCCGCCCCTCCTCTTGCTCGCCGTGATTTAGAAATGCAACCAGCCTCTGATCTGCTCCCCACCCCGTGAGTTCCCTAAGCCCATGGGTCCGAACAAGTGCAGAGTGCCGGCCCCGGCTAAGAGGACATAGATAAAAAGGGCCCCTTTGAAGTTGGCAAAAGTCGATGGCCCCTTTCATGGGCCCTTCTTTCAAGTGCGTGCTGTGAAGATGCCTCGCTACATGCCCTGCAAAGGTTAAACACAGGGGAATGAGAAAGAGCATTGGAAAAGGAACCAACTCTCTCCCGGCGCCGAACAAGCCCCCTGAGAGACCCCGGCGCAGCAGGTACAGTAAATGTGGACTGCAGTGAGGAGATCACAGTTAAACATCCACACCGAGTGCTCAGCCAGAACCAAGAGCTTATAGAACCTTCTGGACTCCGACAATGGTGTGCAGTTCCGTCATGCACAAATTGACAAAGAAAATGGAAAGAACTCAAATCGGGTCTCAATCATAATCTAGACATGCAGCACGTGAACAACAAACAATGAATGTAAACGCTAGCCTGCCTATAGAATCACTACGCACATGGCGTTCAGGAGATGAGAAAAGTTGGACATTCAGGGACAAATATTCATCTTTGGTATTGGGACGCCCATCAAAGACAGGGGTCGTCATCACACACACACACACACACATCACGATAAATACTGTCAGTAACTAGCAAAGGAATTAAATAAATAGCTAGAAGAGTGGAAATAAATATATAAATAATCATAAATACAAAACGCTTCAGTTTGTGGTTAATCGGGGATCACGTGTGGTGTTTTTCTTCAGGGATTATGAGATTGCGACATAGGTGATGTGTGCTTGGAATTTGTACAAAATATGGGAAAATGTTTCTTTGTCCGCTTGGTGACGTTTGAGGTTTCTGAAATTGGTTGGTGATTAGAAACCAACCGTTTCTGATGCAAGAGAGGGGGGAAAAGCAATTGGTTCCTGTCTTGCAGTCAGCAAAAAAAAATTACCTCAACACAAATAAATCAATGGAGTTTTCAGTCTGTTGCAAAAAGTGTCCAGGCCGCTCCTCCCCCCACAAGGGGTCTTGAGTTCCAATTCATTGTTTGAGAGGATGGGATTCCATCCCGAGCCAAGACAGTTTTGTTTCCCAAAGCAGATGCCGTTTTTACACATCGAATGCCGGTTGAAGCCGCGAGTTCTGTGATGAACGAAAAGGCTCTTAAAAGGCTAAAAAATAAATAAATACATAAATATACATAAATAAATAAGTACTAAAATGTTTCTTTTGGTTTCAGCTGCAGCGTCTTCCTCCAGTTGGTTTTCCCCATAAAAAATAACCTTCAAAAGATTATTTTGTATTGTTTCTTTGGTATCGATTGTTGAAAATGTGTCTCTCCCGATCCCCAAAAATATCCTTCTGTGACAGATTCTATGTCTGCTGTCACCAACAGCAACCAGAAAACAAAAACAACCCTCGAAACATTCGGGTATAACACTGATTTTAGATTAGAAAATATCAAACCGACTGATTCAACATACATATTCATTATCTTAAAGCCTTCGATTGGCTCATTTCACCAGTCGAGTCTGTCCTCTGCGATTAAACCTCAAATAATTCAAACTAAAACTACAATCAATTTCTGTCTCTTCAATGCCTTGCTGAACACCACTCGTGAAGAAATCCTCTTTGGTTTCAAATGCTGTTGATTGGTTTGTAGAAACAATCTTGATTCAAAGTTTCACACTCGCAATTGAACCTGTGCGTCGTGGAGCGAAAACCGTCTTCCATCTTTATGCCGTGGAGCAGGACACAGCTGGAGAAGCTGTGCTGGACCCCGAGGATCCAGTGGAGGATGGGCGTCCCTCCTCACTCCAGCGGTTGACATTTCTGCGACGAGCGTTCATGAAGAAGTTGCTCACGGTAGAAAGCTCTAGGCCCAGCTGCTGGGAGATGGTGATCTGGAGGTCTTTGGTGGGTCGATGGTTCTCTCTGAAAATGGCCATGAGAGTGCGACGCTGCAGGTCGGTGAAAACTAGCCGAGTGCGCTTCGGCCCCTGGTTGCGCTCAAGTTTGGACTGTTCCTGCTCCTTACGCTTACAAGCTGGAACGGAGACAATGGGTGAATGTTAGTCCTGACAATGGAGCACACAAGGACTGTCTAAAAACGACTAGTGATATAAAGTGTACATGGGATTTTATAAATAAAATGTTTGTAAAAGATGGATAGATAGATATAGTGATAGATAAACAGACAAAAACACTAGATAGATAGATGGATGGATGGATGGACGGACGGCCATAGACAGACAGATGGATAGAGACATAAACGATCAACAGACGGACAGATAGAATCATTCATTTTTGTACATTATTCATCCAAGTAGAGATTCATAATAAATATTAAACGCCTTAATCGGATTCTACAGACGCTACAGAAAAAGCCGATTCCCACCAATCCAACCACAAGATCCTCGGGAAAGCAAACGTCTGGACGCTGTTTCCCTCTCAAGCAACTCTCGTTGCTCTCAAACTGGTGGGTAGGTTCACTAGCCTAACAGCAACCATTAACTAAATGCCTCCTGATGTTGTAATCATCTGTAAAAGCCAGATATTACCATGCAATAAATCCACTGCTCTGCACCACCGTCTCAGACATAAAAATCCCCCCGTAGAGTTCTTATGATCGTGGGAGCAGGCCCTAATCATGATGTATACCACTTGTCTCATGTAGCTGAAACGTGATCGAAAGCCTTTTTCATAAACCACCCCACCCCCCAATTGCCTATCACCCCTCTCTCCCCCCGGTCCCACTCCCCGCTAGCCCCCCCACCCCTGCTGATTTTTTTTTTCGGCCAGGGGCTGATAGAAATTATTGATTAAATCTGTGCTGCTCAGACTCCCCGACCTATAGAGGCGGTTTAACCCCTTTAGTGCTGGATGAAAGAAGAGCTTCTGTGTGCCAAAACACATTTATAGTCAATTGCTAGCAGCACAAAAACATCAAACTTTCTCGTACTTCTGCCCAAATAGTGTTTCATATTCATATCCAAAAATGATCTAAACCAATGAAAAAAAGTAGAATTTGGGGCATTGAAACGAAATTAACTGAACATCTTTTTAAGCATCAGTATAGCACGTAGTTTTATGGATGCTGAGGTTTGGAGTAATGATCTCTTCCCTGCCCTGTGACTGGATTTCTCCCTGTTCATCTCTCTTTCAATCAGAGTCTCAACCCACAGAACACATCAACACAAAGACCTGGAGGAAAAACCCAGTTCAGGAAAGAGAAAAACGAAGGGTCTGGGAGACCTGGGGAAAACGAGGCTGTGCGCTGTTCCAGAATTTTGATTGATAAAACAGAACTTAATGTTTGATACTGAAAAATAGTCGTTTTGTGAAATGCTCATATATTGAATAAAAGGACACATTTACTACAGTATATTCACAGTTAAAATATGTATGGCAGTATGGCACTATGTTTTACTATAAATGGAACATGTTATTGAAAATAATAATAATTGTGAGACATATACAGAATAAAAAATTATTATTTGGAAAATTTACAGAAAATAGACAAAGCACATCACTATGTCTAATATGCTAACATGTTCAAAAGAAAAGTATTATATGTATTGAATAAAAAAACTGCTAATTTATTATGTTTACAGTACATACACCAAGCAACAGTTAACATTATACTACAAATGGAGCATGTTAATACAAATTGTGATATTTATTGTTTAATACATTTAAATTATCAAAGTGCTGCATTGTTTCTACTAAGCATAGAACTAGTTAAAAAAAAAAACTATTGGAAAAACTTCACAAATCATATGCAATTACAATGAAAAAATCATTACAATGAAAAGACCAAGCAGAAGGATTGTATACGCTTCACATGGAGCCTGATTTTGAGAAAGAAAGGGTAATGTTTTCTGAGATTTATGGAATAAGTAAGCATATTTATTATTTTTACAGTAAATAGACTGAGCACAGAATTATTTCTATGCATGGAACTGGCTCTTCAATAAAAAAATTTTGTGTTGAATAAAAAAAAGCCTAAATAATAGAAAACATTAAACGTATGCCTAAATAGAAAATATTTTACTCAGAATAGGTTGTTAATATTAATTTTCAAGCTAACTTGCTTCAATTTCACAATAATGGGTGCCTTCAATGTGCTGGTGTGATATTTTTTGCATAAATTCAAAGATTAAACCACAGGCCGTAGCTGAATCATCATTAAAATAAAGTGCTGGTAAGTCGGGCTCCTGCTATTCTGGGAGGAAGCGTGAAGCTGCATGCATTCTAATGTTTGCTCGTGCCGTCTTATTCACAGGAGGTGTGCTGGAGCCTTCTGCGTTGCTTTCCCAAGGAAATCAATACAAGCTAGTAATTAAACAAAGGGCATGGTGAGAAAAGTCAACACTCATGGAAAGTGGGTTATATCGGGAAATACAGCAATGTCCGCTTATTTCCTGTATGTGTGTTTAGGGCACAAGTGGTTTGAAAAGCCTCAAGAGAGGGAATGGAGAAAACCAAACAGTGACAAAAACTGCTTTGTGTGTGTCCGATATGTCTGGCGAAACCTTAAAAGAGCTAATTATTTCTAAACTGATTACATTTTTCTCTCTGAAAACAATGTTTCAAAAATAAACTAAAATATGCCTCTTTCTAAACAGCCAATCAGAGAGCAAGAATCTCAGCACTGCGCGATCATGGTTTAAAAATCAAAACAATTAATTATCAGAATTTCCACAAGCATCTTTAGCGACTACGTGAGACACAGCAGATCACAGGCCAACAGGGCTTTGATTGATTCTATGTATTTCGTTGCATGGAACACCCCTATGACTGAGGGCACAGTGGTCACCAATCAATATCTGTAGTGGTAATGCAAGCAGAATAATTCATTCTGAAGCGTATTTCATGCTTAGGTGATTGATCGCCAGGGATTCGGGAAATTTTCAGAAAATCAGAGTGTGTTTGTCTCCCACAATCCTCGGTGGCTGCTGCAGCACGCCAGCCGACATTTTGAAAACCGCCCCATCCCTGCATTGCCAGCCAGCTATACCCCCCCCCCACCACCACNCCCCCATCACCACCACCACCACATTCGTCCATTCTCATGTTACTGTTTTTCTCTCCGTCTCTTTGTGCGCTCAGGGCAGCGCACATTTGCAGCTTTGTTTTTGCCAAAACACTGACACAAAACGAGGTTTGCTTGCTTCATCCGCCCCTCCAGTGAACACATTTGATAAACGATGACTCCAATATTTACCTCGCATCTAATTTTTGAGACATTTTTCTGAGTCAGTTTCTCTAAGTTTATGGTGGATGACGGAATATTACGCATATATGAATCAAAATTCAAAACTGGGGTTTGAAGCAACCAAAGAAAGTACCTTCCAGTCGTAACGAGGCCATTCTCTGGAACTCTGGCTCCTGTAGCCAGCGGGACATCCTCTTGAAGGTCTCACGGCCGGACTTGAGTTTGCCCCAGGGTTTGGGGTTCCTGAGCAGGTCCGACAAAGTGCCCTGAGACCTGCACAGAACTCGCTCTGCAAAAATGGCCTGTGGGATGCTGTACCTCTTCAGTTCAGTGATTATTCTCTGAGCCACATCTTTGGTGTTGATCTCTTCCCCTGTGCCACTGTTGGGAGCGCCAGGCAGCATGCCCTCCCTTCCAAGGCTGATGCCAGAGGATGAAGGGGGTGAAGCGGTCAGTTCTCCGAGCTTGGAGGCCTGCTGGCTGTGGAGATGGTGCTGGTAGCTTTGGTTGTATAAATGGGGGTGGTATGCAGGGGTATGCTGATGAGCTTCCATTTTGTTGAGCTGGTGACTGACGCCATGGTCGCCTCCCAGAGAGGACGGTGACATCTCCCGTCCAAAATCTGGTGCTGTTCGACAGATGTTAGCCCCGCTGCTGCCCATATGGACATCGTGGCCCACTGAAAGCATCTGACCGCTGTGTCCATTCTGACTCCCCAAACTACCGTAGCCATGCATGGTGGTCTCCAGGCCTGCACTGCCCAATGGTGGAGACAGACCTTGTCCTATACCAAAGTCTTTTCCGTAAGAGGCATAGTAGTTTCCTCCAAGACCTCGATCTTCTCGCATGAGTGTGAAGCTGCCAATGACGTTGCTGACGGGCAGGCAGGGGTGATGGTGATGATGGTGGTGGAACTTGTCATCAAACGGCTGAAGAGGCGTCAATGTGGTGTAGGTGCTCCCACAGCTAGTTTGTGCGTCCCTTCCATACCCCAGTGTCGCCAGGCTGTGGTCGTACCCAGGGCTCTGGTGTTCTGACTCGATGCCCATAGAGGGACGCGGAAATGCAGCTGTAATGTCCCTGGAGTGCAGCATGGTTCGGCTGTCCTGACTGTGTGCCAGCTCTACGTGGCTGTGAACAGACATCTCACCTATGTTGCCATCCATGTCTTTACTTTCCATGCGCAGCCTCTCGATCCCGAAGTTAATAAATTGCTGCTATTCGAGTCTGGAGAATTGCTCTTTTCTTCTTTGCACAGACAAAACAAAAGTAAAACTAAACAGTCCCTCTGGCTGGTTTTGTTTGCAGAACTCACTTTTCCTCACAATGGCACCATCTTAGGCAGAACAATATATTTGTGCATTACAAAAGCGCACTCGTGCTTATCCATGTGAATCCTGCTTTGGCCTGAGTGATTAATGCTGTAAAAAGATGAAGGATGATTATTGATTTGTTTATTGATTGTAAACAAATAATACTGATATGCACACACACACACACACACACACACACACACACA
>SOMO01000056.1:1284343-1301689 GCA_028128575.1 Paedocypris carbunculus | reverse complement strand
TTTTAAACATTTTTTTTTTTTTAAATTTGAAAAAAAAAAAAACATCTTTTCAAAAGTATTTTTTCAAATTGATTTTTAAAAAACGCTTTTTCCTCGCCAAAAAATGTAAAACAGAATTTTTTTTCACCTTTTTCTAAAAACGACATTAGATTGTGTGTGTAAAATAAAGTAATTCATTATATTTCTGAATAATATATAAGATTATGTAACGTCTCCATAGAAGGAGCTAAATAATCACTTACGAGCTTAGCTACTTGACTTGAATCCAATCCATATTCATAGATAAAGTTGAAGAGTTGAAGCTCTTGTATTAAATTAGCTGGAGTCTAATGTTGTCTACTGATCCGCTCATTGTTGCTACGCTTTGCTCATTCATGCACTCAATGAAAAAGCTTTAGCCCATTCTTCTTCGGGCTCTCTTGTATGACCTCGACAAGTTAACGGCGGCAGAACTGAGCATGTTTACTTGACCTGCAAATTGGGGTCAACGCCAAGTAAAGACCTGTACTCTCCAACAAAAAACACAAAGAGAGAAACTCGTCATTGAAATGTACCAGTATTTTTCACAGCAAAAGATTTTAGTCCTAAAATTGAGATTAAATCGCCGTCTTCAGATTTTGGCAGCAATTTGGATGCTGAAAGGGGGATTAAACAATGGAAAAGGTTCTTTTCTTACACCAACACTTAAAACCAACCAGGATTGGCTGAGACTATAGAACGAGGTGGTGAGGAATAGAAGGCAGGTGTAAATAAATGCTGGGGTTCTGTCCTTGCTCTGTGCGTTGCCATGGCAACGGCTGATAGAGCATCCTATCGATCGCACTGTCCGGTCTGAATTGTGCAGCCCCTGAACCCTGGTTTTCTTCTACGTGTGGTGATGGGTGTGGATCAATACCTGATATTGTATGCCTCTTTCGCCTAGCGTTTCTCATGGCCCCCATAATAGTGGTAATGATACCGAGAAGGGAGGAAGAATGGGAAGAAAAAAGGGTAAAACACTTGTGAAAAATACAGGAATTTTGTCCCATTTGATAAAGAAAAACAAAATCCCTCACTTTTGCACCACAAAGGTGTTTTGAAAAATAACTATCATTCTGTGTTGCTGCACATTTCGATCAGCATCAAGAGGCTTAAAGACTCGGCAATCAGCCGATGCGCTTCTAATGTGAAATGTCAGGTCTGATTTTTCCCTTCTCAGCTCTTTTTGCATATGCGAACAGCCACGTGCCACTTATCACATATGAGGCTATTTGTTCAAGCAATTTCTTTGACTTTTATACAAATCAGGCTAGATATTCCATGCTGCAGCCGTTCACTGAGCGCTTTGGAAGGAGAAAAGGCACAGAGGACCTGCGGGAGCTCGTTTAAATCTGGCCTGGGGGATCCCTCCAGCTAGGGGTCATGGATGGAGTCACAGCAAGCTGGATATAAAGGTGGGGCTCCTTAAGGTGCTTCTGTTGCCCCGAGGCACAGCCATCACAATTCCTGCAGTGCTGGAAATGAAAGCCAAGCTAGGACAAAGGCCCTTTCCTTGCTTATGGCCACTGCTCAGAAAAATTACTCAAATGATTGAGATGTCGGTTACTAGATGTCTCTTTTTTTCGATTCTGTCCTTCAGAAACAAACCATGCTTAAAGTTCAGGAAGATTTAGAAAGTGAACAAGATCACAAGTTAAGATTAAACATCTGCTATATAGTAGATGGTCGGCAAAATTGTTGCTTATTAGCCAGGAATGCCCGACCTTTGAAAACTTTATTACAGTTCTATGCTTCTGTATGTTATCGTATTGAGCACATCTCAGTGTGTCTACCAACTTTTCCAATGAGAGCCAAAAGATAATATTTTTATTTCTTGTTAATGTTTTTGCTGTTGAGAATTTTTGCTAATATTTTTTTGCTACCATTATGTACCATATTTCTCAGACTAAAAGGTTAATAAATGCCTATTTTATTTCCTACAGAGACGGCATAATTTCTTTCCATATCAGGAGGAACATAGTCGATTCTTTTACACATTTTCTATGAGCAATGTTTGTCGCCCCATAGCTCTCCTGTAACAAAGGTTCTTATCCCAGAGAATGTTTGACAATGGTTTAGGCCCAAATTAAATTCAATGTAAAACACTTGAGAAAAGTGTCGACTACTGTACATGCATAAAGCTACGCGTTTAAATCCATGCGGTATTTAAAGATGCTTTAATAGCTCTGTCGTTTTCCTCAGAATTCCATTTTCTTTGATGGATTGTGAAAACAAAGAACCGTGAAAATGTGCTTTCTGATGAGCCACAACAACAACAACAACAAAAATAGGTTTAGTTCATCACACTACAATGAGGAGTCCTTGATCTCAGGAGAATAGTCCGAAGTCGCTTGAGCTGTTTTGTGCTTGAATCAGTGCTGTAAGCATTCAACTATTGGCCTGCAGTACTGAGCTCTGTGCAACGGTACAAAATCCGTGTTCCACGGGGACGGAAAGTGAGGGGGAGCAGAGTGGCTGCCCTCGCATCCCTGCAAGATGAAAACTCATCCACATGGAGAGGCACAGCGGCTAGCAGGGCAGAAGTCAGCCCGGTGGGGGCAGGCAAGTGGGAGAGAAGAGTGATAGAGAGAAAGTTTTCTCTGCCTCTAGCGCTCTGCATATGTTGTGAGAGCAAGAGCCTGCAGTGCACTTGGCAGCACACTTCAAAACTTTATGGAGCAGACATGCACACTGCATCCTAATATGAACTGTGCCTGGATTCGTGATTTGAGATTCAGGAGATTTGTCAGCAGCAATACCCTTTTTTTTATTCAAACCTTTGGCTCTCACATATGGGATTTTATTCGCCTACATATTATCTGAAAAATGGCTTCTCTTTAAGTTCTTTTTGCACTTAAAGTGCTCTGCTGCATTAATCATGTAAAATGATGATCGCATTCGGAGGCTCCATTCCAATCGGTGAAAACATGGGAATTTAGCCAAAAAGTTACCTACATTGAATAAACACCAATTAAATAGTTTGATGAAAATTATTAATTTGACCACATTCTCTTTTAAAAAAAGGAACTGGGCTAGGACTTACTTGCAAAAATACATATTAGCAGAGGCTATTTTTAATTATTATTTATACAATAATGGACGTATAAGTGGACAATTTAAGTTGTCAACTAAGTTTATATATTCTGTTCAGAAGATACACTCACTTCATAGTCAATGGTTATTTATCATCTAACATATTAGCAATTGCAGTGTCAATAGGAAGTCCGGCACTGAAATTAGTCAGTGCCACGTCTGTAACTACAACCCAAGGTCAGACACATACTCCCATTGACAGGAGTGATGGTCCACAGCTCACAGGCACATACATCCAAGCCCAAGGTCAAGCACACGGCACTGCTATTTCAGAAGGAACATACGTGTAAAACACTTTGTCATGTTGAAAGATGCCAACTGAATTCAGCAGTGTGGATCTACAGTTTTGGATATCAATCAATATTGTAAAACAGGAAGCCGCGTTGAACGTGAGACTTGATGTGGTTCCAAAATTCTTTGTAATATTACCAACGCTGAATATAAATAAAAGCCCCAACAAATTTTTTATGAAACGCAAACCCAGTCAATCAAGTTTAAATGATAAGATGAACCTTTTTTTAGAACTTGTATTAAATAGAAAAATAACAAATACATTTAACATTTAAATGTAGCATATTAAGTAATAATAACGTCGTTAATAAAAAAATAACAATGATAAAAAGAATTGTCTGAAAACATTGTCTAGCTGTTAGAAAACTGAAAATTGCTAATCAGCACCAAAACAATTTCTCGCCCTCTGGCAAGGTCAGGGGATCACAGTCCCATGCTAAATGTCCGAAGCAGACCCCCCTTCTGAAGCCCTGAGGGGTAAAAATCACCCCCACACACAAACACACGGCCTAAAAGCAGCAAAAGCTTTTGGAGTCAAACAGTGTGACTTCATGGTTCTCCCTTTGCCCTGCAGGTTTCTTTCACATTTGTGTACTTTTGGGTCTAAACTGCAGGTTTTTTTATTTGTATTACAATCTCCTGTCACTAGTCTTAAATAATCCACATTATACTCTCTCAAGCATCCTAAAAAAAAAGTATGTTTTATAGAATATTCCGGTAATCGCCATCGCAGTATACAGTACTTAGTTGTACAAACACATATATTTTTAGATACATATTTTATATAATTATTCTGTTTACTGTTTAGTATGATCCGTTTCTCACACTGAATGTATAACCATTAAATTAAAGTATATAATAGTGTGTGTGTTTTTGTGTGTTTCCATATTATATCTGAAGGAGGAATATTTTTGAGCTGTGTTAACATCAGCATTTCAGAACTACAACAGATATACGTAGATTGCTGAGTGCATGTCAACATCTACAAATACATTTATTTTTCTTCACATTTCTGTTGTATTTTCGGGCACTGGTGCTTTTTTGTGCACTCTTCTTTGCAACATTTAACACAAAGAAAACAAGTTTCGTTTAAACATAAAGATCCAAACAATGTGCTTTCTGCCATCTAGTGGAACATTTGAACAAAATTCAGAACTGATCTTCTGTACTGCTTCTTTTCTGAAGCGACACATTCTGAAAACAAGCATTTTAGTAACTATTTTCACATTTCCAGCTGACGAAATCTAACTCAATTTTGTATCCAGCATGTGTATTTTCAAAGCTTTAAGTGTGTTACTGTCCAATGGGTACACTGAATTTGCGCTTCTTCGGAGCAGATGGCTGGGAATCTTGGCTTAGCGGGAATTCTAACAGAGAGACCTACAGACACAAAGAAAGAAGGTTTAGATGCGGTGAACTACAAAGAAACATATAAGAACTCCATCTGTTAATTCCACACTACTTTCAGGTTCTATTCAAATGCTAAAGCTGTTTAAATAAAATGTTAAGCGAAGCTGAAAGTAGAAAAAAAACAGTAAAGACATTTAGAACCTACTGATGATCTGAATTTTAAAATTGTAACTTTTTATCTCAATATTTTTTATTTTAATGAAGTACCAAAACCACAGGCACTTCATCTACAAACAAGACACTAAAACAACTTGGACTTACATGTTGCAATGAAATATTACACTAGAGAATAGAGATGACTGTGATTGCTACAGTAAGACAGTCTAAACCAGGGGTGGGCAAACGTTTTATTCGCGGGCCACACTAGGTTCTAACATTTGACAAAGGGCGGGACCGTGAGCCGATTGTTGGGCCGTTTTGGGCAACCTCACATCAATGAAGAAAAAAAAATACACATCTTGGGACATGGGGGAAATATGTGCTTTAATTCCAAAAGAAAATGAAGAAAATTACAGCGAAATAACTGACTTTGGAAAAAAATATCTGACTTTCATTACAAAAGCTTTTCATTTAAAAGCTCGTTTTCCATGTGGCTCTTGGGCCTTAGTTTGTTCGTGCCTGGTCTAAACAGTAAAAATGATCAGTGCTTTCAATGTGCTTTTTTGGCAAATTGAGGAATTAGTATTGTACCAGCATGCTAATGCAAAACAATTGCCAAAATAAACAGTTTCATAGGAAAAAAACGAAGTGTAACATTTTAAGAGTAAATCACAAATAAACATTTTAACATGTACAATATATGACGGAGGAAACAAAAAGAGAGTATAAGTGGTAATAAACATGCAACAAAACAAATATTGAAAACATTTTTTAAATAATATTTGGCAACAACAATTGTCATACTTTGCCATTAAAAAACATCTGAGCACCTTTGATTTAGACTTTGATTTAAATTTTGAATTTCTTACCTGATGTGCCAAACTGCGTCTACTCCTGTTTCTTCTGTTCACCACTTTCAGATCAGTGGTCATTCTCAGCAGACTTTCTAACTAAGAGTCAGACAAATAAATAGAGGAGAGCTTCCAAGTACAAGAAGTAAAAGAAAAACACAAAATATTGATCATTTACCTGCGTGTGTTGAACATTAGCAAATGTTTCTTTTGTACTATTAATTGAAGTCCCTTTGCAACGTCTTTGGTGCTCCTTCGAGTCCTCTTGAATCTCTGTTGATATATTATATTTAAAGCAATGTTTATATTGGCAGAGAGATTTTTTTAAATCATATTTGCAGAGAGATTAAGCTTTCTTGTCATAGCAAAAGTACGTAAATAAAATACCTGTGTGTTCAATGCCAGCATCATTAATGACATTTTCTATTGCTATAGAGTCCTATGAGAAGAAACAGAGTAGTTAGTAACAATATTTTTATTTGCTGTCCAAAACTAGACAGCAAAGAGACCATATCGGATAAAGTATATCTATATATTACCACCCTATAAACAATTTAAAAGAACCATCATTTCCCATTAAATCACAAACTAATTACTATCAATGTATTCTTTTGCTGAACATCTCCCCCTTTTCTTTACATCACAAGCAGAAACTACTCTTTTCCTCACCTGCTCACTTCTGTTTTTCGCAGTGGTGACATTCAACATGAGACTATGGTAAGGTGTGATCACATTTCCTATAGCAAACTTGAAAGTTTCTTGCTGAAAAATGACAGCAGAAGATTCAAAATTCTTGAATCCAGGTGGTTGATACTCCTGAGGTGTCACTGAAAAATATTTTTTAAATACACAGACAAACAATACAGTATTTCACTTTCTTACTGTACTGAGCATGGCAAATTATGAAAAAGATTATATCACTAGGTAGACCTAGATGGCAATTACCAAACACTATACATGCTTTGGGTTACCTTCATCATAGAAAAACAGCTTCATGTTGAGAAAAGAATCATCAGGAAGAGGGTCGAGGTTCTGCATCAGCATGTAAAGTTTGCGCACCAGCAGCATGCTGGTCTTCTGAACATTGTCACATGGCACCCTGGTCATACTTTCCCCATTTTGGCTAAGAATATCCAACCCATTCGAGCATAATGTACACACATTCAGATTAAAGCTTTCCATCCAAATATTAGGGATAAGCTTAAAATAAACAGATACTGTACCTCTCAAAGTCCATCTGAGGTCCTTGGTTAGTGTATGTTATTTTGAATATGTACTTTTCACTTACAACCTGCAACACAAACACAGGCACATGTATTATTGTCATACACAAATTAATATACAAGCATATAAAGAAAAAACGAGCATTTTAAAATCACACTATAAAATAGATACAATACCTGGGGACTGTTTGGATCATGGTAAATCTAGATAAGACATACATTTTACATTACACAATAATGAGCAAACCAAAGTAAATAAGTAATAAGTAAGTGTTAACAGGGTTAATACTTACAGACAGGAAAATCTTACGCAGCTGATAAAAGTGTGATAAAAGGCATACATTTATATAGAGTAAATCTACGGTGTATTTTGCATATTTTTTTCCATTTATGTATGTATTTAGAAAATTAAAGAGATTTAAAAAAAAAACAAAAAAAAACTATACTCACATATCGCTTTTGAAGAGCGTCAAAACAACCATGTAGCCTACAAAAGAGACATATAGTTTACAACAAATATAGATCAATTTTTTTAGATAATTTTTTTACTTGCCATTTTTATACTTATTTTAATAATTGCTTGTACAGTCTTTTTATAATTGTTAATATACCGCTTTACTGTATGTATGTGTGTATCTGATTTCACGTTTATATTTTATCACATGTAGATTTATTGTTGTTTAACATTTGAAAACCATAACTTACCATTTCACAACTTGCTCAGCACCAGGGCAGCTTTGATCTCGCAGAATAAAGACTTTCAGCTCTACGTACATACAACATAAAAAAAATATTATTATTATAATTTTCCACAATCAAGCCATCCTTTGCTTGCTCTGGTTAAAATATCTCAAGATACCTCCAACTAATTTTTGCCCATAGGCTTTTTCTGGAAAAATACCCCTCAGGTAAGTGATGTTGGAGACAGCAATGGCTATAAGTTTCTTCACAAGCACCAATGATTGCTGTTCGGTAGACACCTCAGTTGGAAGCAACTGGCAGCTCTGCTGAGAAGAAAGTCAACTTTTGATTGTACCTAAAGAGCACATTTTTGTGCCATTCAGTTTGTTAAAAGAAAAGTACATTTACCTGAATAGTACGCTGTTTCTGTTCACAAGCCATTGTGATTAGAAAAGATTTCCTGGACAGGCTATGAAAAAAAACCTAAAAACATGAAATTCAATAGCATTTTTCGGGTCATTGCTCTGGCGTCAGAATTAATATGGTCGACTTTTACTCGAACACACTGTCTTGACATTGTCTTAAAACGGCGACAGCTATTCAACATTGACATTCAGAGACATTAATGTTAATAATCTGTAAAGGAACATAATAATGCTGTTCAAAACTACCACAAACGTTACGAGGAATACCTGAGCGCGTACATCCGCACGAAACTTGTTGTTTCAGGCGACATCCACTGACCAGTGTCGGTGGCGCGAGACTCCCGCCACAATAGTACTCGTTACGTCATTTTAATAAAACGCTAGAAGTCAAATTTAAAAAGTTTATATTTAAAATCGAAAAAAATGTTTTATTGCAGTATCCTTTGGTAGTGCTATTACGCAATAAAATAACAAAAAGCCTCTAATCTCAAAATTAAATGGAATTATTTAGGTAGGCTGTTTTTTTTACTTATAGATATTAACAGCAAAAAGGCCAAACCAGGTAAACATTTTTCAGCAACTGCGATGTGATAAAGAAAATTATTCTCGATTACATTTAATTTGTGAAAAACCTGCACTAACGTCCTAAAATTAAAAACATAATAAAGAAAAATATTTCGCAACTATGGCTCCCATTGGTCTCTGCTTCAATTCTACTTGTGTCTTCAAATTCTATTGGCCAATATGGCTATCACTCAAAACTCTAATCAGATCTCGATTGGCTTTCCCGTTGTTGAGTTTTCCTCCAGAGTGACGTCACAGGAACGGACGCCATTTTGACACAGACTACCGTGGGTGGACAGATCGGGTGCGGACTGATAGCACAATTTATACCCAAAACACTTTGATTAATCTGTCAACAAGAACCGAATAGAAATGTCATCAGACACCCAGGACACAGAGGTACATTCGGAGCAATTGGACGAGAGCCAGGTGAGCATTACGTCAGGGCTGTGCTTCATTCGTGTCAGTCTTGTGCAGTCTGTAAGTGTCAATGTTTTCCCAGACACGTGTAATGAATAATTTTTCTAAAATAAAAAGGATTTTGCTAATTCTTAAGCATGATTTTGTTTATTCACATGTTAAAGCTTTGACTGTCACCTGCACGAGTTGATATTTGAGCGTTCACAAGCACGAGCTGTCCAATGGTTCGGTAGTAAAGAATGACGTCAAAGCAAGTTCCCGCCCTCTAACCTTACACCGTCAGAGAGGTTATTGAAATTACATCCGAATCCAAAGCAAAATGGTCAACATTTGAAAAACGTTCTGATTACTGGTTTTAATCTGTTTAATGTTGGAATTTCATTATGCTTACTGCGGGTGCTAAGCAAAAATAAATAGGTAAACGATGATCAAAATATAGGTAATTAAAATGATTAAAAAGTGATATACATTGTGTGCGTGTGTGTTATAGCCGTTTTTATATCTATATTTTAGGTTATGATATATACATTTTATACAAAGTGTAAGGAAAATATCTTCAAATATAATTTGTTTTAAATGGAATACATATGTGTGTATATATGCAAACATCTCTTAACCAGACAAACATGCAAATATATCCGTTGTTAAAACACACCTTGATCACTGAGGAATGTGTTTGTAATTAAATTTGAGATGTTGTAACATTAATTAACTCTGTTTCTGTTGATGATTAAATCTTGAACTGCAGTTGACATCATGTTTGTTCTTTAATGTTATCTGGGCCCAATCTGAAGACAAATCATGATTCGTCATCATAGGGCAAGGATGGGGAGGGATTCACAGAGAACAAAACCCATCTAGTTTCTAAAATATTTTAATGTCAGTCAACTCAAAGTACACACGTCATTGCTGTGAAACTTAAATGAATCATTTAGCTGTCACTGAGATGTTTTACTGTTCATAACACTCACAGGCATTCACTTGTATTTGTTCTGTCAGTACAAAATGTCTTTTATCTTCTATCTTCTGTTTTCTAGCATGTAAATATGTAAACACAGTAGCGTCATGGTGTGTAACTAAGATACAATGAAACAAACTAATTAAAATTGAAAATATGAAACAAATCTAATTGAATAGAATAGCATTTATTGTCACAGTGCACATATACAATGTGAGTCATAAATGTACAGTGAAATGATAGCAACTTCCTATCCAGTGCAACACGCATTAATAAATCTATTCAAAATTAAATACTAACTAATTAAAAAACAATGTTCAATATACACGCTACATTAAAAGCGTGTTGAACATTAAAACATTAAACATTAAAAATCTGAAAAATTAGAAAAGTATTCTGACAATTATGTTGTCACACACACACACAGTTTTGTTTTACAATATATTTGTATTTGTGTGTATTTGGGTTTTGAACTGGCTAAAATAATAGATAGATGTGCTTCCCATTTTACTTTAGTAGCAATCAAGTTAATATCACTTTTGGGCTGTCTTTTGAAATGTGTATTTGCATTTCATATACCGTATGTTTGCAAATAATCAGTATAAACGGCTAACAAAAATGTATGCTTGTATAGTGAATAAAAAAAAATTGTTCTTCAGGAATCTCAAGACTCAAACTCAAACCCGGTCCGGACAGAGGAAGACAAATTAAAAGCAAAGTATCCCAACCTGGGTCAAAAGCCAGGAGGCTCCGATTTCCTGATGAAGAGGCTGCAGAAAGGAGTAAGAAAGCGCGTCACATCTTTTCTTTCCTCCCCATCTGTCCACATCTACTCATGTCTGCATTTCCTTATTACCTGATTTCAGTCAAATTCAATACAAGTTCAGCACAATAAGACATAATCATTTTTTCAGACAGTCACAATTTTTGTTTTTTGTTATATTCTTGCTGAGACCTTGCTGAGAAAGTTGAACTCTAACCTTGTTTGTTTTGTCACCAGCAAAAATATTTTGATTCCGGAGATTACAACATGGCCAAAGCGAAGATGAAGAACAAACAGTTGCCCGCTGCCGCCGGTCCAGACAAGAACATCGTGACCGGGGATCACATTCCAACCCCTCAGGACCTTCCGCAGAGAAAATCCTCGCTGGTCACAAGTAAACTGGCTGGCTAACGTCAACCAGTTTCCCAGTGAAGCAAATCTTCTGACCTTTCCCGTCCCCACCAGGTTACCTTCACAAAGACTAGTTATCGTTCATTTGGGTGCAGAGTTTAAATGTTGTTTCACTCTCACTGCAGTCCGTCTCTGTTACCTTCTTCGGTGTCCCACACAGAGCAGGAAATAAACCGACATCTCATTCCTTCAGAGCCCGTTGATGCATGACGCACTTTAATCTGTGTTTCTCGTACACGGGTCACATTAAGAACAAACCCTTACAGACCCACTCTAGTTTAAATTATTTAAGCACCGAGATGAGCTATGCCATCTTATATGAGATTGTTTTTCTTGGAAATTAGTTTTTTTTAACAATTCCAGTTGTGGAGACTTTTCTTTTTGCCCCGATTTATTTAGAGAAAAGCTATTATCTGAGTAATAACATCACACCAATCAAAATGGTTTGACTATTCTCAGCTTCATACTAGGGCCTGAACAGTTCCAGTCCACCCGATTAGATTATTTTAATCTGTGTAAACACAGTGTGTTGTAATTGACAGATAATATTGAGAAACAGGCTGAATGTGGCATTACAGGAGATTATGAACAGGATCTTAAAAGTCAAATGGCCATTTGAACAATTTAGACAGCTGAACGTAACCATAGTTTCTGTGCAGGAGACTAGTGAACTAAGAACAGGCCTTCAGACAAGACCTTTTTTTTTTTTGTTTTTGAGGCAGGTAGTAAAATTAGTAAGCAGCATTTTCCATCGTTTCTTGCTTTATTGCCAATTACAACCACTAAAAGTTAGATTTTTATTGAGTTTGAAGGCTGGATTAGCCAGAAATTCTTCAGACCGCTTTTATTGGTGTCTTGCAGAATAAGAGTCCTCCCTGCTTGCACTGCAGGATATGCTCCGCTTCTGACAGCTACTTTGCATTTAGACACACCGTGATGTTTTTTTTTTTTTTAAACATGTATTTTTGTTTTCTCAGCACTAATTAAGTGTCCTTCACCAGAGAAAATGATTGAAGCTTTATGGCTTTAAGGTTTAAGAAGTGTTGTTAGATTGTTCTAACATCTCCTATATTCCCAGCAAGTCATTATGCGACTAAACGACGTTTAACTGGTTTGTCAGGGCTGTTAGGAGTCATCGATGCAGTTTTGTTGGGGACGTAAGACTCCACACACTGTTTACAGATCTGCACCGCTGCGGTAAAACTTTCATTGAAAGATTCTTGTTGTTAGAATTGGACCAATTCAACCAACCATCTGCATTCCATGTTCTCAGCTTTAAATTCTTTATTCAGATTATTTCACTGTCACTCAAAGGGATCTCGCATATGAGGGCGTTAATGTGTCTTTACAGGTTGTGATGCTGTTGGCAATACATCAGGGACATACGGTGGTCTTGCACTTTTGGTCTTACACTATTTGTGACTTGACGGTGTGCGTGAATGTAGAACGTTTTTGTTGAGAAATGCATTATTGCACAATGCTAGGTGATAATCTTATTTTGTGCTGCAGCCAAATTGTAAATAGTTGAATTGTGCATCCGGTGTCATATTTGGTGCATTTTTGTATTGTGTTACGTGTTTCAGGTTGTCTTTAGGAAGTTAAATCACACTATTTGCAACATTTGTGTTGTATCTTTTGTTTCTTATAAAAGTGTTTCTGAATCTATGTATCATTTTAATGTACAATAATGAAAAGAATAATAGCAAAGCTAGTGATGGAATTGTAAATATGGGGTTAAGCATATTTGAATTGAACTAATAACATTTATTAACACAAATGTGAAAGCTTCCACTTAAATTTAATCATACAAATTGTGTTAGGGCTACACACTAGTTTTCTACACAAGCTGACATACAGAAGAAAATAAAATGTTTATGTTAGTTAAGGTTTGTTCTCCATTTATAAATAAATGGTTAGCAGATGTTTGGCTTGAATTTAAGTTTAAACGTGAAATCCCAGTTTACAGAGTAATTTACTGTTCTCACAAATTATATTTACAGTTTAAATGAATCTAATAAAAGATCAGTTTAAGAATTGGAGTATTGTGTGGTCAATGTTTTTATATTGGCTTTTTAGATGTTTTTGACACAATGTTATTTTTGTCGTTCATAAATGTGTTAAAATCAAAACCCTTTTGGATTGTTGAATTGACGAGTAAATTAATTTGAAATCTCAAAGACTTTTATTCATTAAAAAAAACTACTTCCGTTTACGAGTCCTATAGCAACCAATTTCGCAAACAAACATATCAGCCGTTAGCTACGTGTGTCCTCTGATTTGCCAGACCTTGGGGAAGTCACGCCCAGTCGCAACAGGGACATTGATACGAGTGGTCGCTTTTCGCTGGCTTGTGTAACGCTTCTGCAACCTGCATCGAAGAGGTACAATATAAAATATACATACCGTAGTTTGAAAAAAACGAAGTATAGGCGTCTGAATATCGAATCTTTTGTAGTTTTTTTAGTAAAAGAGTCGACCACGATGTTTAACGGAAGTAATGGTTTGAGTGGAAACCATGGAAACGGCTTGTGGTCAAGTCTTGGTTTATCAGCTGTCGCCGTTAACACCAACAGCTCGGACGTTCCGGTTCGTAAACCACAGCGAACTCCACAGATAAATCATCAGAACCTGCAAGAATCTGTTTCAACCACGGCCGGGTCGGAACACGAGGGCCCGGGTGGTGTTCGTTCTGGCGACACTGCTCTGGATATCGACACGAGAGAAAACATAGACATCTTTCTTAAAAACTTCGCCGGTCTTCCTTGTGCCAATGGAGGAAAAAAGCAGTTTCAGGCAACGATGAAGCGAGTAGCCGAGACTCTCCTTGCCAAGCATGAAATCGCTTACAAAGGTAAACTCCAGAAGTTTCTCTTCTCTCTCTCTTGTTACGTGTGAGATATTTCTGTGTTGTTGTTGTTTAGTTTGACTTGTGGTGGTCTCATCTTGAGACACTCATGCTTGACCTGTTTGAATGTAAAGTATCTCTAACCGCCTCTGTTGTTTGTCTTTTCCAGGTATGATTGCTCGTCTCACTCTGAAGGAGAGAGAAGACATGAGCTTCATCACGTCTGTGGCTAAGGACTTGTTCAGCGACGGTGTGACTAACTGGGGTCGTATAGCCAGCCTGCTGACTTTCGGAGCCCTGGTGTGCAGGAGTCAGAAGGACGGCCGGAGCAAGTGTGTGAGCCTGGTAGGGAAGGAGATCTCCACATACCTCCTTTCAGAACAACGGGATTGGCTGCTTCAGAACAAAGCCTGGGTGAGATTGTCTTCTCGATTCTTCTTGTCTTGTTCGAGTTGTGAGTGTGAGAGTTTGACTGTGTTCTTGGTTTGTTTTTCCAGGATGGCTTTGTGGAATTTTTTCGCGTGTCGGATTTAGAGACGGTTGTGAGGAACGCATTGATAGCTGTTGGCGGTGTGGCAACCATTGGGGCTGCACTTGCCTACTTGTTCCGGTGAATCCACATGGAGTTTCCATTTGGACTTGTTTGTGAGAATCTCTGTTGGAGACCTTTTTTATTTTTATAATGAAAAGTCATTATATTCTTATTGTTCTGTTAACTCTGTGTCTTATCCAAGCCTGTTCTTGTTTTTTTATACAACACTCTTGAATTGCAGTCAAATGCTGATTTTGTTGGAAGATGGCTATTTTTGTATATAAGTTCGTACAAATTTATGTTCAGCACCCTTACACAGGGATTGCAAAGCTTTTTGGATAAAAGAATTCAACTTGTGGCCTTTGGAAAATGTTAAAACACACATTCCGAGCGAAATACAGTGCCTATAATTGCCAGTTCTGCACAACTTTTAAGCTGTTGAATGTTTTTGTTATTTATTGAAACGTTAAGTTATAATAAAATCTAAAATGCCAAAACAGTAGTTTTGACTCTTTTAATATGTCGTAAAGACGAGAGATAAGGGGTTCCCGTTAGATCTTTACCCTTTGGTGCCCAATTTGGTGTGAAGACCTGATTGTCAAAAACATCAGATCAATCAATCACACACGCGCCACAGTGGCTCAGAGAGCAAGTCTAGTGCAGAACCCGGCAGGAGAGAAACCTTCAAGAGACCATCTCAAAAGCTGACTGGGTGAGAGAGAGAAGGTGCTCACCACTCACATTTGCTCCTCTGCTGCAGGGCTGAAGGTTTCAGAGTCAGTCTTGGCCAGGTGAAGATATGACATTGTGGTCAAATCTGTGAGATCATCATCTGCTTTACTGATGTAAGCAGCAGCAAAATGTTTTCCTAGGTGACCAAAGATGACATTGCCACCACCAGTCTTCTAGAGGGCAACAGTGTTCATATTCTGCTTAGGCTTTCATTCTGCACTACCCTCAAGTATTAGTGATCTTAATGGTCTCAAAAGGTACCTAAAAGTGTATTTTTTTAATCTTCTTGAGGACTTTGGCCCGGTGGACCTGCAGAATGGCCTGTGTCTGAAGAGCATCAGCGAACAATTTGGGAGTCAGAAACAACTTGCAAGACTTTGATGTTCGTCTTAAGTGAGCCTTTCTGAAACCCAGGTATGGGGACACGGGTCAGTCTGATCTTTGGGAAAGACATGTGAGACGGGGATCGATGGTTTCACTCCAGGTTTGTCATCTATCTCCCAAAACAACATGGATACAAACTACAAGTACATTGGTGTCTATCTGAAGGCCTCGACCTTGCTCTGCGAATGGCTGGCCACCAATTCCGAGTGTGTATCTCACCTCAGGCCCAGAGTTGCTTATATTTGCTCCAGCTCTCAGAAAAGGTGTGTGTGTGTGTGTGTATTTTCAATGTCTCTGATTTGGTATTTTGCTGTAGAATCAAAATTAGTTTTACTGGCCACGTTTGTACAGGACAAACATGGAATTTGTTGTGGTTTCATAGTTTTTTGTCTTCTGAAAAAATTATTGTCAAATGTATTTTACATATAATATTTGAAACATGTATACGCTTTACATTGACCAGTTAATTACAGTCATGGCTATTGTACAATCAAGTTCAACTTGAAACCAGTGTGTATATTTAATTTAAAATTACGTCTCTTTATGCATGTAAGCAATTTTAGGAACAGATGCGATAAATATGAACACTTTGTGAAACTGAATTATGCACGACTGTATTTAGGAAATCACAATATGAATTATATTTAACCACTAGGTGGCCTAGTACACAAAGAAGTAGACGTTTGGAATTTTTAGGATATTCCAACTGACTTTCAGCCTTGCGGCAATTGTGTGGGAAATTATTTGAAACCATTTCCACATCCATGTAGTTAATACATTTGCTGTTTTACGAGCGAATGCCTCAAATTCCAATATTTGGGTTTTAACAAATGCTTGATTTGAAAGACAAAAACACGAGAAATTTACCATGTATTTAATATAGTTTACAACTTTAGGAATCAAAATCTTTATAAATGCTGTCGAAAAACCTTTACTGTCAAATTTAAAATCGACATCTCAAGAAAACAAACTTTGTTTTGTCTAGTCAGAAACTTCCGCAACTGACGTCAAAGCCACGCCCAGCGTATGGACTATTAAACCGACACAGACTTTGGAACGCTTCCGCGTCGAGGGGGTAAAATGTAAAATAAGTGTAATTTAAATTCGAACGTTCGACGTTTATAGATCTCATATCACATGTTTCGTTCGTTTCTTGGATTAACAAGAAGACGAAAATGTTTACTGGGAGCAAAATTTCGAATGGAAACAGTATTTGGCCATGTCTGGAAATATCAGCCCTAAGCGTCAACAGCCGCTCGGGCGAAGCCGCTCGCAAACCACTACCATTTCCAGAAATGAAACCCCAGACCCTGATCTACAGAGACGATCTGCAAGGATCTTTACCATCTACGCCCGACGGGGACATAGGCGGTGTTCGTTTTGACGACACTGCTCTGGATATCGACACGAGGGAAAACATAGACATTTTCTTTAAAAACTTCGCCGGTCTTCCTTGTGCCAATGGAGGAAAAAAGCGATTTCAGGCAACGATGAAGCGAGTAGCCGAGTCTCTCCTTGCCAAGCATGAAATCGCTTACAAAGGTAAACTCCAGAAGTTTCTCTTTTCACTTCCGCACTGCTCACCACAGCAGTCTCTTTTTACGTGTGTGAGACGTTTCTGTGTGACGGTGGTGGTGGTGGTGGTG